>OX578152.1:51843569-52298569 GCA_951213105.1 Amaurobius ferox
GTGGCTAGTGGTCACTAATTCTGACACCTACGCACTTCACAAAAGTTTTTGATAACCAGCTTTAATTGTTGGCAGCAAAGTAAAATCAAATGGTATAGTTAAAGTTTTTTAGAGGCAAAATTGTGTGTTGTTTTTTTAGAAAACCCCTTTGTATCGCCACCTGTAATTTGAATTTCCAAAATCTTCGATTTTTTCGTAGATCTGGAAGCTGAGACGGAATGAATATGACCAGAGTCGAGATTCCAGCTCGAGTGGAAGTGCTCGATCATTGTAAAAAGCGGTTTTTAAATTTTGATTAATCCTTTGCACTGACATCCCAAATCTGAATTTTAGATATATTAGATTTTTCTATTGGTTTCAAAGCTAAGATGGATCGAATGAGAGCAAAACCAAAATTTTAGCTATGGTGAAAGTGCTCGATAATTTTTATACATCACCCTCTCTCTTTTGAAATGTTCGATACTTAATCCAACGGATTTTGAGTTTTTGATTAATTATTTGCAGCGTCACGCTTATTTCTAATTTTTGAAATGTTAGATTTTTTCCTTACTCTGGAAGCTAAGACGGATAGAATGAGTCTAAAATCAAGATTAGAACTATAGTTAAAATGCTCGCTAATTAATCCAAGTGTTTTGGGTTTTTGATTATTCATTTGCACAGTCACTTTCATTTCAAATTTAAAAATAAAAATTCAACTTTCCCTTTGGTCTCGTAGTTAAGACGGATGGAAAGATTTTAAAGGCTCGATAATCCAAGCGGTTATGATATGTTGATTATTTATTTGCACAGTCACCCTTATTTTAATTTTTTAAATTTTAGACTTTTCCTTTGGTCTCGAAAGTGAGATGAATCGAATGAGATCGAAACTAAGATTCAAGCTATTTTGAAAGTGCTCGATAATTTGGATATATCACACCCCTCACTCACCGGCCGCCCATTAAACTGCTCCATGTCCAAGGACGAGCTGGTCGGCCTGGGCTTTCGACACCCCTCACTCAATCAAATCAGTGCATATTATATAAATACATGTACCATAATTTTAACAAAAATTATATCATAATAAACCACCTTGTACTTTATTCAAATTCCAACAATTATAAAATGCCGTAAATAATTATCGTCTGCAGGTCCACAATTCCCAGACAGACACTCAAAATTACACTAATGAGCATTGCACCAAAATTTGTTGAAACTTTTTCAGAAGTATTCCTAAAACTAGCTGTATTCCTATGCTTCGTACTGAATATATAATGTAAGGAAACTGTATTCGCAATTCGCGGTGAAATTTTAATTTGTAGAGACTTTTGTTTTGAAATTTTATAATAATTCTCATAAAGAGGGAAAAAAGTGAGTTTTTCAGTGATGAGATAATCAGCAGACAGGGCAGAAGCACTAAGTTACAATTTTATTTATATAGATATAATGACAATCAAGCAATATTTTTTGTAGACTACGTTTCTGACCTTCTTATTATTAGGGGTAAACATATAAATACTATTAGGAACATGTAAAATGCTTTTACGGAAGTTACTTTTGAAAACCAGACGGAGAAAACACCCGTGCAAGCAGCTTTCTCTATAACGCAAATCTAGGGTTTCAAGATGAAATTCGTAAGAGGGTTGCCAGATTTATAAATTTATCGCCAATTTAGCGACCGTTATTGACCTACGAAGGTTCGAGAAACACGTCGAAATATCCAGTATTCTACGAGATATGAGACATTTCCAGAAGATTCTATAGAGTCTATAAAGGAGTCATCACTCAGTTAGAGAGCAGTTGACGTAATACGAGATACATTGAATTGTGATAATCAATATTTTGAAAATAGTCTCCGCTATTTTGTGAAATTAGTAGAGCATTTAAGTGCTGTTTTACTGTATATTATTCCTGTTTACGCTGTGCTTGTAAATAAATGTGTTAGTTATCCAGAAATTTGGACTCATTCTTATATCCTGAGCCTATACCCACGATTCCAGAGAATGCATCGTAACAATATGTATCTTTCAATTATAGCATTTGAGAATAAATGCTTATTTTATTATTTCGTTCATTTATTGAACTTCATAATTTTAGAGACAGATGCACAAACAACGTTCGGATAATGCTATTGGATTTAGAATTGCATTTATTGTAGATAAACTTTAAAATCGATTTAGTCAAGCTAGTTTGGAGACTTAAATAACGATTTGGTCCCGTGTGTTTAGAGGCTGATGTAGCAATTGGGTCACGCTTAAAGTGAAGAATTAATCGGAAGAACATGGCGATAATTGAACAGAAGGGCAGGATGACAAAATTTTATGTAGGACCATACCAAAACTTCCCATCAAAGTTCCATAAAATTCGGTACAGAAGTTCCCTTGCGATAAGTAGATAAAAGAGGATTGCATACGTATGGATTTTTAATTTTATTTATATCGATAAAATATTGAGTCTAAAATAATTTTGACTACCTAATTACTTCTGCTTTTTTAGCACATGCGATGGGATGTACAGCGAACTGTATTCACCATAGCAATCCATCGCTCCGTCCTCCCCTGGAAAGCACCCCCCCCCCCCCACTCTCTGAACAACGGAAAAATATTGGAAAAAAATCGTCGTCAGATAAAATACATTTTTTTTAAATATATACTTTGTTTATATTAGCTGAAAATTCTGAGTAATCCTCATTTCTTCGACACATTCGAGATTTTCCGTCGCATTTGAGAAGACGGATTGGTCGAATTCTGCTTGTTTCTGTTAGCAGAAAATTCCCAGCACGCGCCTACAGTTTCCGTAGCATTTGAAAGAACGGATCGACAGATTTCTACGGTACAAGTTGATTTGGCCCTGATTCAGATTATCTGTAACTGGACTAACACAATGCTGTCCGCGTTGGAATTGATATGGCTAACAGCTCTTCGCTCAGGTTGAGCACCCAATGGCCCTTGATGAATATATGCCTTGTGCTTAGACCTGGTTTTTGTCTGATGCCCTATTTCCTGTAAATTCTAATAACAACTACCCTCAAAGGTATTGTCGTTTTACTATCGACAGAAGTTTTGAGGGTAGTTGTTATGCATTAAGTTCCACAATCCGCTGCATTAAGCATTCACAATCATTTTGCATTCAAAGTCCATCAGATTGTCCATCAAAATTCACCAATCCTTGAAAAATGCACTTCGACAGATTCTGGATGACTTTAGTTGTTCCTTCCTGTATTGATGCACCAATCTAACGTCAGTAATATCCGCAGTTAGCAACTTTGTATAAAATGGCGTGGTGGTCAAAATAAGTTTGTCCTTAGATTATATTAGGATTTGAACTTTGTGATTAGTTTTATCTTCCACTAATTTTATGTAAGTAAAGAATTTATATAATATTTGTATACCGAATTCCTGTCTTTTTAAACTTTTCAGAAACCCCAGAGTGACAAACAAGGCTGCAATTTTGCATACTTATATCAACTACGGAACAAAGCCTGGCTGAAATGTATTTCGATTCTCTCTAGGAGTGAATAAAATAATTTCCAAAGCTTCCCTGCAACCAAGAAGGACATTTACATATATATTATCGACTTAGGGAATCAATATCAAAGTATGTATATTTGTAAACATATTCTAGTGTGAATGCATGATGATTCTTGCACTTGATTTGATCCCTCATTTTGATTTGTTCCCTCAGTGTGTTACTACCTGAAATCTGTTTTAATGCATCAAGTATCAACGTATTTAATTTTTATAAATTTTTTTTGCTTTTCGTATTTTATGTAAAATACTAGTTACGTGTTTCACAATTATGCTTATTAGTAGATAGGCATGGTTTAAAGCTAATAAGAGATTTTTAATCGAATCAAATTGCTCGTTTAAAATGTATTCATTATATCAGTGTATGTAAATATATTATAGTCTTTGTGCGTGCTGCTGTATATCACTTCTTGCACTCAGTTTGCTTTTTTTCTTCAATGTGCCACTGATTAAAAACCGATTTTTTTTATTTTTCACGTATCAATGGTTAATCATAATCAAATGTAGTTGTAAATCTATACTTCTTATTTTAAGTACAGGGTTTTAGTATGCAACACGTGCATTTTTATCAACTATGATTCCATAGCATTTTTATGTTCTAAAGAGCAGATACATACTAATTTTAACATTCGTATTATTACGTTTTAAAGTGCTTTTAGATTTTATTCCCCTTAATGTTGACAAATAAACAATTTTCTTAAAATACCATTTTAGAAAAACACCTATTCAATGATATTAATTTCTATGGCGAGGATTTTTTAGGTTGAAAACTCTAAGTGCGGCCCCTCGTTCTGACTGCGAACAAATAAGTAAATACATTATCGGCTTCGGATAAGAACCTAAAGTAATCGGATGTTCGATATCCTCCATAGGGTGAGGAGAAAATGCGTAATGGAGTCGTTCTATATTTCACAATATTAGAAATCCGGGATTCTCACTTTGACCTCGTGGTTTTGACGAGAAAGTGTCAAAAATCTTCTCTGATTGGCTACTTTTTCTTGACACTGCTAATAAACTACCAATCACTTTGTGTACCCGTCTTCTTTTCCAGAGCTAATGGCATTTGGACGACAGTCAACCGTGCGGTTCATAGGTGCCGATACATTTCCTTAATTTATTCGCGGAAGTTGGGGGGGGGGGGGGGGGTCATACCCTAAAATAACTCTACTGTTTAGGCCCAACCCTCTGGTGAAATAGAAGGCTGAAACTTTGCACACGTTTAGTATTATCTGCAAGGCATAACTGAACGGAGCTTTATATTTTAGTCCCCCCGAGGGGCGAAGAAAATAGGGTAGTGTTAAAAGGTATTTTCACACCCTCCAGAAGCCTCCTGGTGATCTAGAAGGCTGAAACTTTACACTCTTTGACTGGGCCAACGGCCGTACCGTGCTGAAAACACCGGTTCTCGTTAGATCACCGAAGTCAAGCAGCATCGGGCGCGGTTAGTAACTTGGTGGGTGACCACCTCGGAACGCCGCGTGCTGTTGGCCATCTCGGGTGCGGTATCCCCGTGGTTTGCGCGCTAGATTTGCACGCTGCCACATATGCCGCCGTGTTCATGCGGAGTACGATCACGTTAAACATGTGGGTCCGTAAGTCCTTCCGAGAGGTTGGTGGTAGGGGAAGGAGGGTACGGTCCCTGTGGATGCCTCCCCCACTGGGTTCCGGTCTAAATTGGGTGGCACTTCCCGGCCGTCCATACAGTTACCTTACACCTTTCTGGTAGGTCGGACGGTCTGGGTCATCAACATCAACACTCTTTGACTGTCTTTGGTCGAATTCTTGAGAACACAGTAGCTGCGACAAATAGTAATGAATTTTGACGAAACTTTAAATTCTGCGTTGTGAACGGAAAATCTAGAACAGGATAGATTTTTTTTTTAAATCGAGTGAGGACTTCGAAAGTTTTTCGAAATTATATATTTTTTTAACATAGTAGCATATGACAAAATTTGACAAATTTATGTATAAAATGATTTATTCATGGCTCAACAATCACAAAACTTAATAGTTTCGACCTTTGCAGTGAAACATAGCCGCAATATAATTATTGTGTTTGTGGCACGCTTAGTCTTTTCGGGAGGGTGGGTTACCCACCGGAAGAGGGGGGGGGGGGGCAGGCATTGTCAAACTGGGAATCAGTCGAAAAAATTTATCAAACTCTTTAAAATGAAGATTAACACTCTACAATTGTGATCATTTGAAACAATGATATATACATATTTTTTTAAATTATTCCAGTGAACTTTGCAATAATATCAATAATAATAATAATAATAATAATCACAATCTGCTTAAAAATGGATCCTGGTCTAAGAGAATCGAGTGAAGCCACACACCAGTTAATTTATTATGACTATTATTTTCGATGCTCAGAGCCCATACGTTGTTAAAAAAAATAAAAATTATTTAGAAAAAATAACAATATTTTCTTTTCAGAGTATCAGTTCCTGTGTCTTTGACAGGCTTCAATACTATTAATGATTAAAAAAATTGTAATAAAGAAATAATTCACAAAAATAAAGCAGGTTTACTTGGTACTCGTATGATGGAATTATCTTCTCTGCGCGTTTTCATTGTGTATGAGATGTATCATCTGCCGTGTCAAGATGTTTTTGATCGAGATCAATAAAGACATTTCTATCATAAGGAAAAAAGGTTGGTAGGAATGAAGGGATTGTGTTACCAAGGGGAATGAAAACGATATATTGAAGGAAATATTGCTGTTAGTATTTATTTCGTTTAAAGTAGAATATAATTTCTTCCTTTATTAAAAGCGAAAAACGTAGCCAAGTCGTAAGGTATAATTAATCAGCTGAAAGTTATAAAATAAGAATATTGTGTATTAAGTGTTATTATTGCAAAAAGGTATTTTTAAATAACGTAATTTTTACTTTCCTTATATACAATAATGTATAAGAAAAGTCTTGTGACGGGGTCGAAAATTCGAATTCGAGTGTTCGACGGGAGGGCATGTTTCAAGCATCCCTGATCACGAGTCGGAACATTTTTGAGGCAATGTCTGTGTGTGTGTGTGTGTGTGTGTGTGAGTGAGTCTGTAGAGATGATAATTGACGAACGAATGGACGATTCGAACGAAATTTGGAACAAAATTACAATTCGTAAATACTGGAAGCTTATTGTTTTTATACGCAATCGAATGCTCAGAAACGCCCTAAATTTTCGAATGAAATTTTGAAAACATCATCAAAAATTCAAAACCTCTAATAAACTTACGCAAATAGTCATTTCTTATGTAATTTTTCATTATAAAACGATTAACATAAATTTTAGAACGCTAGCATGAACCGTTCTCGATATATTGCACATTTTTCAAAAAAATTATCAAAAAATTATATAAAATAAAAAAATATATATATTTCCTATTGAGAAACATTTTCATATGTAATATCATGCGATACATTTGGTGACGTCATTCTCGTAGATCTTGCTCGTTCCATTCATGAAAAAATATACTTTGAGTAATACTTTTGTATTTGAACGCCAATAGTCATTTATCTGCTATAAGAATAATTTATTTCTCCGTCCATAACTCTTGACGAGATTTTGGCGACAAATTTGGCGGAATATCGTCATCTTCGCGACTTTTTTAAATGTTATCAAATTAAAGAGAAAATCTCTCCCAATGGATAAAATTACGCTAAATAAATGAAAATAACGACTAATTGACGAAAATTCAATATCTTGGAAAAAATATAAGTATCTACTATAAGAATAACCTATTTTGTTTTTACTGTAGAAGTAGTAAATACATTGCATTATATAAGGAAAGTCATGTGCTGCCCACATCAGAATTTTTAGTTTATTAAAAGGAATAACGTAAAGGATCCCCAAATCGTCGAACATGTGTTTATGATCGTTGCCATTCGACAAACGATAATAACGTGCATAATTTACGCACACTCAAAAGTATGTTGTTGGATGAGTACTACGTTACTGGCATTATTTGTATTCACACGAGAATTGTTTGGTTACGCTTAACAGTACTGTGGCGTGGCGTGCATCTAGCAAACGATTGAGTATGAATGTTTTCTATTGCTTTCCGTGCACATGTTTGATTATTCCTGGTGCCTATTCGTACTAAATAGAAAAGTCTCTACAACTTTCGTTGATCTCTCTTTTTTGCTAATATCCTTATCCAACTTTTTTAATTCTCCGTTGTCATCGCTGTAGATACTTAAATCTCCAACCCTGTATTAGCGGAATGCACTCAATCCACCTCACGTCCCTACGTCGTTGCCAGTTTGAAAAATAAAACGTTTAAGTAATTTTACGAATTTTTTAGATGACTAACTTTGGTAGGAAATCTGAAGATGCAATTTTTATTTTCTCATACTGTGGAATATAGTATAGAGAAAGTATTGTTTTCACTAAAATTTTCGAATTCGAGATGTTGATGCCAATATATGTTTTAGGACCTCCTGAACACGTTTTGATTATACGACGGTGGATCCAAAAAAAAAAAGGTTACAATCAGCAGCATTTGAAAAGTGATTATTGTGAAGGGAATATTTCCCCCCAAAGTGGAGACAGATGGCAGTAGTTGTCTTACAGCTGTAGGTAGTGTAAGTTCGCAGACGCGTCAGAGCGATTGAAATGGCAAGACTTTTAGAAAAGTGGCCTCTCTTGGAGGTGCGAGCCGTGATACGTTTCTTATGGACATAGAATATGAGCATATTGAGTGATGGTGTCATCCTCCTGCATGGCAATGCCAGGCCCCATACTGCTCGCTAAACTCAAGAATTGCTGCAATAGTTCAAGTGGAAAGTTTGGAGTCACCCCCATACAGCCCAAATTTGGCACCCAGTGACTATTTCCTTTTCCAGAATTGAAGGAACTCTTATCTGAAACAAGGTTGTCTTCAGACAGTGATGAGCTGAACAGCTGCCAAGAACTGGCTCAATGGACAGGGACTTGATTTCTACCAAGCCGGGTTAAACAAGTTGGTCCTGCTCTCAGATAAATGCCTAAATACATTTAATGATTATGTGGGAAAGTGATCGACAGGTATGACTCTTAATTCCATTTTGTATTTTCTGTCTATTGTTAATAAATATTATTTTATTACGCTTATAACATTTTTTTTGGATCCATCCTCGTATTTAGAGTGATATCTGTCTGTCCGTCTGTCTGTCTCACTGGGGTCGGTTACACGATAGCTGACACAAATATTAACAGATTTTCACAAAATTTTATATCCTGTTTTATTATTGGAAAATCTAGAACTAAATAGAAAATTTTGAAATCTGAATGAAAACTTTGAGTTGTATACGAAATTTTGTGTATTTTTAATATGGCAGCATAGGAGAAAAATTGGTATAATCATGCATGAAAGGGGTTATTTACGGTTCACTGATCATTTAACAGTTTCAATCATTGCAGTGAAAAATATCCACGATATAAGTTCGAGTACGTTACACCATTAGCCCCGCCCTCTTTGGGGGTAACCCCCTTCTCACGGTGTATATTCTCCAGCTTGGTATCAATAAAAACAGTTCCTTCAAGCTTTAAAATGAAGGTGACATGTTATAATTGTGATCATTTAGTCCAACAATACATATTTTTCAACTTTTTCTTGCAAATTATGTAAAAACACACATAAGCTACTTCAGAATGGATTCTAGTATGAGAAAGTCGAATTGAGCCAAACTCTAGTTAACTTTTAAATTCTAGTACTTATTGTGATACAATTAGATTTAAACACTATGGAATATGACTGAAAAAAAATGAATGGAGGCTTGGATAATTTTGCTTAGGTAGATTTAAAAATTTTATTTCATATTGAGCAACTTGGCTACTTAATCGTAACTCCCCCCCCCCCCCCATGTTTGCAATGAGATCAAAAAATTGATATGGAAAAGCTGATAATATTACTCGATACACGTATATCGAGGATTATTTCGTCTGCACTCTTTCACGTTGGTACAGTTCTAGATTTATCGTCTGCCGTGTCAAGATGGTTTCGGAAGAAGATCAATAAACACGTTTCTACAATAAGGAAAAAAGGATTAGATAGAATGAAAGGACGAAGGTGTCACATAGAGGGAAAAGGAGGTTCTGCTGTAAAAAAGGAAAATATTAGTTTTTATTCAGCTTTAAGAAAATAGCATTTCTTATGCTATATCGAATAAAGATGCCTTTTCTAGACTTATCATCTTACATAATAAAGGAAGTTGTCTGTGTGGCTTTCTTTCTGTTTATCTGTCTCTCTGCGCAGTCTGAGGTGGGAAATGTAAGCGTTGTATAACCATGAAATTTAATACACAGATACTTCACGACCCGAACAGATGCACCTCGGCAATATTCTTTTTATTTAGAATTCAGTCGTCAAAACCAAAATAAAGCACCCACTCAATATTCAGAAAGTCATATAAAGATTTGACACGTAGTGAGTAGAGAACGAGACGCCAGGCATAACCAAGGGTCTAAACGATATCAAAATTGCAAATAGATTCACTGTAAAGATAAATAAAAAGGGATTCATAAAGTAAAGTATTACGATATTCCTATTGGTTATCAATGTTTTGTTTCTAACGACATTCCTATTGGTTACCATATACTTTTTGAACCTTTTTTCATTTATTGTATTTTTGTATTTCAATATTAAATTAATTTAAATGCCTCGTATTTAAAAATGTAATATGATTAATATGTAAATTTTGTCTGGCGGTTATAGTCTGCATTTAAGCACATGTTCGCCATTTATTTTCGCTTTGCCACTGATTAAGGGTATAGTAATGCCCGCAAACACTATGGCTGTGTAATTTTAGTACGTCATAAAATGAGATTTTATTAAAATACTTTTAATTATGGCCAAGTTTTCGGTTGGCCTTATTTTTAAACTATTAATTATTACTTTCCTTATATACATAATGTATAAGGAAAGTATTGTGACGGGGTCGAAAATTTGAATTCGAGTTTTCGACAGAAGAGCACGTTTCAAGCATGCCTGATCACGAATCAAACATTTTTGAAGTGGTGTCTGTGTGTGTGTGTGAAAGTATGTGTGTGTATGTGTGTGTCAGTGAGTCTGTGGAGACGATAACTGACGAACGAATGGACCGATTCGAACGAAATTTGGTACAAAATCACAATCCGTAAACATTTGAAGCCTATTTTTTTATACGTAATCGAATGTTCAGAACCCTCTAAAATTTCGAGTGAAATTTTAAAAAAATCTTTAAAAAATCAAAACCGCTAATAAACGTACGCGAATAGACATTTCTTATGTAATTTTTCATTGGAAAAGGATTGACATAAATTTTAGAACGCTAACATGAACCATTCTCGAGATATTGCACATTTTTCAGAAAAATTATCAAAAAGCGACATAAAATTAAAAAAAATATTTCCTATTGAGAAACATGTTCACTTTTCATATGTAATCCCATGCAATAAATTTGGTGACATCAATTCGTGGATCTAGCTCGTTCCATTCATGAAAAAAGGTACTTTGAGTAATACTTTTGTATTTGAACGCCGATAGTCATTTATCTGCTGTAAGAATAACATATTTCTTCGTCGCTTGGCGAGATTTTGGAGACGAATTTGGTGGAATATCGCTAACTTGGCGACTTGTAAAATGTTGCTAAATTAGAGAAAAACTCGCCAAATGGACAAAAATGACGCTAAATCAATGACGACTCATTCATGATGACGACATAGAAAATGACGATTAATTGAAGAAAATACAATATCTTAGAAAGAATATAAATAACTACTATAAAAATAATCTATTTTTTTTTACTGTAAAAGTAGTAAATTCATTGCATTATATAAGGAAAGTCATGTGCTGCCCACATCAGATTTTCTTGACGTGTTTAAATACAATTTTACTTACATGCATATAGGAAGCTAATGTGTTCCATTACATTCAATCAGAAACAATATACATTTGAAAAAATATTACAGCGTACTTTTACAATCATTGCCAGTTTCGCCGTGTTGCACTCTTTGTTGATGCGACTTGTTAAGATATACTTATTATCTTCCACATATACATTGTTATCTTCCACATATACATTTCCTGGTGTCAATTCCAACTTATTGGACAATGCTGTACAACTTTGTAATTGACTAGTTTCGTTCATCTTACTTTGTTAGAGTTTGTTATCCTAACTTTTTTAATTCTCCGCTTGCGGCGTTGCAAACTATTTTATTCGAACGAGCGTGGTCACATTATTAGAGACAGAACTAACATGCCCACTCACGTATATTTCCTTACAAAGCTATTGGAATGCCCAATGACTTTCTCAGTAACTCTGTAGAGACAGAAAAACATACTTTCCAAAAGCGTTCGAAATGCATTTAGAAAGTTTTAAAAAGTGTAATTCCAAAAAAATGACGAATTCAAAAACTTACTTTCTCCATATAATAGTAACAAGAAAGATCAATCATGCATAAGCATTGATTATGAAACACTTTCCAACTGAAATGTAATTTCATTTAAAAATTTCTAAAATGTGATTCATTCAGTGGTAATATCTTTTACATTATCACAGTACTACAGTAATTTATTATACTTAAATATTTAAAACTGTATCGAAATATAAATCATCTGATTCTTTATGCAAAATCAATGAATATTTCATTCATATAACTTGTATTCCAGACTCCAGAGCTAAATAATTTTGTGTGAAAAAAATTCAGCAATTCTTATGTAATTCATCTTACAATCGCTTGAGATATTTGCATTCTGCATATGTTAAAATTAGGCTTCCTTGAAGAAATAATAAAAGTTTAGGGATCATTTAAAATCACAACTATTGTAATTGCATAGGCACGGAATTTCGATACACAGATAATATATATGTGTATGTGTATGTACTCAAAGTATTGGGATCGTGCCGAAGATCGGAACTCGAATTTTCAAAGGATCTACACGTTTTGGGACTTCTAGAACACGAAAAAACTAGTTTTAGGAAGACGTCTGTGTGTGTAAGGGTGTATATGTGCATGTTTCTGTGTGTCTGTGTGGATATTAAACCACTCTAATTGAAAAACTAATGGACCGAATTTCATACAATTTGGTAGGTATGTTTTTTGTGGGAAATCCTGATGTTCATTAGATTATAGTACGATTCGTAATAAAATAATCTGCCTTCTTTGCGAAATGGCCGCAGAAATTGCCTTTATCCACTCTAGCTAAAAACTAATGAACCAAATTTAACAAAATTTGGTGTATAATATTTCAATAACCTACAAGTGATTTATATACCAAATTTAACAAAATTTTGTATATAAATCATTTGTAGGTTATTCTACTACGATTCGGGAAAAAGGAACGGGCTATTTTTGCGAAATGGCCAGCAAAAATCGTTATATATAAAAATAAAAGACTACGTGTGCTCAATTATATCAATTAAATTCCTATTTTATATGTGATTTTTGACAACAAAAAGAATAAGACTAACCCCATTACTCTAGGACTAGCCGTTCTTGAGATATTCTAGTTTTTTCGCGTTTTCGCTACGCCACCTTTGACAATAAGTCCAGCTATCAAATGAGAACCAAATTTAAGTTTAACGTGTAAATTCAATGTCATTTAAAATATTTATGTTGTGCAGATAAACTCAAATTATGATTGAATAAATAAAGAGAACGAATATGAGTCTGCAGGGAAAGACATGTGCTGTCCACATCAGAATTTTTAACAATATTACAACAATGATTTATAGAAGTGAACGGGGATTATTTTCAGGCCATTTCGAAAAAAATGTATGATCTATATTTAAAGATCCATCAAATTTTTGTCGAATAAAATGTTCAACAAATTAAAGCTGTGTACCAAATTTTAACTCTCTAGGACGTAGGAAAGTGCATTTAAAATGCCATCAATTAAATTTATCATGAAGAGTTATATAAAATTTAAAAAAAATGAAAAATTTTTATCTACCAAATTTATTTCAAAATATGAAGCCACTCCCATATGCAAAACGTTTAAACAAATGGAGAGATATTTATTATATAATATCTCTCTCTTTTCTTTCTGGAAGATATCCCAAAGTCAGAATTTAATTGAATTTGTTTTTTTCCCTATATTAAATAATTTTTTTAATTAAAAAACTACTTAACATATTTTACTGAATTTTTTTTTATATATTCTATGGGATAATGTGAATATTTCCTAAAAATTTCGAAGCAATTCGTGAATTTTAAATTTACTTAAAAAATGTTTGAAAAATTAGGTCCCATAGGGTTCAATGTATTTAATTTTTCAACCCGGGTTCAATAAAAAACTAATTGGGTGATATTATTTATTTATATTCCCATAGGTCCTACAGACCGTCTGAACAACATACTAAAATTTCATTTTGATAAACTCATTTTTACGGCAGTTATCGTGCTAACGGACAGACAGACAGACAGACAGACAGACAGACAGAATGGACAAAGTCATAAACACTTTTCAACTTTGTTGTAAAGTGTTAAAAAAGTAAAAGTAGGTAGGCCCACGTGATTCGGGTATAACCAGATTATCTTATCCGAGCTCTTCTTTCGCGAGTGTAGTAGCCTGCAATTTATCAATTGCAGAGTCAATATATTTTGTGGAAGAGGATCAATATACACACTTCGGCAACAAGGAAAGGAGATCTGGGACGTCTTAGAGGATGAAAGCTTCATGTATGGGAGTATATAGTTTTTTTAAAAGTAAATTTTAGCATTAGCTTTTTGTGGGATATATTATTTATGTATAAATATATATATATTTTTTATTTTCTTATAGCTAATTTATAGAGAAATTATTGTTTCCGGAAAGTTGTCGAATCCATCATTCTGACTTGTTAACTTTTCCAACATAGTTGAAAAGTGTTTATGACTTTGTTCATTCTCTCTATCTGTCTGTCTGTCAGTTCGCACGATAAATGCCGTAAAAATGACTTTATCAAAATGAAATTTTAGCACGTTGTTGAGACATTGTCTGTGGGGCATTTTGGATAGTAAATCAATAATATCACCCAATTAGTTTTGGATTGAACCCGGGTTGAAAAAGTGAAATACATTGAACCCCATAGGACCTAATTTTTCAAACGTTTTTTAAGCGAAGGTATAAAGTTCACAAATTGCTTAAAATATTTAAGGAACTATTCAAAGTATCACATTAAATATATAAAAAAAATTCATCAAAATATGTACTGTAGTGCTTGAAGTAAAATTCAAAATAATAATTACACTCACATTATATGAAGAGATCACATGGCCCATTTCAAAATAAAATATGGCACCCATCTTTTTTCCCAATTTTTAAAGCTCTTTAAAATTTATAATACAATACTAACGGACTGATGCCTAGTAAACATAAATTTACCATTTATATTTATTATGCAAACAACTATAACATTTTACCACTCTAAAACATTAATGTGTAAATTTGAAAATTTACACATGTTTATTAGTAAATACGTAAAATTGCACGCTTGTTATTCAAATGTATGTGCTTGTATGTGTAATTTGGACTCCAGAAGGAAGTATGCAAATGCAAATACGCATAGAAACGTGTTAAACGATTTACACAGAGTGACAGGTGTTGTCAATTTACTAACTATTTTATATATGCATAAGGTTACAAACAGTTTTATGTATTCACATACATTTATGTATTTTAATCACTTTCGATGACTAGCCCTTCGCAGTTTAATGAAATCGATGGTTTGGAATAATTCCTCTACAGCGCGGGATTTAAATACCACCACCCCCTCCCACAGCCTGAAAACACGGGGGCAGAAAAGTTCCAAATTAAAAATTTCAGCAGCAAAAATTTAACAGCTGCTTCGTGAAAAAAAAAATGTTTTGCCATCGCAGTAGGTTTTCACAGCGGATAGATCATAAGGATTAACCTCACTAATGTAGCATGTTGTCACCTTGGTTATAGTAAAAAGTGGCCATGTCTGGGGTAAAAAGAGGCCATGGAAAAGTTGGGGTATGGTAAAGTGACCTCTGGTCTGGATGCAAGATGCCACCCGGCGTGGCATAGACTGATAAAGTTCACGGATGGTGTCCTGCGGAAGGTCTTGCCAAATTGTCTCGAAATGTCGGGCTAAATCGTTAACATTCCGGGATAGTTGCAATCGCCTTCCCATAACGTCCGGAATGTGTTCCATGGGATAGAGATCAGGAGACCTAGCTGGCCAAGGAAGTGTTGGGCAAGCTTGAAGACAATTCATAGCAACACATGCTGTGTGCGTCCGGGCATTATCTTGTTGAAAAATAAGTCCGGCGTGTCGCAAAAGGAACGGTAACACAACCGATCGTAGAATGTTGTCTACGTACCACTGTTCTGTCAGCGTGCCAGAAATGACTGCCAAAGGGGTATGGCTATCAAAGGAGATGGCACCCCAGACCATACCCACTTGCAGATATATATCTGCTGAATGCGCAGTTCCGATGCGCTCGAGCTCCCACTATTTATTCATTGAATACCAAATTTTATTCATGTGCATGTTCGCTCAAAATGTCTTTGCATACGAAATTTCAATACAGTCGGACAAATCCTTCTTGATGCGTCGAATTTTTTGTTGTAGAGTATATTTGTTAAAATACAGCATGAAACAAGTTAGTTTTTCAATTTTGAAATAATTTCAAATAAATTAATTTTTAAAATTTAACGATTCATTAACCAGTGTGAAATAGTGAATCTGAAAGTGCAAAATACATTTATCATTTAATTAAAAATATTAATACGTAAAGATAATGTAAAACATTTTATGAAAATTTAAGTAATAAAGTTCGAAATATTCAAAATTTTTATTTTAACCATTTTAATATTGTGCACTTCTTTGTGGTTATTTCTATGCAATAAGTATAAATTTCAAAATGCAAATTTGTCCAGTTAGAAGTTTCATTCACTATTATTTAGATTTCACTAGATAAATGGTCTCAAAAATTTTATATCACTTACCACAACTAGCGTTGTACCCTTATAGTTAATACAAATACGGAATTTAATTTCTAAACGGCGTTGGTTCTAATATGAAGGTTTCGTATTAGAATATCGAAAATATGCTTATAAATATTCATATAATCACAAAATTCTTTCGTTCATAGTCGTGTAATTAAAACATACAAGTTTATATGTGTTATTATTTAATTAATTGTTATTCTTAATTAATTGTTATAATTAATCATTTTTTATTTAAAAAACACTTTAACGAAAAATATATAAACAGAAAATATTACAATTTCTTGCCACACCACTTCTCCCCATATCGCCTCGAGAACCTGACTTTAGAGACCTAGATAACTTCGCCCGCTGAATATTTTTAACTACATATCTTTCAGAAATATTATAACACAAGATTGAATAAATTTTATTGGTAAATTATAAATATAATTAACGGTCTTTCAAGAAGTAAACAAGTCTTCAATTGCTAAAAATTCTTGGAACTCTAGAATGATATTGCATATGAAAAGTGAACATGTTTCTCAACAGTTAATTTATGGGGTTTTTTGATAAATTTATTTGAAAAATGTGTGATATCTCGAAAACGGTTGATGCTAGGGTTCTAAAGATTTTGTCAATCGTTTTCTAAGGAAAAATTACATAAGAAATATCTATTTGCGTAACTTTAATAAAGGTTTTGATTTTTTGATGACTTTTTCAAAATTTCACTCGAAATATTAGAGGGGTTCTGGACATTCAGTTATGTTTAAAAGCAATAGACTTCCAGTATTCACGGATTGTAATTCTTATACCAAATTTCATTCGAATCTCTCCATTCGTTCGAGAGATATCGTCTCCACAAGCTCACTGACACACACACACACACGCACACCACCTCAAAACTGTTCGATTCGTGACCAGGAGTGCTTGAAACGTGCTCTCCCGTCGAAAATTCGAATTCGAATTTTCGATCCCGTCTCAATACTTTCCGCATACATTATACCATGTATATAAGGAAAGTAATATATGCCTCTAACCCTGGCTGAATTGTAGTTTCGTTTACTTTAAGACATGAATCATCGTGATAAATTTAGATTTAGCAGCAAACAGAAGTTGTCTTTCAAATTTATTTTATTCACAGCTGAACAGAGAAGAAGTTCGCTTTTATTCTATCCTTATTGTGCCCCGCCTGTCAAAAGACTGTGATCATTCACATCCGGTTAGTGATGCTCCATGCGTATTCGGTTGTAGGTATTTTCTCGATTTAAGAGTAAAATATTGCTATCCGAAAAGCTCTCTCCTTCCTTTCTATTTTCTTATGCATATAATAGTACAAAAGATAAATGTCTAAAAATCTTCATAATTTCAGAGTCAGATAATCTTTAAAATCTCCTATCAGCTTTAGTGAGGTTTCAAGAGATAGTTGTACCATGGATCCTTATTTGTATTTTTGTGCAGTATTATAGGGGATTGATGAAGAGGGGGAGGAATGCTTGATTAGACTAAAATCTTAGAATATCATTTGAATTCAAATAATAAAGTCAAAATACGGAACTAATTTTGAATATAAAAAAAAAAGAAAACAGAAACTTAAGAAAACAAATATAAAGAAAAATTGACATATTAAACTTCACTCCGTCTGCTCCGAATACGAGTCTAGAACACCAGGGAGTAAAAGTGCATTACATTAGCATATCGTGCATTACATTAGCATATCGTGCATTACATTAGCATATCGTGCAGATACCCTTTTCTAACTCACCCCCTCCCAAATAAAAAGATAAAATGCCTAGTAATATATTAACTGCCCTCATTTCTATCAACAGTCAAATTCTAGTTACATCCATGCCACTTCCTGATGGCAATTTGGAATTTGTGACTATCCGGCTACCCTTTACACGCCCTCCTTCTCCGTGCTGAAAACACCGGTTCTCCTTAGATCACCGAAGTCAAGCAGCATCGGGCGCGGTTAGTACTTGGGTGGGTGACCACCTGGGAACACCGCGTGTTGTAGGCACATTTCGGGCGCTGTAGCCCGGTGGTTTTCGCGCTGGATTTGCACGCTGCCACAACTGCCGCCGTGTTCATGGGGAGTACGATCACGTTAAACATGTGGGTCCGAAAGTCCGTCCGAGAGGTTGGTGGTAGGGGAAGGAGGGTACGGTCCCTGTGGATGCCTCCCCCACTGGGTTCCGGTCTAAATTGGGTGGCACTTCCCGGCCGTCCAAACGGTTACCTTACACCTTTCAGGAAGGTCGGACGGTCTGGGTCTCAACAACAACAACCCCCTCCTTCTCATCCAACACTTTTTCTCAAGCTCAAGTCCAAGGTTCTCCAGGATCCCATTTGATCATCTCATGCTTTCGACGACTTTACTAGGAGCCCATTTGTGCCCTAGTTATTACTCCCTAAAAACTTGGAAGAGGGCATTATTTCGGCCACCCTCCCCTCTTAAGCAACACTTTGTAAACTATTTTAATCTATGATTTCTTTTTCCCTAGAAGTTCAAAGTGGGAGATCTGTTGTAGCCCAGTTTTGGCCGAAACTATTCAACTGAATGAAGTCAAATTTTGCATACATTTTAACTGCTATACAACCGTGGCGATAAAAACGTGGCTATAACAACGTATCATTATTTTATTTTGAACCAATAGTGCGCAGTACACGCAAACGTCATTTTCACAACATTGTAATATTTCCTAAACTATCCAACTAACTGAAACCGAATTTTGTGTACATGTAGACTGCTAATCGTGTGTACATAATCGTCTGCAAATAAATATGTGCGTCCCACAAATAACTCACTTATTTCTGCAATCTGATATCAACCTAAAAAAATCTGATCTAGGCAGCACATGAATTTCCTTATATAATGCAATGAATTTACTACTTTTACAGCAAAAAGTAGGTTATTCTTATAGTAGGTATTAATATTATTTCCAAGATATTGAATTCCGTCAATTAGACGTCATTTTCATTGATTTAGCGCCATTTTCCTCCATTTTGCGAGATTTTCGTTAGTTTAGCAACATTTTAAAAAGTCGCCAAGTTGGCGACATTCCGCCAAATTCGTCGCCAAAATATCGCCAAGCGCTTTGGAAGGAAAAATAAGTTATTCTTATAGCAGATAAACGACTATTGGCGTTCAAATACAAAAGTGCTACTCAAAGTATCTTTTCTTATGAATGGAACGAGCTAGATCCACGAGAATGATGTCACCAAATTTATCGCATGCATTACATATGAAAAGTGGACATGTGTCTCAACAGTTAATATATTTTTTTTAATTTATGGGATTTTTTGATAAATTTATTTGAAAAGTGTGCAATATCTGGAGAACGGTTCATGCTAGCGTAAAGTTTATGTTAATCGTTTTCTACGGAAAAATTACATAAGAAATGTCCATTTGCGTAACTTTATGGAAGGTTTTAATTTTTTGATGATTTTTTCAAAATTTCACTCGAAAATTTAAGGGGAGTTCTGAACATTCGATTGTGTTTAAAAACAATAGGCATCAAGTATTCATACATTGTGATTTTTATACCAAATTTCATTCGAATCGATTCATTTTCTTTTGTGAGATATCGTCCCCAAAGTCTCACTGACACACACATAGACATCACGTCAAAAATGTTCGATTCGTGTCCAGGGATGCTTGAAACGTGCTGTCCCGTCGAAAACTCGAATTCTAATTCTCAACCCCGTCACAATATTTTCTTTATACATTATTGCATATAAGGAAAGTACAGGGTCTATAATTAAAGTTTCACTTTGAAATGACCATAAAAGGAAAAACTACTGGACAAAATTCTATCAAACTTGATAATAGTTTACAGGAGGTCATGGGATTTTATTTTCCGTAAAAAAAATTGAAAAGTTCAAAAATTCACCGTCAGCGGTGAATGGTGCTGTATGCAATATTGTTAAATGAAATAAGACATGAAGACATCGGTTTAAAAAGTTTTTAATCGTTTCTGAAACGTGTTACAAATCATGTCCAATGTGACTTCCACCATTTTCTGAAAGCAAGTTAAATCGTATTACTGCGTTCTCAAAAGTAGATCGTAGCATATCAGGAAGAATGTTACGGACATGTCGGTGTATCGCATTTTTCAATTTCGCCAAATTGTTTATGTGATCACCATAAACATTGGCTTAGATTCCACGATTTTTATGCAGGACGGGGCTTCCACCTCGCATTGGTACATATGTCAAACAGTTACTTAAGCAACATTTCACGGATGACCGGATTGTAAGCCGACACTTCTCTATTTCTTGGCCACCCCGGTCACCAAACCTCAACCACTGTAACCTCTGGCTATAGGGTTACATCAAAACCACTGTTTATGGTGTTAACATAAACAATTTGATGGAATTGAGAAATGTGATACACCGACATGTTCGTAACATTCCTCCTGATATGCAAAGAGCTATTCTTGAGAAAGCAGTAATGCGATTTAACTTACTTTCAGAAAATGGTGGAAGCCACATTGAACATGATTTGTAACACGTTTTAAAAATGATTAAAAACTTTTTAAACTCATGTCTGCATGTCTTATTTCGTTCAACAATATTGCATACAGCGTCATTCCCCGCTGACGGTGAGTTTTTGAACTTTTATTTTTTCGGAAACTAAAACCACATGACCTCCTGTAAACTATTACCAAGTTTGATAATATTCTGTCCAGTAGTTTTCCTTTTATGGCCATTTCAAAGTGGACCTTTAATTATAAAGACCCTGTATAAACATTATTTCTAAAAGACAAACCATTAAAATGCAAAACTCAGTGAAGTTGATGACACTGTATTTTGTCAAAAATAAATATTTATTAAAATTTTTATTTACAGTTATTAAATTTTTCATTAAGATTTTCATGTGATAATTATACTCATTAAATTTGCAATTATCAATTGATAGTTCATCTTCACTGATTGTCAATTGAAATTGATTGACTTTGATTGACTTTGATTACTTGACTTTAGAGTCAAATTATTAATTACACTGTAACGTCCTCATAGCTTGTACAAGGGTACATTTTACTTTTCTTAACACGGCGTTTTAAAGGGGTATTTTCATCGCAATCGTTGTAGACAAATTTATTACAAGTTCATTCTGAACCCATCTAGACTTCAGGACTCCATTTGTCACTCAAATCCGAACTGGTTATATTTCCTCCCACTGGCACACTCACTTTTTTTAATTGTGTTTTTTACTCATCTTATTGCTCAAGTCTTCTCTCTGAATTCTCAATTTCTGAGTGAAAAATGTATTTTTAAACTGGCTTTTATAATCCAACCATATAGTATTGAATAAACTTGGTGTGCACATCACGTTTAAAAATAACTTCGCAGATTGTTTACGTCTGGCTATTGCCACTTCAAGAATAACAAACACATTTTATTGTGGGAAAACTTGTTGTGTTTTGGCAGCGACTCTCAAAGTCCTCATTGGTCCGCGGTGTAAGTCGACGTCAGGCTGTTACTTTTTACTTTCCCTGCAATACATGGTAATGTATAGGGAAAGTATTGGAATCATGCCGAAAATCGCAATTCGAGTTTTCGACTGATCTACACGCTTCGAGACCGCTAGAATACGAAAAAACTATTTTTAGCGTGACATCTGTGTGTGTGTCTGTCTGTATGTCTGTGCAATGTATGTATCCACTCTAACTCAAACTAATGGACCGAATTTCATAAAATTGGGTAGGTAACACCCTTGGGTGTAACCCTGGTGCTGATTAGTTTTTGGTAGAATTCGGAAAAAACCCGCTTTTTTTGCGAAATGGCCCGCAAAAGTCTCATGTATTCACTCTAGCTGAAGTACAAATTGACCAAATTTCACAAAATTTGGTAGATAAATCACATGTGAAATTTTCTGATGCTGATTAGATTTTGGTACGATTCGGAAAGGAACAATCTGCCTTTTTTTACGAAATGTCCCTTCAAAAATCGCCAATATCTAAAAAAAGACTACGTATGTTCAAATATATCAATTAAATGCTTGTTTTATACGTAATTTTTGATGAGGAAAAGAATAAGAACAACTCTATTACTCTAGGACTAACCGTTCTCGAGATATTTGAGATTTTTCGCATTCTTTTTATGCCGCCTTTGGAAAAATGTCCAATTACCAAATAAAAGCAGAGGTTGAATTGAAAATGCAAATTTAGTGTCATTTTGTGCAATTAAACTCAATTTAATGAGTTCCTAAAGAAATAAAGAAAAAATGTATTTGAGTCTGCAGGGAAAGTCATATGCTGTCCACATCAGATTTTTTTATTGGTTGCCGGATTGACCGCTCAACCTTATACTAAAGAACCCAGATTATGCTAGCCAAAGTGCTTATCTTAATGTTTTTTGCATGCATTCGCGCTATGTTTAAGTTACCATATGTATTTAAGTCCATTAAATTGTTATTTTTAGTTTACTGAGTGTCAATACAGTCAACTAAATAAGCCACAAATATTCAAAGCGTGTAAATCCGATCAAATCCAAAAGTTGGATTTCAGACCCAATTGTATTACTTTCTCATTATGTATATAATATGCATCGTAGGGAAAATATAAATGATTTTTTTATTATTAAAAATTTGTTAAAATACAGTTCGTAATGTTGTTGTTGTTGTTGAGACCCAGACCGTCCGACCTACCAGAAAGGTGTAAGGTAACTGCATGGACGGCCGGGAAGTGCCACCCAATTTAGACCGGACCCCAGTGGGGGAGGCATCCACAGGGACCGTACCCTCCTTCCCCTACCACCAACCTCTCGGAAGGACTTACGGACCCACATGTTTAACGTGATCGTACTCCGCATGAACACGGCGGCATTTTGTGGTAGCGTGCAAATCTAGCGCGCAAACCACGGGGATACCGCACCCGAGATGGCCAACAGCACGCGGTGTTCCGAGGTGGTCACCCACCAAGTACTAACCGCGCCCGATGCTGCTTGACTTCGGTGATCTAACGAGAACCGGTGTTTTCAGCACGGTACGGCCGTTGGCCTACAGTTCGTAATGTAGAAAACCCAGACCACACGACCAACCCATAGGCTAATGGTAGCTTTCTGTGTGGCCGGACAGTTCGTAATGTTGTTGTTGTTGAAACCCAGACCGTCCGACCTACCAGAAAGGTGTAAGGTAACTGTTTGGACGGTCGGGAAGTGCCACCCAATTTAGACCGGAACCCAGTGGGGGAGGCATCCACAGGGACCGTACCCTCCTTCCCCTACCATCAACCTCTCGGAAGGACTTTCGGACCCACATGTTTAACGTGATCGTACTCCGCATGAACACGGCGGCAGTTTTGGCAGTGGCTGGAATCGAACCCGGGCCTACCGAGTGCAACTCCAGCGCGCTAACCAATGGGCTACCGCGCCCTGGACAGTTCGTAATGTGTAAAAACTCCATGTATCAGAATTACAATGGATCGGAGGAAAACTTCAACATAACAGAAGACTATAAAAACAAATTTGTTAAGAAGTTTGTAATGTGTGAAACACAATCTATCAGATTTCAGAGAGTATGAAAGGAAGTTCAACAAAACCTGACTTTATGTTAAGAACATTGCAATGTGGTAACTCATCTCAATGCATCGAATTACAATGAATCTGAAATAGTGAAAAAGCCAGGTCCTCCAACACTGTCAAATAAAGAATCATTTTATATGTAAATTTTTATTATAAAAAGAATGGAATTAATGGCAGAATGCAAACAAGGACCGTTCTCAAGATATTGCACGCTTTCCATATGAATTTATAAAAATTACATAAAATTAAAAAGCAGTAATTATCATCAAATAAGTTCACTTTCCATACTGAATATTATGGAACAAATCTGATAACATAATTCTTGTGTTTCCATTAAAGATATATTAAGATGCTTTTTCTAATAGTTTTACATTTTGACGGCAAAGATTTTGCCAATAAAAATTTATCTTAAAAGACATTAGTTAAATGTCAATTACATTTTAATGAAGATTTTACACGTGAGTATGAATCAGAATAATATGTTGTTAAAACGCCATATTTTTATCTACATAATGTTATTTCAAAGCAAAAAATCATTATGTTGTTTATCTTGTACACAGTTATGTCGTGTAGCAATGTAAAGCCATTGCATCATGTAGGGAACGTCATGTGTCGCAAACATTAGATTTTTTAACTTAGCATATCCCTAAAAATCACTAAACTTTATGAAAGAACAAGATTACTGAGGGTAAATGAAAAATTGTTAACTTTCAAAGTCTAATAAGCCATTTAAGAAGTTACAAGGTTAGGTTTTAATACGCGATCTAGATTTTTAACAGATGAAACTTACTTTTAATAGTTTTTCTAAAAGTCAAAGTCGTGTAACACTTAGACCAAATAATTAAAAGATAAATTTGAATTTGAATTATCCCGTGTACGTCACGTTTTAAATTAATCAGCAGATGCCCCACTTTCTGCAAGCACTCCGATTCATCAATCTAAATTTTTACAATGTTTTGGGAAAAATGGGGCATATATATAAATTATTTTGCAATTTTCTTTTCTTGATAGCCTTCCGAAATTTTTCAAAATGAAATATTAAATATAGAATAAATTCGCGGTATCAGTAACTGGATAAGGAAATACCTTGTATTTTGAAATGTCATGACCTCTGTAACGAAGGTCGTGAAAAATGAAATATAGAGAAGGAAATCTATAGTTTTTTATTACTTTTGATAGTTTGAACATTGTAATTTTTAATAATACTATTCCACAGTGCATATCATATAATAACATTGTGTATCTCATATTTTGAATTTAAGTCTCGAAAAAATTGTAGATTTTGTAGCCACTGGAACAGGAATCAGCTATTTTGAAGTGTGATGTATGAATTTGTGTGTATTTACTCCAGAAGTATATATGTTACGCAAAAAATTATTAATCGGTGATTACTCATAACGCCGGTTATTATGTATAATCAACAATCATCTTGGTAAGTTCGATAAATTTCACTCAATTTCTCACTTTATCGGCGATTTTTCATGCGATTATCTATATTTCCCAAATGATATGGTAAGATTATTATATTTGAATATAATACTTTTAAAGTGATTTTGCAGAATTTTCAAAATGTAGATCATAAATGTGATAAATATTTTGAAATTTCCCACCTTTTGTTGTCTTCTTCAACCTAAACCGTCCGACCTACCCGATAGTGTAAGGTATCTGTTTGAACAGCCGAGACGCACCACCCAATTTAGACCCGAACTCAGTGGGGTAGGTAGCCACAGGGATTGTACCCTCCTTCTTCTACCAGCAACCTCTCAGAAGTTCTTACGGACCCAACATATTAACGTGCCCGTATTCCACGTCACCACGGAGACCGTTTGAGCAGAGCTGAAAATCGAATTCGCATCTTCCTAGTGCAATGGCTGTGCGCTAGCTACCGGGCTGCTCTCCTCTTTGGTTGTCTTCATAAAGTAAATTTTGTATTTAATGCTCTGATGTGAAATTAAATAACTCCAAAAATGGAGAATAAACTGACGTCCGCGCAGCTAACGTCTGTGCCCAATGTACCAAAAAACATATTGCACAAACAGTTGATCCTACGTTTAACCTCCGACAACAAGCGGGGCCGGATTATGTGACTTTTTTTTAGTGCTCGAACACCATCAATGTAAGCCTGCATAGCGGGCGTAGATATATGTTCGAATTGCTACGGATCAACTGTTGCACAATTATTTTCTTTTAATTACGCACTTATTATGATTCTTGTCATTATGAAATACCCGTAAAATGCAATGGCAGCAATAAAATTAAGTACCACAATTTTGCAGAATTTAATGCGGACTAACTCATTTAATCTTGCCACGTAGCCGTCTGCATATATTTTAAATAAAATATTAAGTTTAGGCTGCCAAAGGTTACAACGTTCACTATACTCACAAGAAGTTCATTACACTGAAATCCGTATAACTTACGTTCGTTATACATAATATCATTAATGCTTTGGTTTTACTCTTAGTGTAAGACATTCCCTGGCTACGGAATGTCCTATATTTGTAATGACAGTTAGAAAACTTATCAAGAAAGATACCTTACTTCCATTGAGGTATCCAATGGCTTCGACAAGAGGGGCATTTGGGGGTCATAATATACCCAGGAAGCCCTCGAGTCCATTGAATTTCAAAGAAATGGTATAGAGAACAGGAAAACAAAATATTTGATAACCCCTCCCCCCTCCATAATTTTTTTTTTGGCGACGCTACTGGATGCATCGATTATTCACAGCGTACGAGGCCATGTAAGTGCGAAACCGATCCATGGATTCTGTATCTACTCTAAACGAACAATCCTATTTTAGTGAAAATCCCTAATATACAGGTGTTTCCTCTATGGTTAAATGGAAATAAAGAATTGGATAAGTGTAAATTTTTTCCTAATAAGACAACATCAACATCAAATGCAGTTGGAGAACTATAACATATCCATGCAATAAATTATCGCAACACAGTTTAAGGGGACGGTGGACGTTGAAATTTTTTTTATTTATTTATTGACTTAGAAACGTGAAAATTTGTATAAATATGCCTCTTAACATTACTATATACTATACCATTAAATTTTTTTTCAAGTTTGTTATAATTTTATATTTTTTTTAATTTAATTTTTTTTCAGCGAAAATTTGAAAATGCTACTTGCGTGCCATTTGTTCACATTTGTGGTTAATTTTACATTATAATCACTCAAAAACACATTATGAACAAATTTGGGTATTTATTTTTAAATCCCTTTGAAAGCAAAATTTTTAAAAATATTTTTCTGCATTAAAACTATTTTCATCATTTAATTAGGTTCTTATTCACTTCTAATTACCTTAATAAATTCCAATTATAAAATGCATACCTAATTTCATTAAAAGGTATGAGAGGTGTCTTCTTGCCAAATTTCATGCATCTCAGACAAAAATTAAGACGCATGGAGCATTTTAAAAAATGTAACACCTCTGAAAATTCCGTTTCGAAAAAAATGCATTCAACCTTTTGCTTACGGATAAGACAGCGTCAATCTCACACGAAGAACCTCCCCAAAACACAGGTATTTGACATACCCTATCCCAAACAGTTCGACCCCCTTTGCAAGCATTGGCCTCCATGAAAATCGCTGACAGAAACATTGCACCTGCTGCAGCATGTGCAATGTTTCTGTCGGCGATTTTCATGGACGCCAATGCCTGCAAAGGGGGCCGAACTGTTTGGAATAGGGTATGTCAAATGCCTGTGTTTTCGGGAGGTTCTTCGTTTGAGATTGACGCTGTCCCATCCGTAAGCAAATGTTAAATGTGTAAAATAATGTTATATATTAAAACTGTTTTTTTGTCCATTTTTGCTTATTTCAACGTCCACCGTCTCCTTAAAGTTACAGAACTATATACTTTTATATAATGCTTTATATCGTTTAATAAAGATTTCATTAACTTGAATCGTAAGATTGAACCTGAGTCGCCAGAAATTTCGCTTCCAATTGCAAATGTGTTTTCTATACAGTTTCAGCCACAAACAGAAGTTGGCTTTCAAATTCATCTTTATTCAACGACCAAAGGAAATCTTCTGTTTTTATCTCATTGTTTCCCTTCTGTCAAATGCTGCGGATTATTCCATGACTGATGTTCACTGCGCACCCGGTTAAATTCATTTCACAGAGAAAATATTTCTTTCCAGAAGAGATATCTGTCATATTATTTTCTTATTTCTCCCCCAAAATGTACTATAGATCTCACAAAAACAACACATCGTGGTAAAAAAATTACTCCCCAAGTACGAAAAACAAAAATCTAATTATAAAAAATGTCATGAAACCTAAGATGATGTGCGACAAGTATCCACTGGAGCGGAGCTGTACATTCAGGTTGAGTTCTCTCTGCTGAAAGATCCTAAACCTCTTTCAACTCACACGTAGTCCATTTTTAGTTGTAGTCATTCTTTTAAACTGTAATTTTGTATCAATTGTAATTTTGATTTCATTTTTTTACAGATTTGTGAGCGTGTTACAAAGAAAGCGACTCAAGTATTTAGCTATCTTAGGAACGGAGCTGCATGTCCCTGGAAATCGGAGTTAATCACGTCAATTTTAATATACACTTGCCAGTTACGTGTTCCAACATGACGACTTGGTGGGGCGGAACGCAGCTTCGTTACTAAAATTAAGTAATTTTTCAATTGGAATTGGCATACTCGTACGTATTCTTTACAACTTCCTAAGCGTGTTTGTAAAATTGTTTGAATATATATCATGCCCATACCTCACATACGCGCTACATACATTCTACAAGCAATTATAATTTTTACTACAAAATTTTTATATTGTAAAAAAAATCTAATAAACGCTATGAATATTCTTACAATTGCTTTTATACATAAGTTCCAGAAAATTCATAATGCAAAATGCTACATAATATATTAATAACTTTTAAATAAACGTTTATAAACCAGCTCCGTTTGTGTCTCTACACAGCTTCGGCTGGTTATTAGAAGACATTTTACCTAAAGGCTCCATCAAAGCGCTTGCTAAAGTTTTATTATGTACTTTTTCTTAAACTCTACGTATTAGAACTACGTTGAGAACTACGTAATGCTCAAACACTTTTGCATATATATATTTATATTTTTTTTTATAAAAATTGCTAAAAATTGTATGCTTAAGAATTTTTAACTTTTTTAAAAATGTGTATATCTTCAAACCCATATGCCTGTTTGCGCAAAATTATGACATGAATATGTATGAAATGTTTGTGAGTAAAATGTTAAGTTGATTGGGAGAAAAAGATACATTTGCCCGAAAAAAAACATTTTTAAAAAAAGGATATTAAAGTATAAAATTACAACTTTTTTATTTTCTTTTAACTTTTTAAAATGATAACTAAAATACCCGTATTGTGTATTATTGTATATCATCTTAAACGTAAGATTTTATAATATTTGATTCATTTTAAGTCTTCTGGTCTCCGTATTCATTTTATATTTTATTATGTATCTCCTGCTACTGATATATTTACTTTTTAGTATTCACTGTTGGTAATTTGCAAGCACTTTTTTTAACTAATTGTGCTTCTAATAGAAATATGGGACGACTTGTATTATTGAAAAAAGGGGTACAACAGATGACTTACAAAAAATATATAAACAAATTTGTTTACAATCTCCAACTTTACTTATTTTAACGATCTCCAACTTTACTTGTTCTAATGATCTCCAACTGTACTTGTTCTAACGATTTTCAACTTTACTTGTTCTGACGATCTCCGGTTTTACTTGTTCTAACGATCTCCAACTTTACTTGTTCTAACGATCTCCAACTTTACTTGTTCTAACGATCTCCAACTTTACTTCTTCTGACGATCTCCAACTTTACTTGCTCTGACGATCTCCAACTTTACTTGTTCTGACGATCTCCAACTTTACTTGTTCTGATGATCACCAACTTTACTTGTTCTGACGATCTCCAAATTTACTTGTTCTGACGATCTCTAACTTTACTTGTTCTGACGATCTCTACCTTTACTTGTTATAACGATCTCCAACTTTACTTGTTCTGACGATCTCCAACTTTACTTGTTCTGACGATCTCCAACTTTACTTGTTCTGACGATCACCAACTTTACTTGTTCTGACGATCTCCAACTTTACTTGTTCTGACGATCTCTAACTTTACTTGTTCTGACGATCTCTACCTTTACTTGTTATACGATCACCAACTTTACCTGTTCTGACGATCTCCAACTTTACTTGTTCTGACGATCTCCAACTTTACTTGTTCTGACGATCACCAACTTTAATTGTTCTGACGATCTCCAACTTTACTAGTTCTGACGATCTCTAACTTTACTTGTTCTGACGATCTCTACCTTTACTTGTTATAACGATCTCCAACTTTACTTGTTCGTTCCATTCTTGATTCCGTATATATAAATTTATTTACTATTTTATAAATTTATTGATGAAAGTGGTTACAAATGTAGAGGGAAAGAGAAAATAGCGCAGGTTGGAGTATACAGAGTGTCCCAAAAACATTGACCTCGGCTTTTATTCCTTAAATATTGAGCTTAGGCATACATAATAAATTACAAAATTGAATAAAAAAGGTACAGAATTTTATAATATCGATTAAAATTTTCAAGGGATTAAATTTTAAGAAATACAAAATTTAAATTTTTATACGACCCCCGTATAAAATCATTTCCAAAGAGAAAAATGTGTCCCATACACCAAGATGGTGATGTACAAAATTTCAGCATTTTATCATAAAAAGTCCTAGAGATAAGAAAAGACAAAAATGCTGACTTAAACCACTTTTCGATGCATCGACATGAGTTCTCAGAGGGGAAAAATCGTGGAAGCATATTTCAGGAAGCATATTTTTGAAAAATTGTAAATAAATCTAAATATAAGAGGCAGATAATATTTCCCTATGATGCATTTCTGCTTTGCGTCATTTGCACACTTGCTGTAGACATTTACATTTTAATTTGTGATTAATCCCTCATCAACTTTGTTTAACCATATCTCTGGGACTTTTTATGATAAAATGCTGAAATGTTGTACATCACCTCATTAGTGTATGGGGCACATTTTACTCATTGGAAATGTTTTTGTACGGGGGCCGTATAAAAATTTAAATTTTGTATTTCATCAAATTTATTCCCCTAAAAATGTTTATCGATTTCATAAAATTCTGTACCTTTTTTACACAACATTGTAATTTATTATATATGTCTAAGATCAATATTTAAGGAATAAAAGCCGAGGTCAATGTTTTTGGGACACCCTGTATATACACACTGCTCTGTTAAATTTGCAAAATATCTGATGGATTGTAATGCGAATTGTGCTGAGGATGGACACAATTTGGATTTAGCACTTGTGTTTAAGAATTTACTGATGCGGCATAGAAATATATGTAGACAAATTCAGGGTGAAATGGGCATTTTTTTTAAATCCAGATTTATTTTCTTTATCCATTTTCAACAATAAGTGAAAGTAGCTTTCGAATTTATTCTTATTTAGCAGCACAAGGGGGGATATTCAACTTGTTTACTTTTTTCCCGCCTGTCAAAAGCGAGGATCACCCAATGAGTGATATTCGCTGCGCTCTGAGTTCTTAGTGTTTCTAAGATTCCAAACTGAAAATGTTTCACTTCAGACGTAATCTCTTTATTTTTAACTTCGCATACCGTGCAAAAGAAAATAAACATTTCCTCTAAAATTTCCGGATTTTCTAGAATCCGATATTTTTTTATGTTGCTCATTTCTCCCTGAACACACATTTCAACAACATTGGCAAGCAAAGTGATTTTTGAAAGACATTTAAATTAATAAATAAAAAATATTACAATATATATTAATTAATTATTTCCTAAAAATTATGAAATCGCTGGCTATTTTCCCAAGTTATTACGATTCAATTATTCCCTTGCAGAGGTATTTAGGTCACACGGCACAAGCAGTTTTTCTTCAAGTGTTGTTGTTTCTTATCCCACTTGACCGACAGCAACATCAGATCAAGTCCATGGACCCGTGAGTCTTCAAAAGATGAAGAACTACTCCAGGACTGGAGTACAGCTGACTCCTCTAGCATCCAATACATGTCAAGTCATGGGTAGGAGAGACTTGAGCCAAATTGCACTTCGGGCAAAGGGGATAAACCTTAGAAGCCAACACATGCCGAAGAGCACGAAGATGGCCGCTGCGGAGTCTAGTCAGAGCAGTCTGTTCACCCCTACTGCCTGCCCCAATCAAAGCAGCACCAGTACGGCTACAATCATACCACTCATGCACGGGAGCCTTTCTCCAAATGGAGTTGATTTCAAGTTTGACTCGTGAGTCAAGTTCCAAAATAGAAAGACAGCCAACGTCAATAGAACTCCTAAGGCTGCCCTCCTTAACCAGACCTCATTACCGTAAATGTAGACTGTAGCTTATTAAGCTCTGTAGCTTACTAGCTCTTCAAATGTAACATTTTGTTGTTCTTTTACCGATATTGTAAAGAACCTTGCTGCCTTCATTCAGGACACAAACCATAGCTCTTCGTAATAGTCAGCCGACGCTCAACCGTTGAGCTACTGTGACGGAATTACAATCTCTTATTTTTGAAGTGTAATCTGCTTTTTACTATCTAATATCAGATTGAAGTGCAACTGATAATCTAACAGACAACCTACTGCTAATTTTGATTTAAGTCAGCTTCCAGCTGTTATTTTTATCCTTCAGGTTAGCTTCTTGCGTATTCGTTGTCCTACCGATTTGAAATCAGCGCTCAATATCCTAGAGTGCACGGAATCCGTGCTAGTCCTACAAGGGCGACTTTCAGACCTCCGATATCTTTGCACTAACCTACAGGGTTTATTTGTTTGAGTACAATTGCAAAGAACCTTGTTGCCCCAACCAGGAATCGAACTACAGATCTTCATACTGGCCAGCTGACACTTTACCGGAAAGTACATTACTGTGGCAATTAATTGAGAAATGCAGTATTTTTTTATAAAATTCAGTTTCATTCAAATTTTCCATTGATACATTTAAAACTAATAAGTGATATGACCTCCCTGAGACTTTATAACACAGACACGTTTCGGCATGGAATGCACTAGACTAGCACATGTAGTTTTAATTTCAACGTCTCTGAACCATATGGCAATAACGGCCGAAATTAGCTTGTCCATCGTCGTACAGTCAAATTTGTGAAGCCGTTTTCTTACAATAGCCCACAAATTTTCTATGGGATTCAAGTCTGGTGAATTCCCGGGCCAATCCAGTACGGTAATATTTTTTTTTTGAGCAGAAATTTTTGATTCACTTCGAAGTGTGACATGGTGCGCTGTCTTGTTGGAAAACGCAATCTCCGTTTGGCCACATTTTAGCCATGGTTGGAAGCACTTTTCGGGTCAATATGACTTCGTAACTGGCACTGTTCATCATTTCCTCTACGGGAACAAGAGATTCTGTCCCCCAAACGCTAAAACAACTCCAAAACATCATTTTGGGCGGATGCTTGGGTGCTTGATTGATGTGATGCTGATTGAGGGGTTCTCCTTGGCTCCTTCTCACGAACATGGATCTAAATCCCTAAACCACAAAATGTGTTTCGTCAGAAAAGAGAACATTTTCCCAGTCCATGTTTTGTACTTCCGTGCCCATTCCAACCTTTTTTTCTTCATGCGAAGCGTCAGAAGCTGCTTCTTGTACGGTCGACGTGCTCTCCGCCTGCGTTCTAACAGCCTGTATCGCACTGTTTAAGGTGCAATATCAACACCAGCTGCCGCCATGGACTTGGACAGGTCAAAATTGGCTAATCGATGATTTTTAACACTCATTCGATGTAAAGTTTTGTCGTCATGAGCCGAAGTTGATCTTTTTTGGCCGCATCTTCCAGAACGGTTGGTTCCAGCATTTCCTGTTTCCTGAAACCGCTTCCAGATCCTCCCGACACTTGCTGTTCTCACTCCACATATTTTACATATTTCCTTGAACGTCTTAGAAGTGTGTTCTCTAAGCGCAATTACTTTAGCACGTGTTTCCGCGCTGATATCCATGACGCTAATGACCACCGCAACAACTGAGAAACTACCACTACGGAACATCTGCCACCTGGCGGAGGAATTTGAACACCTGCTACTTACCAGGTGCATACGAACACATGCTACTTAATAATAACTGCAATTTGAACTCTGAGCTAATTTGGAGTTCTTCTTCCTAGGCTTACGTGTGATAAAACGAAAAAAATGACATTTCTCAATTAATTGCCACAGTACCGTACCATAACCAATCGAATAAAGATGATAGCAATGTCCCTAGCGAAAAATTGATGATGTTGGAACAAAAACTCAAGAATAAAATGAAATAAAAAAGTTATAAAACGTTATAAACCGTTGTGTTTTATAGTGTATTTAACATGGAAATTTGCTGTAAGTGAAACGATATTTCATTTCCGGTTCCCGTATGTTACCATTTTCTCAGCGTTTTCGAGCAAATCGATTAATTACAGCTCGTTTTCCCCCCAATTCTTAAATTTGCAAGATCGCCAACAAACGATTTCGGTATTTAAAATGTGATTTGATTATTAAAGCTACGACAATTGAATCAAAAGCTATAAATATATATATATTAACTGATAAAATATGAAAAGAAATATATACTGCAAATAGAAATTAAAATATATCAAGAACGGTTTATTATACTCATATGAAGTTTATTAACAACAATTTTGAATTTTTTTTTCTTCGCAAGATGGTGTAAAACCGAATTTTGTGTGACAAACATTTCACGAGTTATACCTGAAAATATGAAATTCCGCGATTTATAACTTTATCTGACTAAATTCCACAATTTAAAATTTTTTCTCATTATCTATAATTCAAGTCCCAAGTGTATGCAGGATTTCATATTTCTACCATCAGTAGTTTGCGTTGTGGAAGTTTGCATTAGTCAATCTGTAAAGTATCACAGTAAAATCTGCAAAGTCTCTGTTTTACATAGAAAAAAGAAAAAAAAAGGAATTCCGATTTTCCAATTTTTCAAACTTTAAAAACAAAAATTCCACGATTCATAAATTTATCGAACAAACTCCAAAATTTTCGATTTTTTCCCTCATCTATGGGTAAGTCCTATGTGTATACTAAATTTAAAGTTTCTACCGTCAGTAGTTTGATCTGTGGAAGATGCCTCTTAGTCAGTTTAGATGTCTATATACGATTAGTTGCTAATGGTTAATGTCACTTAATATACTGACCATATTGCATAGCGTATAATAGACATATTTCTAATTGTCAAGTTAATTTTGACAGAAATATAAGTTAATTTGGTACTTAAAACTACTTATAAATGTTTTCATCCAGAGAAGCGTCCAATACTAATGTACATTTAGCTTTAAAAACAGTTAACTCTAAAATTAGCATGCCGTGGGCTGTGTACATCATTTCGTTGCTGTAAAAGAAAGAAAAAATCTGATGTGGGCAGCACATGACTTTCCTTATACAATGCAAAGAATTTACTAGTTTTGCAGTCAAAAAATAACGTATGAGATCCACGGCGCTGTGTTTTTATCGTTGAATTGTACATTTGGCGATTTTCCGGATGACAACATGTAAAACTATTTCAAAATACTCAATTAACTTAAACTGCGCGTAACTCTAAATAAACAATCATTAATATTGAAATATCATCATCAATAAGCGATATAGTCCATACCTTAATAATTAATAATAATAATTAGTCCATACCTTAAAATACCTTAATAATTACTTCATCAATTAGGCGTAATTTTCGTTAATTTAACGTCATTTTTCAATTTTGACGATACTTTGGTCAATCTGAGGCGAAATATCGCCAAGGTGGAAATACTTTGCTAAATTTTTCGCTAAGTTTGCCAAATGCATCACTAGGTGTTACATACAAACGGAAAGACGAATGTTTCTTATATACTAGAAGGTATGGCCGTCATATGACGGAAAGCAAAATTTGCGACATTACTTCCCATTTGGCGTCATTTATATCAATTTAGGGACATTTCTGTCATTTTAGCAACCTCTAAAATAGTTACAAATTGGCGACGTCCCGCTAAATTTATCGCTAAACGTTACGAACGGACGGATGGAGAAATGTGTTGGTTATTCCTATAGGCTACGCTTATGTTCTTTCCAAGATATTGAACTTCATCCTCTAGTCGTCATATTCATTGATTTAGCGTCATTTTTTATTAATCTGGAGGCATTTTCGTTGATTTGGCAACATTTAAAAAAGTCGTCAAGTTGGCGGCATTCCACCAAAATATCGCCAAGGGTTATGGACGGAGCAATAAGTTATTCTTGCAGCAGATAAATGATTATTAGCATCCAACTACAAAAGTATTAACTAAAATATATTTTCACATAAGTGGAACTAGCTAGATCCACGAGAATGATGTCACTAAATTCATCGCATTATATTACTTATGTAAAGTGAACATATTTCACAATAGGCAATATGTTTTTTTCATATTATATGATTTTTTGATAATTTTTTTGGAAAAATGTGCAGAATCGTTTTCTAATGAAATATTACATAATAAATAGCTATTTGCGTAACTTTATTAAACGTTTTAATTTTTTTGGGATTTTTTCAAAATTTCACTCGAAAATTTAGGGGGCTTTTGAACATGCGATTGCGTATAAAAACAATAGGCTTCCAGTATTCATAGATTGTAATTTTTGTACCAAATTTCGTTCGAATTGGTCCATTTATTCGTCAGTTATCGTCTCCACAGACTCACTGACACACACACTTTCACACCTACACACTTTCACACACACACACGGACATCATCTCAAAAACGTCTGATTCGTGTTTGTTGATGCTTGAAACGTGCTCTCCCGTCGAAAACTCGAATTCGAATTTTCGACTCCGCCACAATATTTTTTTTATATATAAAGAATGTATTTAAGGAATGTAATATGTATATAAGGAAAGCAATATATATGCAGAAAAGGTTATGTGCTGCCCTAAAGATGTGGATTTTCCGAAAAATTTTCCCTGAAAACTTGCCGCAGCGGAAAATTTTCTGGACTAATTTAAAATTACTCTCTATATTACATTTTAGCTAGAATAATATGGTCAGTGACTTTTAAAAGTATTTATTCTTACATTGCAGCTACAGTCAAACATATATTGTATAACAAGACTAAAGGAAGGTTTAATTCGAGAAATATATAAAAAATTCTATGCATGGAAATGTCTTACATCTGTATACTGCAGTTGGCAGATGCAATTTTTTTTTCCTTCTTGCTTTTGCAAACTCAAAAAAAAAAGTATTACATCTATAATAATGTTTTTTTACCTTCAAAATTCCAATTTTTAAAGCATTCAACGAAAGGGATGAGAAGGCAGGAAGAAGGCATGAGAAAAAAATTTAAAATTGTTAAACCTTTTCAGAATCAAACAATTTACTGTTTATTATTAGAAAAAGTAGGTTATAAAATATAATATTAAAAAAATAATAATAAAAACTGATTATAATTGAAAAAAAATCTGTTGTGGGCAACACATGACTTTCCTTATATAATGTAATGAATTTAATACTTTTACAGTATAAAAATTAGTTTTTCTTACAGCAGATACTAATATTCTTTCTAAGATATTGAATTTTCGACAATTAGCCGTCATTTTCATTGATTTATCGTCATTTTTATCCATTTGGCGAGATTTTCGTTAATTTGTCAACATTTCAAGAAGCCGCCAAGTTGGCGATATTCCGCCAAATTCGTCGCCAAAATCTCGCCAAGCGTCATGGACTAAGAAATAAGTTGTTCTTACAGCAGATAAATGACTATTGGCTTTGAAATACAAAAGTATTACTCAAAGTATCTTTTTTCATGAATGGAACGAGCTAGATCCACGAGAATGATGTCACCTAATTTATCGCATGGTATTACATATGAAAAGTGAACATATTTCTCAATAGGAAATATTTTTTTTTCCTTTTATATGACTTTTTTTGATATTTTTTTTTAAAAATGCACAATATCTCAAGAACGGTTCATGTTAGCGTTCTAAAATTTATGTCAATCGTTTTCTAATGAAAAAATACATAAGAAATGTCTATTTACGTAACTTTATTAGTGGTTTTGATTTTTTGACGATTTTTGCAATATTTTATTCGAAAATTTAGGGGGGTTCTGAACATTCGATTACGTATAAAAACAGTAGGCTTCCAATGTTTACGGATTGTGATTTTTGTACCAAATTTGGTTCGAATGGGTCCACTCGTTCGTCAGTTATCGTCTCCACAGACTCACTGACACACACATACTTTCACACACACACATAGACATCACTTCAAAAATGTTTTATTCGTGATCAGGGATGCTTGAAACGTGCTCTCCCGTCGAAAACTCGATTTCGAATTTAATACTTTCCTTATACCTTATGTATATAAGGAAAGTAATACATTAAATATTATTTTGAATTTCTTTCAATTTCTACTGATAATTCAATTGAACATCCTACCATATTCTTCGAAAATCATAAAAATAAAAAATAAATTACTAGTTTATTACATGTATAAAAATAAGTTTTAAATATATAAACATATATTTTACGACAGAAATTAATTTAAAGAATACTTGTTATTACGCACTTTTAAAAATGCATAATTTCATATAATATTAAAAATTGATTAGCATATTAAATACATAACGTGCATATACACACATTTGCTCACGCCCTTCTTCATTTCCCCTTTCAAAACTAGAAAAATCGATCAAAAACTTCTTATAAAGATATTTGCTTTTAAAAAAAAATTATTTAGAAAGAATAGTACATTATATTTACAAATTAATTAAAAAGAAGAAAAAAAGGAGGGGGGGGGGGTGTTACATTTTTCGGAAAAACATAGTGAAAAGTTTTCCGAAAATTTTTGGCGGAAAATTTTTCGGTCCACATTTCTAACTGCCACCATCAATTTTTTATACTACTACTTTCGTAGGATACGGAAATTTGTTTATTTTTTTGTTCATTTACATTTTAATGAAATATAAGTATTCAGGGAATAAAGCTGCAAAAGGCATTAAAGTATTCAAATAATTTATGTTAGGAATGGAGATCATGCTATAGTAAGAGTAATCAGCTTTGTCATAATTATATTATAATTCCCTGATGATTTAGGGGATATTGATATTTTCACAAAAATAAGCCTCACTGGGAATAATAGTCTAATTAGGTCCTCCGCTAAATTTATCATTTTCCTTTTCCACCATATTTTCAGTCATCCATTTCTCTTTCGAACTAAATTATGGAAGCTTATTAGCAAAATGATTCATCCCCATTTAAAAATAAGTCGCAACATATCCTCATTTGAATAAAATGCAATACGAGTATTAAATGAGATTTTGTCGTAATCTACAGTTTTATTTGTCCAAATTTTCGAATTGCTATTTAGTAATTTCGAATTTAATTAAGAAGTTTTCTAGCATATTTTCTTCTGTTCTGCATAGGGTGTTATGAGGCGTAATGTGTTATTTTCACTTTAATGCATAGTCGTTTTATGAGCTTTTAATTTGTTTATATGTAGAATATGATTCATTACCGTAATCCTCTTTCACTTTATAACTGAGGGATTTATTTTATAAAATCTTATGAGTTCGGCATTTCCGACAAATTACTTTTCCTTTCGTAATCCATTAAATTAAGTTTTATTACATACGCTGACACGAATACATATTAGAAAAAATCTGATGTGGACAGCACATGACTTTCCTTATATAATGCAATGAATTTACTACTCATATAGCAAAAAAAAAGGTATTCTTATAGTAGATACCTATATTCTTTCCAAGATATTGAATTTTCGTTAATTAGTCGTCATTTTCATTGATTTAGTGTCTTTTTTATCCATTTGGCGAGATTTTCATTAATTTTGTAACATTCAGAAAAGTCGCTAAGTTGGCAACATCCCGCCAAATTCGTCGCCAAAATCTCACTAAGCGTTATAGATGGAGAAATAGGTTATTCTTATAGCAGATAAATGACTGTTGGCGTTCAAATACAAAAGTATTACTCAAAGTATATTTTCTCATGAATGGAACGATAGCTAGATCCACGAGAATGATGTCACCAAATTTATCGCATGATATTACTTATGAAAAGTGAACATGTTTCTCAACAGTTAATATATTTTTCTTAATTTATGGGATTTTTTTGATAAATTTATTTGGAAAATGTACAATATCTCGAGAACAGTTCATGCTAGCGTTCTAAAGTTTATGTCAATCGTTTTCTAAGGAAAAATTACATAACAAATGTCTATTGGCATAACTTTATTGAAGGTTTTAATTTGTTGATGATTTTTTCAAAATTTCACTCGAAAATTTAGGGTGAAAGTTCGATTGCGTTTAAAAGCAATAGGCTTCTAGTATTCACGGATTGTGGTTTTTGTACCAAATTTCATTCGAATCGCTCCATTCGTTCGTGAGATATCGTCTCTACAGCCACACACACACACACAGACATCACCTCAAAAATGTTGGATTCGTGATCAGGGATGCTTGAAACGTGCTCTCCCGTCGAAAACTCGAATTCGAATTTTCGACCCCGTTACAATACTTTACTTATACCTTATGTATATACGGAAAGTAATTATACCCAATTTGCATTTTTAATATATTGTATTTTTCATTTGGCAATGTTAGACATTTTCAAAATTTGAAAGCTCTTCAAAATTTAAAAACTTTTATATCTCTAAAATAGTTAGGCATAGAGATACTAAGAAATTTTTCCTTTTCGGTTTGCCGTTAAACGTAACTTAAGAAGCGAACATTTAATCAATATAGCATTTAAGCTTATTTTGTCTTTTATTACAAATTTTGACGATATATGCGGACCATTTCACAAAAAGGTAGGTTTTATCTTAATCGTACCAAATTTTAATTCTCATCAGAGTAACCTATAAGTGACTTACCTACAAATGTTTATGAAATATACTGGAATTGACAGACACACCTACAATTTCACTTTAAAAATGGTGAATTGGTGTTCTAGAGTACGCGAAACAGGAAGACTCGTCGGAATTTCGAGTTTCAATATAATTCCATTACTTCTCATATATTTTCCCTACATTATTTTCCATGCAGTTTCGGTAAAGTAAAAAAATATATTTTCACTATAAAAAGATGTATTTATGATCAAAGGTGTTTTATGTAACAAATTTACAAGTGGAACAAATTAATAGCTGCATCTACAGTAAGATAGGAAAATTAAACTCTGATTATATATTTAGAAAGTCTGCTATTCACAATTTTATTCTCGCTGTTTTCCCGTGTACACACAGGTCTGTAAATGGGTATTACTATTTTAAAATTTTCATAATCTGCTAATAGGAAAGTTTTAAAATCTCAAAAATTTGATCGATGAAATACAGCAGGGAGACAAGCTACAAAAAAAAAGACTTACCTAAGCAGAGAATTTAGCAAAGAAAGAATAAATACCTGAAAAAAAAGAAATATTGAATTACTACAATTTCTAACATAACTTTCTGATTACAATAAAAGTTAAATAGCAATATATAGCATTGTGGGGTCCACTTTAATGATACGAGTCCCAATAGCTTAATGGTTGCCTAGATCAATGAGTAGCTAGCTAGCTGTTTGACTCCTGATTGGAACTATGTGTTCTGTACATTAGCTCTCGGACAAATTTACCCTGTAAATCTAATGCAGTATGAATGAATGTTTAAATACATTCAATAACATTGCATCTAATTTTTCTAACCTATCAGTAAGCCCTATAAATTATGGTACAGGTTAAATATTCATGAATACTAAACCTTACAGGATGCTAGTCTGTATAAAAAAAATTATAAAAAGAAGGTTAGATTATAAAGTCATTGAGATCGTTAGTTTTACGTCATTCTGTCACTTAAGAGAGCAAGCAGACTGCTGTGTGAATTTCGACAATAAAAGCTAGAAATTTCATCTCAATAGCTCTATGACTAAAGTAAAAAATCTGATGTGGGCAACACATGACATTCCTTATATAATGCAATGAATTTACTACTTTTACAACCAAAAAAATAGGTTTTTCTTATAGTAGATACTTATATTCTTTCCAAGATAATGAATTTTCGACAATTAGTCGTCATTTTCATTGATTTAGCTTCATTTTTATTCATTTGGCGAGATTTTCCTTAATTTGGTAAAATTTCAAAAGGTCGCGAAGTTGGCGACATACCGCCAAATTCGTCGCCCAAATGTCGCCAAGCGTTATGGACGAAGAAATAAGTTATTCTTACAGCAGATAAATGACTATTGGCGTTCAAACACAAAAGTATTACTCAAAGTATCTTTTTTTGTGAATGGAACGAGCTAGATCCACGAGAATGATGTCACCCAATTTATCGCATGGTATTACATATGAAAAGTGAACACCTTTTGCAATAGGAAATATATATTTTTTATTTTATATGACTTTTTGATGATTTTTTTGAAAAATTTGCAATATCTCGAGAACGGTTCACATTAGCGTTCTAAAATTTATGTCAATCGTTTTCTAATGAAAAATTACATAAGAAATATCTATTTGCTTAACTTTATTAGCGATTTTGATTTTTTGACGATTTTTTCAAAATGTCACGCGAAAATTTAGGGAGGTTCTGAACATTCGATTGCGCTTAAAAACAATAGACTTCCAGTGTATACGGATTGTGATTTTTGTACCAAATTTCGTTCGAATCGGTCCATTCGTTCGTCAGTTATCGTCTCCACACACTCACTGACACACACACACACACTTTCACACACACACACACATACTTTCACACACACACACACACACACTTTCACACACACACACACACACACTTTCACACACACACACACACAGACATCACTTCAAAAATGTTCGATTCGTGATCAGGGATGCTTGAAACGTGCTCTCTCGTCGAAAACTCGAATTCGAATTTTCGACCCCGTCACAATATTTTCCTTATACATTATGTATATAAGGAAAGTAAAAAGGGCCAATTCGAAGATCCGTGATATGACATTTTGGGACATTGATATATTTACAATGCTATTTACCTAGTTTCAGTCTTGATTGCACTGTTGCAATATTCTAGTATATTACAATGTTTTGCTGTCATTAATGAATAAAATAACTCGAAGAATAAAAACAACTTATATTAATATGGAAAATCAATGCAGAGCGAATTTTGCTTACCCTGTCAACCCACTATAACTGTCAGGAAAGCTTTCAGAAGCAGTGATAAACAGCGAGAAGTAAAATCGCATTAGAATACAGCTTTAAGGGATCCTCAGTAAAATGTTTACAATTATAAATTGTTCACAAAGTTTAGAAATATCCGTGCAGCTGTACGAGTATGTACAGTTACTTTAATACCAAAATCAATTTTCTATGCATATATAAGCGAATATTCCGGGATATAAATACTTATATAGATACATAAACAGATTTTAATAGTGTATCTCAGCGGTCTGCAACTACATTGTTTCGTGGACTAAATGATCACGTATAAACAATTTGGCGAACCACAGAATGCTTTTTATATCAAAGATTTATGATGCACATGGAAATATAGATCATAAATATAATATGGCTATTAAAAGTCATATGTAGAAATATCTATTAGGGAAAACTCAACAAAACTTTTTTGAAATAATCCTTAGTGCATCCGAAATGATTTTACAAGAGTAAATATTTTAAGCAAGTAAATATTGAGCGAATTTCGTACTGCAAGAGGCAACTTATACAAAATATATAATCAATAAATGCATAATTTTGGCGAAAGCAAAGATCAAATTTAATTATAAGGTATAATTGATATATTTTAAATATATACTACTACTCTATAAATAAACTGAATTGTCTTGTTTCAATGTAGTCAAAGTTCTACGACAAGACGCAGTAGCTCTTTGAAAGTATTTCCTCTGTTCTTGAAATTTTCGACAGTTTTCCGACATTTTTAGATGTTATGGTACTTGGAAAATTAGTTGAAAGTATTTTACTCATTAATAGTTCAGATGGTGAGATTTTAGTGCCCAATATTAGCGCAGATCGCAATAACTACAGGACTAAATACATATCACTTAGAATCCGGTAAGGTTTTCCGGAAACCTGATTTACTCATTGACTAATTTGTTCTCAGAAATTTTGCGCAAATTCTAGTTTATTTAAATTTCCAATCTGAAGTAAAATTCTGAAAGTCTGTTTAATTGAAAGGTTATCCATATTGTTGAAGTAAAATTGCGCAATATTTAGCACATATTGCGCAGGAACCGATCATGCATTTAAACATATTCGTTCAAAATACGCTGCATCGTAGAGATTTAATATCAAGAGATTTAACAATTCCTATATGCACTTCGTGAAGTCGATTTAAAAAGAAATCGTACGGATTGGGGAATCACCACTTGATCCTTTTGCAATATCTGAACACCAATGCATTGGAGGTCATCTTTATATAGCAGATACGCCTTTAATAAATTATCAGAGTGTTTTTTTCAACCAGCCTATAAGTTTTTCTAATTCAATCATCACAATATCGCTTTTAATAGCTTCCACACATTGCTTGCATCTTTATATCTGAAATCGGCAATGTTTTCGACACATAATTTCTAACGAATCTTCCTCTGTGGTAGGGAGCTCTTTCATTCTTGCGGTGCCCTCAACAGTGTGCCAGACCACATTTCATTACCTGGTTTGAAAGTTGTTTCTAAATCATACATTTTATTTATAAGTTCAGTCTTTGCATTTACGAAGTCAACGCTGACAAGGGTTTCTTTAGGCACAGCGATCAACGACTTATGGTCCGTGAAAACTTTCACACCAACAAATATAAACTGATGAATTATTTTACATCCATAAACTATGACTAGCATTTCATTTTATATATGAACATAATTCCGCTTGCATCTACGACAATTTCAATTCTCAAATTCGGGATTATGATAAAACTGAGGCGATTAGGAGACGCCGGGCCCCGAACCAGGGACACTTTGCTTACAAGACCGACGGTGTAATCACTGAGCAAAAGCTAGCTTCTCCTCCGTTCTTATAATTCGGGTACAGGTTCCAAACATCGTTGATCAGATGTCTTTGCTGCCGCACACTCCCTCATCTGATGAAGGTCCCGGTCTAATTTCGGCTAGGAGGGGGACCGCTGAGAAAAACCCCCGTGTTCCCCTGAAATGCAGTTGAGGGGCTGAAGTGGTCCGGGCGGCGTGTCGCCTCGGGCGTGACGGTCAGTCATAGTCAACCAGGAAGGGAGTGACAAGGCCTCTAACTCCGTGTGGTGCTGCCATCTCGTGTTGAGAGGTGAAATCGTTGAAGAGGAAGGTTTTTTCGTGCTCGTATGTCCAGGGTAACCACTGTGGCGATTTGGGAGTCGCCGGGCCCCGAACCAGGGACCCTTTGCTTCGTAGACCGACATTATAATGAGCAAAAGCTAGCTTCCCCCCCCCGTTCTTATAATTCGGGTACAGGTTCCAAGCACCTTTGATCTTCGCTGTCGCACCTTTGATCTTCGCTGTCGCTTGTCTTCGCTGTCGCAAAACAAAACATTAGAATTGGAAATGATGTTCTTCACTTTCTCTACTATTGCTTCACGCGGCTCATTTCACTACAAAGGACGCTTTCTTTAAAATATCTCGCAAAGGTGATACCACTAATTTAAATTGATTTGTGTACACAGGATCCAGTAATGTCCATGGAAATTTAGTGACGTCGGTGGAGTAACGTAACAGTCGCAGTTAGCAATTCGGTCTCTCTTGAGAGCCCGATACCAAAATACGCGCCTTCTTAATTCCCATGTCGTCATATGCGCAGAGTCAAGTAAAAACAATGAAGTCAATCATTATCGGGAAAATCACTTCTTGTTAGCACAAAAAGCGCAACGGAGAACAAACAATACTTTATTATATGCCTATTACATCGTGGTGCTTACATCCAGGTGCGTAGTCAACCCTCTTGCAAGGGTTGAAATGGGCCGACTACTTACAGATCAACTCCTCACTCAACATTGGTCATGGCATTTGTAGTTACGTGGGGAAAGGTACAGTTCCGATCATTTATATCAAATAAAATAAAAAAAATTGGAATAGGTAATGACAACCGTTGTCAATCCCCAATTCTCTTCCAGAATATAATGCTGAATCTAAATCATTTGCGCTCTATATATAGCAGATCCTTAAACATAGATATTTGAAAGGAGATACTTTCGCACAAACAATAGTCTGACACATTTTTTTTCAATTAAGATGAGTTGTGAAGAAATATAGAATAAGGGTATGGCTTCAACATTGCACATTAGGAAATATTAACTGGACATTATAGTAATAGTTATGTGAACTTATACATTTATACAGTTATTTTTTAACTTATTGGGAATACAGTTACATGGATTTTCTAAAAAATGGAAGTGACATCTCAAGAACAGGGATTGGATATCGCTAGTGAAACATTCCAGAACAAGAATTGGATATCGGTCCTAGAACAGAACTTAATGGATACAATTATTGGAATTTATGCACTTATACGAATGTATATAGTTACACAGTTGTTTGTTAATTTATTGGGTACAGTTATACAAATTTTCTAAAATACGGAAGTGACATCTCTTGAACAGGAATTGGATATCACTAGTAAACCCTCCTTGAACAAGAACTGTTTATCGCTTCTAGAACAGGACTTATTGGATACAGTTGTATGAATTTATACACTTACACGAATTTATACAGTTATGCGAACTTATACAATTATACAGTTATTTTTTAACTTATTGTGTACACAGTTATACGAATTTTCTAAAAAACGGAAGTGACATCTCCAGAACAGGTATTGAATATCACTCCCAGAACAGAAATTGGATATTGCAAGTGATCACTCCTACCTCTTCCAGAATTCAATTCAGAATCCATATCAGGCATCAAACTCTATCAGCTAGTCCTGAATCAATATCAGTCATCAAGCTCTATCAGCTTATCCTGAATCAATATTGGACATCAAGCTCTATGAACTAATCCTGAATCCATATCAGCCAAAGCTCTGTCAGCTAATCCTGAGAGATGGGTGCTTCAAGAAATATTTTAGCCAGATAAAAAACGGAAGCGTAAATTCTCGATTAACCTCCTACCTCCTCACGAATTTGATGTTGAATTTATATCATTCCACATATAAGTCCTATCTGCTGCGAATCTTACGGTATAGGTGTTTAAAACATTTCTTTGAATCAGAATTGGAAGAACAACCACAAGTGGAAATCTTTAGTGAAGTTTTAGTAAAAACAATAATATGGCAAATGATTTGCCACTAATTGTTCCAGAACTACATATAAAATAAATCTTGAATAGTATCTTTTACATTTTGTTCACTGTTAAATCAGACTTGATATCGTTATAATAAATTGGTCCATATAATAATCAGTTATTACATTTTTTCTGCTAAAATCGTTTTTGAAACATATTTTTCGTTTATTTTATGAACAATTTAAATTTTTGCTTTACTCTGCTCAAATTTTGTTAAAAAGATTCGAAAATAAATTCACTTTGAGTAAAATACTGCGAAATTTAAATATAGGGAATTTTTCCAAAATGAGGATGAATACGAGAATTGCGTGTCCAATTGAATTAGAAAAAACTTCAAATTCAATTTATATATGTATATATTTTTTAAAAGAACTGCATGGCTGCATTCTACCACGTATATGTCATTTCTAATTATGAACCTGTAACAAAAGCACTATGTAGTCTACACTCGTATTTTCCTATTCTTACTACTAAGTTCCTCTACACTCTTGTGCATAGAAGATACGTTTATAGTTATTTTATTTAAACATTAGTGTGGTGAAAAAAGGGTTTTATCAAGGAACATCAAATTTGGGGGAAATAATATTTAAGTAGTAATTAATAATTAGGATACTTCAGATTCAAGATCGTAATAGTGCGCAGTACAAAGTCATGCGCCCAACATTGCATAACCTACTTGTCGTGCAGTCTGGCTTCAACATGTAAATAAACCTAATTTTTAAAAGAAAATCTGTAACTAAACTACTTATTAACTACACCTTTGATTTTTCTAATATCATTATTTATTTTAACAAATCATATACCTTTGTCTAACATTTCCAATTATTAATTTTACACTTGTATTCATTTTCATAATTTTAGAATTTATATTCATTGTCTAATTTAATTCGAATTAATTACGTAAAAAATATTTTTGTTTTGAATTCCTCATACGAAATAAGGGACTATCTTTAGTGGCTGTCATTCTATCGTAGGATTCCTCGCTGTAGTCCTTGATCAGGGTCATCATTGGGACCAGCCGTCGCCTTGCTTTGTATACCACTTAGATCACCACTTTTTGTCGATTCATTTGCAATACTGCAAGTGCGACAACACTTCTCTGACTCCCGTCATACTTCAAGTCCCATCACTTAATTGCAACTCATTTCATGTATGAAGATGTCTCTCTCTGACGACTGCTCCTACAATACTTCCAATGGGCCCATTGGCTGGAGCGCTTGTATGAGAAGCTGAATTGGGCGCAGAGGAAACTGTTATTTTTAGCAGATACGTTGGGCGTAACAGTCCGAGGACCAGAGAACAAACAACGTGACTTTATGATGTAAGTAGAATTTTTTCATGGAACTTATTTATTACCACACATAAATTTATTTGTAGTTAATGTCACCCACTGGCAACTGTCTGTCTATATTCCTTGTTGACACTCACAAAGTTTATGTCCATTATCTGGTACTGGTTGTTTAAGGTCATAAATGCCGTACAAGCTGCAGTCAATCACAAGGCAAAAACGAAACTCACTTTGGTCATCACAATTAGATTATTGTGCACAAGTGATATTGTTTGTATAGTTTCAGTGTAAAGTTTTCTATGAACAAGTTGCCACTTTTAAACATTATTTTTGACACCTGATTAAACAAAAATATGAAAGGAATTTGGTCTATATTGTTAATTTTGTATTTCAAAGAGGTCACAGATCCACAGATCTGCAAAGATTGGAAGCCGTTGATATAAATCAATCGCTTCAGCACTTGATTTCTAAGAAATGATTTCGTCACGTGATTTCTTATATACATATTATGGGCTAGACGTAGGCGTGGCTTGAACATTTTAACGTCCTTGTTCTGAAATAATGGATTGAGGGCCGATCCCACCAACGTCTGTTAAAATAGTGCTAATGTCTGATTAACTAATCAGTCACTAAATTTAACGGCCCACTAAAGGATGCTTAAAACCCATCGCGTCCCACCAAGCTATTCGACTGTTAAAAATGTTCCGGTTAGTTAATCAATGATTAAACCGATTTCCAGATGATACGAGCTCTCTGATTGGTCCGTTATTTCTATCTCGAAAATACAACTTCAACTTCTGCATGTTTACGTTCTTACTTCTCGTAAGGGAGCTATTTATTTACTTTCGTGTTATATCAAATTTGTTCTACAGGAAAAATATAAATATCATTCACGTTTACACAAATATATATACATTATGAGAAAAGATTTTGTTATAATTTAGCGGGAATTCTTTCCTTTTTAAGGAAATACTTATTTGAAATTAATGCATATATTTCTAATTTAAGAAGTTACCCAATTAAAAAAAATCTCTCTTTTTAATTGTATTACGATCAGTATATATAGTTTCTTTAATTCGCACTATAAATACTATTTCAATGTGGTAGATTTGTATGAATAGTACTGTCAAAAATGTAGAGAAATGTGTGTGTGTGGAATGGAAACAACCATAAATTTAATTTTATAACTTGGGTTGGGAACCAGTGATTAGTATGCTCTGCTATGTAACACAATGGTGCTATTAGATCATGATGCAAATCCATAAAAAAGTAATGCACAAAATTGAAAGAAAAATATATTCCTAATAACAAACTTTAAAGTATATTATGCTTTTGTTTCATGTATAACCCTACAATAGGATAGATATGAATTAAATAAGCCCTATCCAAGAACCAGGTGGTGCGTCAGTTAATTTGGATGAGCAAAATACATACTAGCAGGTTTGTGAAGTCAGTAACTCAAACCGTGGACTTCAACTCCTCTTTTTTTTTCTACTGTCTGACACAGACTCCTCCTATTTTCTAATATCAGACTCCAATACTGATATAAATAGCAATTAGTTTTATATTTTTTATATCAATAGTTTTTTAATTGTTAAACGTTGGATGTTTTCTTAATTTATTCCCTAAAAATCTCTCTATATTAAAAAAAAAGTAACTGACGCCACCACTGTTTGACAAATTTCTCGAGATTCTTTGCTTTGTACTGCAAAAACTATTGCATATAAAAATATGAAATTTGGTACACTTGTTGAAAAAGCTTTGGGAAATACGCTGAAATAAATTGTTTTTTGATATATATATTGTAGTTTAAGAAATATTTAATATCGAAGTCAAGACAAAATATTTGTGCTGCGAGTTCACGTCCTGGATAGACTAACTATAGCAAGACCACAAATTTTTGCAGGCAGGTACTACATGGGTGAATTTTTCCCCTTCTTTTAATTTTGATGTAGTTTTTGAAATATTTTACTTTTTATGATGCACTTCTGAAGTGAACTTTTTTTTTCGTATCGGCATGACTAGTGATATCTCTGTCTCGTACCGTAAAAACTATAATATACCAAAATATGAAATTTGAATTTGTATACAAAATTTGAAAAATATGAATTAATGTAACATACCATCTAAAGTTTAAATTTGAAATTTTTTATGTACACACAAGTTTTCAGTTTGACTTAACGTACAGAGTTTTTTAAAAAAAAAGAGAGGGGTTGGGAGCAGGAGTTCGATGCTCAAATAGATTTAAAATGTTTTATTAAATTGATTTCAATTGGATTTTAAGAACAGGTGTCATATTATCCTTTTTTCTGCGATTTTTACCTTGGTGACATAGAAATGCCACCAAGTCTGTCGGACAGCATGTCTGCCATAACCGAAATGCATAAAAATATAAAATTAATATTGATTTAATACAATTATAGAAATTTTGATTAAATAAAAGAAGAGCAGCCTGATTTGTAGCAATTTGAACATGAACCTATGCCTGCTATGAGAGTTTCACTCGCCCACTAAAAAAACATCACAGAAAACAGTTCTACTGGCTGTCGGAGATTGCACATAGCAACAGATATTCCATGGCACATAAGTACAGTTAGGTCCATACAGTGGATGTAACATGAAAATTAGAAAATTTTAAAAACATTAAAATGACAAATATACAAAAGAAAGCAAATGTCAACAACTTAATTTTTTACATACAGTGTAAACCCATTAAAGTAATATTTTGAATTCATTCCTCACAATGTATACAAAATTAACTGCAAAATTGAAAAATAAAAATCCTATTAGCCACCTCCATTGTGCTCAAAGTTAGCCTACCACACACTAGCTATAATTTTTTTATTAAAAGATTTAATTTAACTTATTGGGCATCTACTGTTATTTGAAATACGTATTTTCAAAAATACGTATATAAATAAAAATATTTAAAAGTACGTATAAAAATACATATTTTATACGTATTTTTAAAAATACGTATAAAAATTGTAAAATAAAATACTCCTTGCACAGGCGTAGTTAATTTCCAGCATGAACTATAACTTAGAATTTAATATTCTAAACTATCTAATAATGCGAATTACTAGACGAGATCGTATTTTAAACTAACATCTCTGTGCACAGGCGCAGTTCTCTGAAGCTCCTTAGCAATCACTTAAAGATCAGGGCACTACACTATCTGAGGAATTATACAGTGCATTGAAAATTCGCATAGAGGAAAGTCATAGTGAACTAGAAAATATTTTAAGGTATTTACATAATTATAACGACTTTAAAAAAGAAAATGAAAATGAAGAAAAGAAGCTAACAAAGTCAAATTTAATTAAGTTCGTCGTAAATTTCCACAAAAACATTTATGAAAAGTAAACACAAACCTTTCCAGAAAAATTCGTTGAAGATGATGATGTTAATATCGGAAAAAAATTGTCTCTCGAGAAGAAATTACAATTAGCTATAAATAAAAAAATTGCCACAAACAATAATACAAAAGTAATACAAAAAATAGATTTATCCAAAACCGTCAGACGACAGACCGAGTTGTTAGAAGGTGAAGGACTTGGAGGCGAATATTTAGAGAAAGTATATCACTCATTATTAACAGTACCACCTCATACAAAGTCTTTATGAATATTCTATATACATTTTGTAATTAGGCTCCATTTTAAGTGAGCTCATATATAAGAAAACTTCGGTTATCTAAATTTATAAGAAAACTTAACCAAAATTACTTCGAATTGAATTCATGGATAATGCATTTTAAAATGGTTACAAATAGCAAAATATAAATATAAAATTATTTGAAAACTGCAAATTACATGTAATTTTAAATAAATATACTTATTTGAAGCCAATAAAACTCACAAATGTATATAAATAAGGAAAAATATTTAAATTACATCAGAATACTACAAAAATAGCTTTAAAGTAAAATCTCATTAAAAATACAGCATAAAACAAATTTCAACGATATTAATCAGTTCAGCGATACATGACTGAGGTGGTGATTTTAATCTCTTTGTGTTTTGTCTTAACTTGTGTGAGGAAAACTGATTTACGAATAAACAAACTTTGTTACATTTTAATTAACGAACTGAAATAAAATTAAAGGTGTTTTACATTGAACTTCTCAAATACTTTACATCAAACAGGGGTCCAGCATAATATTTCAAGTTTGACGGAGATCTATTTGTAAAATTTCAAACTTTTTTCACATTAATTGAAACTTAGTATGAACTGTTTTGTATAAAATGAGCAACAGTACATTGAAATGTATATATATACAGTATCCACTCTATATAAATAATTCTGTTTACAGTTAAATCTTGCTATACAACTAGACTCAAAATCAATAATTTACAGGTTACAATTATATCCTAACCTTCTACATAATATGTAACTTCCCAATCACAATCTGTCATGCATTTCAAAACGCTGATATTGCAGCATTTCTATGACAAACATTTATATTCATCATAGAAAAAATTTCTGAAAATTCTATACATAGCAAGATTAGAAATTTTAGCTCAGAATTTACTCGCCGAAGGATTCTTTTACTTATCAGTACCATATAAATAACATTGCATAACATTTGCCATTTCTTATACATTGAGGAAATAAACCCATATGTAGATTTTTTTGCTATTCAGATGAAAACGTCTACTTCTCATTTACAATTGAAATTTTTGTACTCTGTACATTGTGTAATCAAACTTCATTTGAAGCGAACTCATGTATAAGAAAACTTCACGATAAAATACTATGAACTAAATTCTTATATATCGCATTTTAAAATGTTTCCAAATAACAAAAAATATGAAAAAATTATTTAAAAATTGTGAGTTCAATGTAATTTTAAATAAATATCCATTTTTGGTGGTGATAAAACTAATAGAAATGTATATAAATTAAGAAATTATTTAAATTAAAACAATATGCTATAGTAAAACTGTCAGTAAAATTACAATATGTAAAAAATTTGTAATGGTATCAACCAGCTTGGAACAAGCTCCTTCTTTAAAAAAAAAAAAAAAAAAGCATCCATGTCAAGAAGTCAAGAAAAGCAAAGACAGACATAAAAAACCTTCTTGCCCTTGGTGTAATTGCTATGTCTTTTTATCCTGAAAAATTAGATGTTTCTTGTTTCCGAAACCGGTTGATATTGATACTATTTGTTATATGCTGTAATTGTAAAGAAGCTTTTACTTTAAGGATAATAGCATATGTGATTTGTAGACTATCCGGCAAGTTATGCCTGATCATAAATAAAGAAAATAATATTCTAATTATTATTAAGGCCACATTTGATATTATGCGACTGCTTCTGCATATCATGTGACCACATAATCAAGGTAACCGGGGAAAGTTTTTGGTCAATCTGGTTATAATCGTACTGTCACTGAAGTGAATTTTCAAACGGCAGTGGTTATAAACAAGATCCCCAAAACTTATGTTACCTTACCAGTAAAATAAACTATCCTTTTGCTGCCATGAAAAAGTTTGAATTGTAGTAACATTCGAATATAATTATTCAAATTAATCAGATTTTACTGTATTAAAACATGAGCTTGACATCTAGGGGGAAGTCAGTAGAATGCAAATTTGTAAAGCGAAAAGAAGAGTTTCATTTAACCAATATTATGAACTATTTATTACCAGTTATAAATCATCTTTGCGCAAGTACTACTATAAACAAAATCAAATTTTTATGTTGTTTTATAATATTGTGTTTAGGCGAACAATCATTGTTCATTGTTCAAACTATTGAAGTACATGGTATAAATAAATCAAGCTATTGCTACATCAATACCGTTGTGCATCAATTAAAAGATAAAATATTGGGGCAAATATCTGGTGTATATAACAGAAAACAAAGTACTTCAAAAATCACTTCACATTTGTTATATATCCATTAAAACATTTTAATATATAACACTTACCAAACTTGACAGCAAAAAAAAATTCATTTATTTTATGACATAAAAACCGAGCTGAAGGTATATACGCAACAATTTTACAAATTGTCTAGGGAGCAAAGTTGATCAAAATCCAACAAAAATATTTAACATACGGTACAGTGGTGAATTCTAGTCTAGAAAGCAGGTCATGCAAAAGTGCATATTACATTCCAATCCCTGCGTTCCCAATTGTACCATAATACTCAAGGGATATAATGACAATAATAGCAATGATAATAATGTTACTGCTATTGTGTTATATATTTTAACCTAGAGAAGGGTTTTTGTCGATAAATTTGGTATAGTAGTGCCATACCAAATTCAACGACAGTATTCGTTACTGATAAGATAACGTCATTTATTGACTTATATAGGTAAATAAAGTTATTTTTAAAACAATTGTAGTGTGTTGAAATTTGAAAGTGAATTTTGATCACTTATTTTTGATATTAGTTATTAATTTGTGAAGACACATTTCACTTTATTTCCTATATAACATAGAAATTAAGTAAAGAATATGACTTTCCGCACAATCAATATAATAAACTAGAACACAATATAAAATGCAAGGTAAATAAATATACGTATGCTCTTTTTTTTTGCTGCATTTTATATTGTTATCCAGTTTATTATTAACATAGAAATTATCCTATCCTATTTTCAAAGATTTCTTTTACTAGTGTTGTCATTAGAATCATTCATAAAAAAATTAACATTTCATGGAATAAGAGAGACTTTTGCAAGAACAATTTTAAATATGTTAAACTTTTAGTATATAAAGTATGTGTGATACAAAATGTCTTGCTCAAAAGAGCGAACTCAATAAAAGTCAATTCAGGAGAAATTATCACAGCATACAATGGCAAGATACTCTAGAATACTACATTGAAATTTGAAAAAGGTCCTTTCTATAAGGTACCAACTAAACATAGAAGTCCATGGAAGCATTCCAATTCAGACAGGAAATATTAAAAAGAAACATCAGACATTTAATGGAAATGCAATTTTTATCTTTGGGAAATACAATAGGGATTACCATTCACACCATGCTGAATACATATACATTTAAATCTAATAACTAACTATTGATAAATTCATTTATACCCATACATAAATTATGTTTGTTACAGACATTGCTTATTTTTCAGTTTGGCTTTGTAAATAAACGGTACAGCATGCATAACTTCAAGTAAATTGAAGTTTTGAAAATATAATTTCTGAGATTATATGCAAATAAATGTAAAAATGCTATTCTAAACAAGAAAAAATTACGGACAACATATGAAATTTTTAAATCAGACCATATAGGACAATTTCTATAACTGGTTCAACAATAAAACAGCCTATCTGATATAATAAACAGATCGGCCGAAATATTGCAGTACAAGTTTAATTCTCTTCCAAGACTTTAAATTCTGTAATTTTAGCATAATTCAAAAGCGTACATTATGGTTTAAGAAACTTGTAGCATAATATAAACGAAATATATGCATTACATACCTGAGTAGTGTATTGTAAATACTCCTAAGTGTCTTTCAAACTTTCACCGACTTCGATAAATAAGCAAAATCGGCTTTATTTTCCCCTATGTTGTAAAAACTTTCAAACACTCTTCTTTCGGAAAAGAAATATAAAAGAATTCAATTTTAAATAAAATTTCATCTTGAAATATCAAATGATACAGAAATTGCCGCCATCTTGTTCGACTTTTAATCAACTGTTAAATATTTAAGTGGCCAAAATCGGCCACTTAAATTAACAGCACTTTAGTGAGCTCTTTAACGGCGTGAAAGTGTTGGTGGGACGCAAAACAGTGCTAATCAACCGTTAAACCTTTGCTATATTTTAACGGTTGTTGGTGGGATCGGCCCTAAATCTTGTAATAACGTAAGTCCTTTTTTCCATATACTACAGTGCATTATTGTGTGTACAATGAGAGTGTGGCACACGGAAGGTTGATTTAAGTACCACTGCAAAATATATCATGGAGTGGGCGGGTCTTTCTTAGCATATCGTACATATTAACGTGAATATAGGCAGAATATTTCATTACAATAAAGTAAACTGCTTCTTAGGAGATAAAAACTTGTAGGAAGTCTAGAAGCAAGCATATCTCAACGTATTGACATATGTCTACTTTTTTCAAGGAAGTTTTGCATGCTTTTATTTAGAATATTTTATATTATCTCGTACGAATTATTATCTCATTCTTATTCTAAAAGCATGAATTAAGAATATATGATAATTATTTTCCATCCGTAATAGCCGGAGAACCTTTAAGACAACACGTGATTTTGTAAGTTAGTAGTAAGTAAAAGTTTTGTATGTAAGGTTTGGCTATTAACCAATGACTAATAGCTAAAAGGTTAGCCAATGGCTAACCTTTTGCTTTACTTGTTCAAACCATACATATCGAATTATGTTGTGAATACTGATTTTTCGTAATTTTCTAGAAATGCATTTATTCAAAGAAATGAAATTTGATTTCAATGGTGAAGAATAGTAGTAAGGCGTTTCGTTTTAATTGTATCAATGTATCGATGCACGGTCTTACGATATAGTTATGTATTATACTTTATTGCGCAGTTTATAGTAATGCATTATACTTTATTGCGCAGTTTATAGTGATGCATTATACTTTATTGCGCAGTTAACACAGACATGTATATTATTACATGTCTGTGTTAACTAGGAAGGAAACTAGACATGTATATTATTACATGTCTGTGTTATTGCGATTTTTGTTCATTCAGATCACAGAGAAGGAAACTAGATCCATGTTAGTCTGACTTTACTGTATTAGTTTCATTATATAATCAAATTATAATCAGCATTTTCTCGAATTGTTAGTATAATGTTTTATCATTTTTATATAGTTTGTAAAAAATAAAATTAGAAATTAGTTTTCAATTCAATCTTAAACATTCCAAATTTATAATTATAATACACGATTGAATTATCATCAGGATGTTAAATATGTTGCTACGATTCAGTATTGATACATCACTAAAGAAACTAGATCCAAGTTAGTCCTGAAACTAGATCCATGTTAGTCTGACTTTACTGTATTAGTTTCATTAATATAATGAAATTATAATCAGCATTTTCTCGAATTGTTATTATTATGTTTTATCATTTTTATATAGTTTGTAAAAAATATCATCTCGATACGCCATTCACTTCCTACTATCACTTGATCGGCGATAATAGTTTTATTCTCATGGTTTTAATATTGTACTAATACGTGATAGGTTAACTTATGTAGAGCGCGTAATTTTGGAGTACAATATATATATATATATATATATATATATGTATATATATATATATATATATATATATATATATATATATATATATATATGTATATATATATATATATATATATATATATATATGTGTATATATATATATATATATATATATATATATATATATATATATATATATATATATATATGTATATATATATATATATATATATATATATATATATATATATATATATATATATATATATATACTGAAGAAATATTGACAACATATTTTTTTTCAAATGGCCAGGCACTCTGACCTTCGTCATTCGCCTTTATTGACAACATATTTAATTTATCTCTACGATGTATAAATGCCCGTTTCAAGTTTCGCGGATGTCATCTTTCCATATATTTCCACTGTTTGAGAATGTTCTGCATCCGATACTCGCTCTACTTATTCTAATTTTCTGCGTCCTTATTCGAAGCAGATTTCTGGATGTTACAACATTGTAACTCTTAACAACGAGATTATTTAAATATTTCATGTGAATAAAATGTTTCAAAAATATTTCTGATAGATATATTTTTATTCATTTTAACTATTTATTTCAGTGTATAAGAAATATATCGGAATCGATACCAGCATCTATGAATCATGTTCGTGTTTTTTTCACTTTTCCTTACGAAGTAACTCATGCTTTCAATGGCAGTAAAAATGTTAGCTAATGTTTGCTGCAATTTTGTGACTCTTTGTAAGACAAAAAATTCAGTCTTGCTACATCACATTTTATAAACATTGAGAAACTCTTGGACGAAGCTGCTGGTTTCACCTAAAGGGATACTCACAGGATTCAACTAAAGAGTGTTTTCCAAAAGCTAAGATCGCGGTCTCATTGAAAATGCCAGCATGCATGTTTATTCCCGCCAACATAAAATAGCCATTACCTGCAGTTGCAGCAAGGTTACTTGCTGCAATTGCAGGTAATGGCTATTTCATGTTGGTGAGATTGTCGGTGTGCAATATTGCTATAATCGCATGATTTATGAATATTACTTCCGGCTGCTTTATAAGACTGAATTCGTTCATTTACAGGGAATATTGCAAAATTGCCGTGTATAGCAATAATTTTATCACTTCAGGTATTGATTATTTCTTCTTGTAGAGCTCAGTTTTCAGTCCGCAAGTTCTGGTATCTGCAATAGAAGCGCGAAACTTATCTCTGGTATATTCCTTGCGGTTTCAGCAAGTATTTGTTTTCAACAAACTATTTAGTTTTTCAATAAGCTTAGAGATGTACTTGCAATTTCTTAATATCCTAAACGCTATATAAAACATTTGAGAAGTGAGTTCTGTGTGCATGTTAATATCTGCGTTTGTGCCCATATGTCTAAAAATGAGATATTGTAAGGGCAAAACCATACAATACCAATGAATGGATGGATATACATGGACGACCACATGCAAGATACTAATGATTACACTTTTCGACGAATACTGGTCTAGAAAGCAGGTGCACCTTCTCCCTACCGTCCTTCTCCCTACCATGAGTCATCAATTGCACCACAACGCTCAAATGTTTCTATTATTACAAAGTCCTGCGTTGGTTGACTTTTATTTAGAACAACTAAATCCTTTAAAATCCACTTTCTAAATTACTGATTTTTAAGATCGGAGTTTTAGATTCGTGTTCAATAAGCGGTATCAAGAGTCAAATATGTTGATTAATGTCAATAGCAGTAGTGTGAGTGAACTTTGTAAACATCCCATGTCTCTGAGGGTCTACTGAGAGGCACTTTTTAGTGCATATTGTGAGAGTAGTATGCATATTTGGGAACTTTTTAGTGTATATTTAGTGTATATAATTTCAAGGAACGTTTTAGTGTATATGTTAAAATATTTCTATTACAAATATTGGCGATTATACTCTGTAAAGTTTTATTTGAAAAATTACTTGTTCCATTTATATTCTTCTTAGATTATAATAACTCATGAACAAAGATATTTCCCCAAACTTGTACTCTAATTACAACCAATGTTTTTTTCCATGTTTATGATATAAAAAAATCTTTACCCTACACATACAGAGACACATAGCATGAAGCACCACCGCAGTTAAAAAAATTCCATCTTCTCGAAATTATGATTGTCTGGCACCCGAGTCACTTAAAGTTAGAATTAAATACCTGGATTCGAAAATCCTAGAAATATTCTGTCTTCGCGCTCGAATAAACGTTTATACGCTGTAGGACTTAAATAAATATTAGAAAATATTTATTTCCTAAAAGTGGAAATTTGTGCAAATTTCAAGAATACATTCCAATAGAAGATTATCCAAAATAATTTCTTTTAAATCTTATTTAATACATTCAGGCTATTTCGGAATGATTTGGACAGTGTGAATGTGAATATGCTTGAGTGATATAGAGACGATAGTATAAAAAAAAAAACTCAAGTATTGTCATGAAATTCTAATATTTGATAAGATGTCTAATTGAGCGCAAATTAACTTTTGGGTAATTTGTCTCTTATAGTTATTGAGACATAATTAATATTATTTAGTCATTGAGGTCACCTAGGTCTAAATATTATTAAGCTTTTGAAATATTATAAATTATTCTTTTAAACAGGCTATTAGTTTATGCGACGCTCAACGTTTGTATAAACTTAATTACGATACGTTCGAAATCATATGGTGACAACTGGTATGTGCATTTTCCTTTCGACATAACTGTTAAGAGATTTTTTACTTTTCTCTCCCTTCTTCAGAAAAATTTTCGAAAAAGAATTGGAAGTGATATCACCAGAATTGAAAGCAGAAATCCTCAGTGAACTCCCTATCTCTACTGGTATTTGATGATGAATCCATATCAGTCATCATTTGAGTTCTAACTATAGGCGATCCTGGGAAATAGTTGGTTTAAGATAAATCTTTGAATCGGAAGTGGAAAACACCTGAAGTGAAAATCCTTAACGAATCCACTGCCCTTTTAGGAATTTATTACTGAATCCATATCAGTCATCAGCTGCGCTCTTTCTGTTGCCGGATCTATTAAATAGACATTTCAGAAAAAAATGGGTAAACTCTATGTATAGTAAATTTGCTTATGCCAATGCATCATGCTGCCGTGAAATTTGGTACACTTGTACTTCAGGACCGAGAAAGGTGTACCTCGGCCTATTTTGTTACTTTCGAAATAATTGTTTAGTTATTTTATATTTTAGCATTTTCACACTAATTGATTCCTTAGCGACAGAAAGTATAATCACATAATACCCATTTAACACCATCCGAAAGGCCGAAGAACACTATTTCCAACGATTTTCGATGCGAATCCGTAGGACAGTTCCTTCATGTCTATTTATTTATTTTTTCCAAATACATCGAAATTTGCATAAATATATATATATATATATATATATACTCTTTTGCAAAAAGACGAAGCACCCCTAAAAGATAATTCGATCAACACGAAGTTTCGTATGCAAATTCCTTTATACCAGGTATGCAAATGATTAAATTTGCAAGACCAATGAGTGTTAACTTCGGTCATAGCGAGCGTTTCTACTGAGAAACTAGCATTCTATAAAACAAGTTAATAATGTGGACGATTTATCTTTTCTCGTTCATCGGCGTTGCAGTTCCGTGGAGACACAACCAATAATGCCGTTATGACGTTGCCGAAGACCTTATAAGCAATTAGACGAGTTCGAACGTGGTCGTATAATCTGGATGCGTGAAGTTGGTGGTCATACCGAGCAATAGACCGCCACCTGCACCGAATGGACACTGCTGTGCAAAGGTGCTGGCAGCAATGTTTGCTGCAAGGAACTCATTGACGAAATGAAGTCTCTGGAAGGTCAAGGTGCACGAATGCGTGGCAAGATCGGATGACTGTACGACAGGTCCGAACTGGCCCAACAGCATCATTGTCCGCCATCCAACGTGCTACAGCTTCTTCCATACCACCCGTGGTACCTACCACCATCTCATGGCGCTTGGCTGAAGTGGTGTTACGCTCATGGCAGCCTTTAAGACGCCTGCCCCACAATATCGACAGAGCCGTTTGGAGTTGTGCCGTAGCTGAACATCATGGCTTGCAGCAGAGTGGCATCGCACAGATTTCAGCGATGAATCACGCTTCAGTCTTTCAGCAGAAGATCATCGGGTAAGTGTGTGGATGCGCCGGGGGCCATTTTCCAACAAGATACTGGCCCGCCACATACGACTCGCATATCTGTAGACTGCCACCGTGCTGTTGATTCTGTTTCTTGGCCAGCAAGATCACCATACCTTTCGCCAATCGAGCATGTATGGGACATGCTAGGCTACCAGATTCGAGCACCCCGAAATGTAGCAGACTTGGAGCAACGATTGAGGAATGTCTAACAAAATGTATCGTAGGATGACATTAGGTAACATTATTGCTCCTTACCTAGACGTATACAAGCATGCATTGCCGCCCAGGGGGGGTTCACCAATTACTGATGTGAAAATGCAATGTGCAATTGCTAAACATTGATGGATCCTGCGGCCTTGATTTTGTAATCATTCATTTTATTACCTGTGTATGAGCTTTACGCCTATTTCATTTCAATAAAAACAATTACTTTCTTCATACTGCGTTTTTTTTTTGCAAAAGAGTGTATATATATATATATATATATATATATATATATATGTGTGTGTGTGTGTGTGTGTGTGTACGTGTATAATATGAATTAAATTAGAATTGAAGAGAAGTAGTGATGCATCCATAACAAACAGTAGAATTATATTAATAACCAGAAATAACCAGTCATATACAAAAAAAATCAGGAAACCACAAATAATATAACGTATCAATCAAAAGAAAAACTGGTATATTTAACAATGGAACGAAGATTGTGTAATAGTAAAATCTTCAGGGGGCATCTATTATATACCAGCCTCATAGTAGCACATTTCAAAGTCTGTTACTGTGAACAAAAGACCATAAGATACCAATATTTGCAGCATTTGAAACAGATAGAGATATTTGAAGAAACTAAAAAGAAAATAAGTAGAAAACTAATTGACTGACAAGTGTAGAAGTTAATAGACCTAAGCCTGCACTACATGTAAAATAATGATGGTGTTGAAAAAAATGTGTTGCCAATCCATGAGTATAAAATCTATGTTGTCATTATCAAGAATTGTAAAAAGTAATTACTTACTAAAGAATGAAGGAATAACTATCAAATAAACTGTATTTAAAATAGAGCCAGTACTCATTATTGCAAATATAAATGATCATTATTTATCCTATGAAATAATTTAAAGAGTTATTAAATGTGAGACCAGGATACATTTAGGCTGTGCAATAGATAAAGATTTATGATTACTAACAAGTCATACAAAGAGCCCTCTTAGGCCCCAGTTCACAATAGCCCTGGCCCAAGAGGACAATAACGCCATAAATAAGGGAGCTTCATTTATTGGTGTGGTCGAGCCAGAAAAGTTACAGGAAACTAAAGATGAAACCATGGGATTAGTTAAATGTTTAACCAATGAAGATAGTATTGCCGCAATGCCCTGGGGACAACCAATGAGATACGAAAAGGCGTACCTGGACCTCAAGCAAAAACGATGTGGCAATAGGCAGAAGGTCCAAGAGACGAATCCGATATGCAATAAGTTATTTATACAGTTCAGAGGTGATTCGAGTATGCACCAAGTTACTCATACAAGTCAATCACGAAAGAATATGCATCAAGTTACTCATACAAGTCAGTCACTATTGTGAGAATTCAGTCATGAGTATTGGTATTAATTGTGAGCTTCATGGAATTGAGGCAATGATCGCCGAAGAAGCAGTTGTGAACATATAATCAGAATGTACAAAATAGCGATTTTATGTTTACGTGCAATGCCAAAATGCAACTACGAATGATCCACAAACATCTAAAGACAAAATAGGAAGTATGTGTACCTATCAGCTATTGTAAAATGTCATAATAATAACAATTTAGGAAATTGATGTACCTGGTCTCACACGCCCAATCTCCTCCTTAAATATATGTGATAAATTGTAATTTAATCATAATTATAATATTATAATATGTTTATAACGAGTTTAATAAGTAATGTTTATTTTAAAATTAAAATGGGTAAAGTTAATTGTGTAACTATAATTAATAAGTTTATTCCGGAAACTCGCACAAAGAAATTAATGATGGGTTATAAAGCGGCACGATACAATGTACGGCTTTACGGTTTACGACGATGTTAATTCTGGGTAATTTAATAATTGCAAACGTAAAAATTAAGTCTATTTTTAAATGTGTACCACACTAAGTAATAAATAATTAATTGAATAGACAATCGAATGTATTATTCGATAATAGAAATTAGTCCAGACATACCACAAACACTTTGCGTGTAACTCCTGGAAAAATTCACTGTTAGATGATGCAAGCGTATCGAAATGCGTAATAATATAATCTCTATAACAATAAGTAACACTAAATTAATAGTAAGAAAGAGGAAATGTTAAATGGGCATTGATTATAATTCTGTAGTGAATTAACCTTAAATGCTTTAACATCGTTCAGTTAACCTAAACTTATTTACTATATTATTAACCAAATAAAATGGATAAAAGTAATAGTAAGTTACTAGTTTGAATAAGGTTTTCTGTATGTAATTGATGAAACTCTTTATTGGTTAATCTATGAATTATATACAAGCGATTTTTAATGGTGTTACGAAACATTTGAACCAAAGTACAAGATATATATATATATATATAGTTGAATTTCAAAAGTTAAATTAGCAGAATTCAATAACTTAGTAAAAATTCCAGCATATAACTGTACATTCTAACCTATCATTTTTTTTTTTCGATTTCATAAGTAATTTTAATTTTTGTACTTTTCAAGTGATTGGATTCAGTTACCGCAAAGCATTTTAAGTCTTCTCGCGTTGAACGAAGTCGACTATCTATCATTGAATTTTACTGCGCATGCCCTAGGATTTTAATCCGTGCATTTCCTCTTCTTTTTTTTCTTGATTTTCCTTTTGAGAAACGCGTGTGATTTTAAACGTACAGGGTCCTAAGTCCTTGACACAATTTAAAATCGAATATAAGCTCAAGTAATAGCCGTACGATAGTGATGTTTGGACTAAAATGCTTTTCACGTTGAAAAGTTTTGGTTAAGCAAATAAAAAATTTAGTTCCAAACTTTGCTTATAGATGGCGCTACTTATTCAAATGTTTGTATATCTGCGTTGGAAATGGAGTACCGTTTGGATGTGGTTCGTGCTGCAAAGGGCGCACAAATTGAAATATGGTAGCGGATAAAAATAAGCATACTCTGTAACTATTCGTCTTCAGTTTTTATGCTTTTTTTTTTTTGTAATTTTTTTTTGTATTTTTAAGGTACAGCGCCATCTATGGACAAAGTTTGAAACAAAATATTTTTATTTGCTCTACCAAAACTTTTTAACATGAAAAGCATTTTAGTCCAAACCTCACTATCGTACGGCATTTACGGAGTTTATATTCAATTTTAAAATGTGTCAAGGACTTTTGGATCACCCTGTATAATTTCCTGACCGAAGCCATATTAAATTGTATTCAAATGTGTTATTTAAACAGCAGGCGCTTATTTAATTGAAAAGAAGAGTGAGAGTGATTTTGATTTAAAACTGACGATAACTTAAGGGTTATTAGCTGCATTTGTATTATTTAAGTAGCGGTAGCGTTCGTTTAAGATCTGAGCAACACCTCAAAATTTGTTTTAGTGAAATGAGAAATATTAACACTTAGTATTAGCTAAATAAGGTGAAACATAAAGAATGTTAAAAGGAAACTGAACTGCATCTCCGTTGCTTGCTCATAAACAGTATATTTTTCGTAGCTTGTCGACAAGAGAATACTGTTTATTGAATTTTCGTGTCCACACATACATACACGCACTCGTCCATTCGTACACATATGAACAAACCCACACACACACAAATGCATTTAAAACTTACCGTCACGCTTATTCTATAAAATCAATAACTCGACAATTTTCAGGAAAACTACACTTTCTTTATACCTGTACAATAGTGAATACAATATAGGAAAGTAATAATGTTATGGTGATTTAGAATGCTTTTAAAATATCTACATAATTATCTACCGTGTTTTTGTCTTTTTAGACCCTCCAAAAATCCCCATACTGGTGACCTAGAAGACTGAATTTTTGCAAACTTAGAGTATCGATAACGACTCTAGAAAATCTGACCTAGAAGGCTGAGTATTTGTTTACTTTTAGTATCAACTACGGGAGAGATCCTTAAGTAGCACGAATTCATTCTCCCCGCTTGCAGTAAAATGATCACTCTCTCCTATTTTCAGATCCTCCAGAAGCCTTTCAGATGACCCACAAACTTGATTTTTTGCATATTTATAATATCAATTCCGGGACAGAACTTAACGGATCTGGATTTTCGATACATCCGACAAGGGAGGACGTAATGAGGTGTGCTCTAAAATTCTTTCAGATCCTTAAAAAGCTTCTCGTTGACTAACAGGCTGAAATTTTGCAAACTTATATACTAACTGCGAGACAAAACCTAATGAAGCAAATATTTGATTTGACGGCTATTTGCAATCACAAGCCACATACATGAATAAAATTGAAATAAATAAATAAATAATGTGCGTAACTACATTTTACTTTCCCTGCAATACATATTAATGTATAGGGAAATTTTTGGAAACCTGCCGAAAATCGCATCTCGAGTTTTCGACAGATCTACACGTTTTGGGACCTCCAGAATACGAAAATACGATTTTTAGCGTGACGTCTCTGTGTGTGTCTGTCTGTGCAATGAATGTATCCACTCTAACTCAAAAACTAATGAATCGAATTTCATGAAATTTGGTAGGTAAGTCACTTGAGTGTGGCCCTGGCGCTGATTAGTATTTGGTACGATTCGGAAAAAAGAACCCGCCTTTTTTTGCGAAATGGCTCCCAAGAATCTCATGTATACACCCCAGCTGAAATTTTAATTCACCAATGTTCACAAAATTTGGTAGATAAGTTACTTGTGGGATAATATGGTGCTGAATAGATTTTAGTACGATTCCTAAAAGCAACCTGAATTTTTTTACGAAAAAGCCCGAAAAAATCGCCAAAATGTAAAAAAAAAGATTACGTATGTTCAAATGTATCAATTAAATTCTTGTTTTATACGTAATTGTTGACGAGTAAAGGAATAAGAACAACTCTATTACTCTAGGATTAACCGTTCCCGAGATATTTGAGATTTTTCGCATTTTTATTATGCCGCTTTTGGAAAATTTCCAATTACCAAATAAAAACAGAAATTGAATTAAAAATGGTAATTTAGTGTTATTTTGTGCAATGAAATTCAATTTAATGAATTATTAAAGAAAGAAGAAAAAATGAATTTATGTCTATAGAAAAAGTCCCTTGCTGCCTACATCAGATTTTTCCTTTTTGATACTATATAATATGGTGTATTGTTTGCACGGAATTTTTTCTAATTTGAGATTTTTACGCGAATATAAGTTTTGGACCTCCTGAACGAGTTTTGACTGTTTTTAGAGTGATATTCGTTTGTTTGTCTCTATGCCTGTGATCATTTTTTGTGTGTACACGATAGCAAGAACAAATATTAATGGATTTTCAAGAAACTTTATATCTGTCTGTATTGTAAAAAAGTCTAAAACTGGATACCATCTTTTTTAAATTCGAGTGAAAACTTCGAAATTATATATTTTTTAACATGGAAACAGAGGGCAAAATTTGATATAATCATGCATAAGAGAGTTTATTTATGTATTTATGGCTCAATGATCACCAACCTTAATAGTCTCAATCTTAGTTGTGAAAAATATCCATGATACACGTTTTTTGTTAGAGTTTTTTTTTATTAAGACGTCATTTGCCCACCTCGGAGCAAGTTTCCCCCGGTGGTGGTGGCGGTGGGGGAGGGGGGGGTACATGATAACAATCGAAAAACTTCAAGCATGGTAGCAATCGAAACAAGCATGGTATCTATCAAGCATGGTTTCAATGGAGAAACTGTTTTCAGCCCTCTAAAGTGACGCGTAGCATGCTATAATTGTAATCATTTAGACTTATGATACTGATTTTTCTAACATCCTCTTGTAAAATTAAAGAAAATGTTCTAAGAAAGTAGAGTTGAGCCCCACTCTGGTAAATTTTAAAAAGTGTTAGTTTCTCCGTCTTTAAGAAACTAATGTTTTTCAGAATGTAAAATCTGCGGAACATATATACTTTGTCCAAACCTTTACTCTAATTACAACCAATGTTCTTTTCCATGTTTATGATACAAAAAATCTGATGTGGGCAGCACATGACTTTCCCTGCAGACTTATATTTACGTTCTCTTTATTTTAATTAAATGTATTTCACTTTTATTCAATTTTCGTTCTCATTCGGTAATCGGGCTTATTTTCAAAGGTGGTGTAGGGAAAGTACAAAAAACTAAAATATCTCGAGAACGGCTAGACCTAGTGTAATGGGGTTGGTCTTATTCTTGTCTTCGTTAAAAATTACGCATTAAACAAGCATTTAATGGATATATTTGAGCATACGTAGCTTTTTAGTTTAGATTTTGACAATTTTTGCGGGCCATTCTGCAAAAAAAGGCAGGTTATTTTTTTCTGAATCGTCCCAAAATCTAATCAGCACCAGGGTGTCCTATACGTGACTCATCTACCGAATTTTGTGAAATTCGGTCCATTTGTTTTTCAGGTAGAGTGGATACAAGCTTTTGCGGGCCATTTCGCAAAAAAAGGCGGGTTCTTTTATTTCGAATCGTACCCAAAACTAATCAGCACCAGCCCCGCCCACAAGTGACTTACCCACAAAATTTTGTGAAATTCGGTCAATTAGTTTTTTAGTTAGAGCGGATACAAAATCTGCACAGACAGACACACAGACGTCACGCTAAAAATGGTTTTTTCGTATTCTAGAGGTCTCGAAACGTGTAGATCCGTCGAAAACTCGAGTTGCGATTTTCGGCATGATTCCAATACTTTCCCTATACATTACCATGTATTTCAGGGAAAGTAAAAATCTTACACCTACAGTGTAAGACGTACACCTGAGGGATACATGCCATAAACATTCGTACAAATACGTACACCTACAGTGAGGGATACACGCCATAAACATTCACTACAGTTAAAAAAATCTTATCTTCTCGACGAAATTACCCTTGTCCTGCGCCGGGGTAACACGAAGATACAATTAAATACCCAGACTCGAAAATCTAAGAAATATTCTGTCTTTGCGAAAGAATCAATAGACGTTTTCGCGTTGAAAGACTTGAATAAATGTAGAAAAGTATTTATGTACTAAAAGAGTGAGTTTTAGTAAAAATTAAAAAGATATTTCTGTAAAAGATTATCTCGGATGGTTTATTTTAAAGTCTGTTTAACACATATAGAATACTTTTGATTGATTTGGACTGTATGGATGTGGATATGATTATGAGGTGTAGATGGGAAAGTATAAGAACAAACACACATACTTTCATGAAATTTTTATATTTATAGATATGCAAGAATTTGGAGCAAATGGGTTTTCTCTTAATTTGCATTTATAGATATTTGAACATTCCTGATGTTATTTGGACTTTTAAGACAAACCAACATCTAAATACTATTAAGTTATACCCTGGAAAAAATGGACAATCGACGATTACGAATGCATTATCTCTTCTGTTTATCACATACATGCAGGGGTGTCTGCATTTTTTAATGCTAACTCTTTCAGCATTAACTTATAGCTATTTTGATAGTCAAAGTATTTTTCTGGAACTTCAGCTGATTAATCAAAGATTTACTGCCATTTATAAACAGCGGTTTTCTGCTCAAAATAGTTGAACAGCTTACTACATAGCTACTCTTTGTGGAAAATAAGAATTGAAAGTCAGAGAAATACTTCTGTTGGCAGCATTAGCATCTCCACCCTTTTCCTCCGTAGGTAAACTTGATGTTGTACTACTTTTTCCCGCCTAAAGGGTTAAGACTACTGTAGCCAGTCTTGTGTTAATTTATGTAATAGGAATATTTGCATCACCTGATTTCACACTGGAGCCGCTGTTTATATTGCACTGTCATAATTTCAATCCAAAATATATTTTTGAAGTCAAAAAATTCTCGCCAGTTATTGAGAGATCTTAAATTTTATTACCTTTAGCGCACTTGTAGCACTTTGTGTGATCGCTGCGTGTTATTTTGCACCTGCTACCAGTAGATCTAAGTGTTATCAAAGTAATTACAATATTGTTCATTTGACATACTCCAAAACAGTGCTTTAATTTGCTTTCTGCGTCATTACACTAGGCAGCGGTCACATATAAACAAACTTATAAGAGTGAACGCTAAACTGGATATCAGGCTAAGGAACACAAACCCTTGCTTAGTTTGTCAAGAAAAGAGATAATTGTCGGAGTGAATGTTTCTCTAAAACTCGTGTCCACATACATACATGCACAAGTACTTATGCACGCACAAGCACTTATACACGCGCAAGCAAACACACACACATGCACACCCTGCTAGATATGTTTTCCAAAGAGTTGGAAAAAGTAATTCAGGAGGTGTTATAACTACTCATCAGCCAAATTTGAAAATTTTCCCAAAAACAACACTCATTATTCAATTATTAGATACAATAATAATGTTATAGGAATTTAGAATGCTTTAAAATATTTAAAATGATTCACTAGCCGATTTTAGGAACTAGAATGTAGAGTAGACTAATATATTGTAACTATATTAGTCGACCAATATATTATACACTATATCAACTGTGGAGAATATACTAACCCAGACTAAAAAACAGAAATAAAACAATGCTTCATTGTTCCTCCCCTGGTTTGTGTGTGAGTTGTGGAAGGCTTATTAGAAAGAGTGCTCATTTTTTATTAAGAAGGTCGTTGGTTATTTCTGGCAGAAACTCTGCTCTCATTGGAGTTGTTGAAATTTATTTAGTGGTCTGAAAACTATTGTATGGAGGATACAAATACATGTACTAATAAATTTTCAATAAGATTAATAAGATTAAGTAGTAGGTATGTTTTTAATATGCATGGGACGTTTCAAATGTTATTTGCTTGAGATTTTTACTTCCCTTTAATATTGTATAGAGGAAGTATTATTTCTCCAAAATTTTCGAATTGGAGACTCTAACGGATAATCGCATAATATTGACTGCATATTGGTCCAAAACATAGATAATATATATATATATATATATATATATATATATACTATTACGATAAAGTGAGACAAAGTAGGATATATCCCAAATAAGCCTGAAATTAAAGAACTATTCACTACAAAGGAGGAGGCGCAAATGCTGCTCAAATTCCCTAGTAGAATACATGAATGAAAGTAGAAAAGAACGGGAGTGACCATATGAATTACATAAGAATGGTAGGGGTGGATTGCGACACCCCTTTCCCGCTTAAAGCAGCTTTTACAACCCGGGTAACGCTCACGGAACCAACATAATTCCATGGTCAGCCTCCCAAATGTGCGAAAATAAAAGCACCAGAACAGACTCAGAACCAAAGAAGTAAACGAATCCATGAAGAAGAAACATCCGCTAGTCCAACCCGATGGAACGTCTCTTTATATAAGTAAAGTTGCTCATGCGCAGAGAAATATCAGGATAATAGTTACGCAGTCATGAATATTAAATCTCTATATCAACAATCAGATTACAAATTTTCTTTAAAAAAGTATTTGTAATAATGTTGTACAAAATTGACTGGATAATTTCTTTTTATAGCTTCATCTGCAATTTTTTTACATTTGCAAATGCAGTCTTTCCTAAAAGTATTATAATTTTGGTTTCTTCTAAAATGTCCAATTACTATATTTCTGAAGACATACTTTGCAAGGTTTGAATTCCAATCGATAATATGATTTACCTTGATCCTGTATGAATCTCTTTTGTCGTGTAACTCTGTGTATATTCCATATTTCTTGTGTTTTTTGATAGCTAAATCCAAGAATTTTACCGATCCGTCCTCACACGCTGGATTTTCGCCAAATAAATCGGAAAGATTATGGTGGGAGAGCAACCATATTAAACAATTCAATACGGCTTATCCATATGACCTTAATACATTAATATTTAACGAAAACTTTAATAAAGAAAGATGCAGAAATAGTTCTTCATACCCTCTATCTGAAAATCTTATAAATAAAAAATCCCACCGATGGCAAAGAGGAAGTAAAAAACAACACAATAATTATATTAAAACAGAAGAAAAAATATTGAAATTTTTAAAAACTGAAAACACGATGAAAATTGGATGGATTAAGAACTTGGCCTATAGTATCAAGGTTAAATATCTACAGAAAATATGGAATTACATAATACATTTCAACTTAAAAGAAAGCAATTGCCAAAATGAAGAAGCAAGTACTAATATTGATATCCTATTGGATTTAATCAAACTCAGAGCCAGAATTTTTAATTTAACACTTACAAAAAGTGAAATTATAAAACAATCTAAAGAATTTTTTATTACAACTTTCAAGAACAAACTGTATGAGAACATTCCATTCCATTCTATTTTAAATCATATTAACGTATGTCTTCCTTTGTCCAATATAAAAATCATGATCAATTATAGATTCGTCAAAACCAACGGAAGGAAATTTTTCAATTATAACAAAATTTGTCAAGATGTTGCATCAAATAATGTAGATTCTTGTAATTGTCATGAGAATATTCATAGTGACACTCATCATAAGCATATAATCTCCGGAAATCTAGATTTTATCAAAGACAAAAGACTTAAAAACCTGCTTCAACTCGGTACAAAGTACCGTATACAAGAATTTAAAAATGTATACGAAGAATTTTATAATGATCTCGACATCTTCATTTATAGATTGGCGGTAAAACACAGTTTACCAATACAAGCATTTAATGAGTGGAAATATAAATTTTACAAAGCGTTTTGTCACTACTACCCGCAGCACTGCAAAAACAATAGAGAAATTAAAGTTCCATCCTCGTTCAAGCAAATTAAAGAAGAATATGTATTAACATATACCGATAAAATAGTATCAAATTATGCCTTCACTTGTAAAAAGTTCTACGTGGATACACTAAACCAAAGTTACAGGGACAGTGAAATGTATGCTTTAATACCCAGTAACGCATTGATACTGACTAAAAGAATAGTGGCACTTTACAAAAGAATAGGAATTGATATTAAAACAATAAAATATCCATATTTGGTCCTGATCCCCAAATTACACAAAATACCTGTCAAATTTCGAACTGTGACGGTGGGATGTGGTTCATATTTGGAAATAGCAAACAAAAAACTTTTGGATTTACTCATAATAGTTATGCATGATATTAAAAGACATAACTCTATTATGATAAAAAACGGACAGGAACTGATAAACCGACTAAAGTTTTGTCATAACGATATCAACTTTAAGAGTTACGATTTTCGAGATCTTTTTAACAATATTGATTTGGATAATTTACAATTGATTCTGAAAGATCTACATGAAGAATACGATCTAAAGCAATTTATAACTTATAGAAGATACATGGACTTGGTAGAATTGGTATTAAAGGAAAACATACTACACGACGGAAGCAATTTTTACAAACAAATCAAGGGCATACCTATGGGAGGGAGTTGCTCGTCAATACTAGCAGATATATATCTATCTAAATACGAAAGAGGCACTCATATCCTATCGGAAATGCCCTACTTCCGTTATGTCGATGATGTGATAATTGGGGGCTATGAAAACACCCCATGTTTTGACTTTTCATTCTACCCAAGCGAATTGGACCTTATTGAAAATCCAGCGTGTGAGGACGGATCGGTAAAATTCTTGGATTTAGCTATCAAAAAACACAAGAAATATGGAATATACACAGAGTTACACGACAAAAGAGATTCATACAGGATCAAGGTAAATCATATTATCGATTGGAATTCAAACCTTGCAAAGTATGTCTTCAGAAATATAGTAATTGGACATTTTAGAAGAAACCAAAATTATAATACTTTTAGGAAAGACTGCATTTGCAAATGTAAAAAATTTGCAGATGAAGCTATAAAAAGAAATTATCCAGTCAATTTTGTACAACATTATTACAAATCCTTTTTTAAAGAAAATTTGTAATCTGATTGTTGATATAGAGATTTAATATTCATGACTGCGTAACTATTATCCTGATATTTCTCTGCGCATGAGCAACTTTACTTATATAAAGAGACGTTCCATCGGGTTGGACTAGCGGATGTTTCTTCTTCATGGATTCGTTTACTTCTTTGGTTCTGAGTCTGTTCTGGTGCTTTTATTTTCGCACATTTGGGAGGCTGACCATGGAATTATGTTGGTTCCGTGAGCGTTACCCGGGTTGTAAAAGCTGCTTTAAGCGGGAAAGGGGTGTCGCAATCCACCCCTACCATTCTTATGTAATTCATATGGTCACTCCCGTTCTTTTCTACTTTCATTCATATATATATATATATATATATATATATATATATATATATATATATATATATATATATATATATATATATATACTGGATTAAAGAAAATAAGAAATTGTATAAAAAGGGGATTCTTACAGGGAAGTATTAAACGGCCAAGGGGGATTGTGACCCCTTGTTCCCGGTTGAAGCATGTTTTGATTGACAATCCCCCTTGGCCGTTTAATACTTCCCGATAAGCATCCCCTTTCTATACTATTTTTTATTCTTTTGAATCCAGTATTTTTGCTTTATATTGTAAGAGCTGAATCGCGCCTAGTGATAATTATTAGCTGTTTAAATGTGTTCGTAAAATATTTGTTCGTAAATTATTCGTAAAATATTCGTTTGTAAATTATCTTTTGTATATATATATATATATATATATATATATATATATATACATATATATACGTATATATATACGTATATGCATATATATATATATAAATACATATATATATACATATATATATACATATATATATATATATATATATATATATATATATATATATATATATATATATATATATATATGTATATATATATATATATAGTAGAGGGGCCCCGCGAATTTGCTGCATAGGGGCCCGAAAATTATGTTGGCAGCACTGTAGTTATCTAATTGTACGTATGGATACCTTCAATGCTATGGATACATTAAATACACACTAGAATTATATAAATAATTTATTAATTTCCATGATTACATCTCGAGAAATTTAAAATTTAAGATTCACATAGTATTATCTGCTGGGAAAAATGGAATAATTCTCATAGTAAAAATAGTACCATAATTAAAACAAAAAGGGGTTGTTTGAATTATTTTATGATTGTAAACCATAGTCGCAGTCACAAATATTGCCATAAAGCAGTCCTATGAATTCTATCCATTGCTATGGCAGACCTATTGCAACTTAGAAAAAAAATTAGTTACATGTACAAATTTAAAGAACAATTATCAAACGAAATACATTAATAAGACGTATTTACTTTCCCTGCAATACATGATAATGTATAGAGAAAATATTTGAATCATACCGAAAGTTGCAACTCGAGTTTTCGACGGATCAACACGTTTCGTGACCTCTAGAATACTGTAGAACCATTTTCAGCGTGACGTCTGTGTATCTGTCTGTCTGTATGTGCATATTTTGTATTCACTCTACTTAAAAAACTAAGTGACCGAATTTCATAATTTGGTAGCTAAGTCACTTGTGGGCGAATCTGGTGTTGATTAGTTTGGGGTACGATTCTGGATAAAAGAACCGCTTTTTTTGCGAAATAGTCCGCAAAAATTGCCTGTATTCACTCTAGCTGAAAAACTATTGCGCCATATTTTACAAAATTCGGTAGAGAAATTGCTTATGGATCTCTCTGGTTCTTAATAAATTTTTATACGATTGGGAAAAAATAACCAGCCTTTTATTGCCAAATGGCCCGCAAAATCGTCAAAATCTAAAATAAAAAATCTGATGTGGGCAGCACATGACTTTCCCTGCAGACTTATATCCACGTTCTCTTTATATTAATTAAATTTAATTCACTTTAATTTCAATTTTCGTTCTCATTTGATAACTGGACTTATTTTTAAAGGTGGCATGGAGAAAATACAAAATAAACTAGTATATCTCGAGAACGGCTAGTACTAGTGAAATGATGTTGGTCTTATTCTTTTCTTCGTTAAAAATTACGTATTAAACAATCATTTAATGGATATATTTGAGCACACGTAGCTTTTTAGTTTAGATTTTGACAATTCTTGCGGGTCATTTTGCAAAAACGGCGGGTTCTTTTATCCCGAATCGAACCCAAAACTAATAAGCACTAGATTCGCCCACAAGTGACTTATCTACTAAATTTTATGAAATTCGATCCATTAGCTTTTGAGTTAGAGTGGATACAAAATCTGCATAGACAGACAGACAGGCACACAGACAGACACACAGACACACACACAGACACACACACAGACGTGACGCTAAAAATGGTTTTTTCGTATTCCAGAGGCCTTGAAACGTGTAGATCCGTCGAAAACTCGAGTTGCGATCTTCGACATGATTCCAATACTTTCCCCATACATTACCATGTATTGCAGAGAAAGTAAAAGCTATGCTCAAATATATCCATTAAATGCTTGTTTTATACGTAATTTGTAACGAAGATTTTTTTTTCGTATTTTCTCTACGCCACCTTTAAAAATAAGTCTAGTTACCAAATGAGAACGGAAATTGAATTGAAAGTAAATTAAATTTATTTAAGATAAAAAGAACGTGAAAATAATTCTGCAGGGAAAGTCATGTGGTGACCACATCAGATTTTTTACTTTCCTGACATACATAGGGAAGTAACGTAAGAAAAGGAAGTAACGTAACGTAGGGAAGAAATATTGTGATGTGGTTGAAAATTCGCTTTCAAGTTTTCGAAGTGCATGTTTCTACAGTCTTTGAACTCGAATCGAACAATTTCGAGGTGTTGTCTATGTGTGTGTGTGTTTGTGTGCTCGCGCGTGAGAGCGTGCGTGCCTGCATGCGTGCGTACGTGTGTGTGTGTGTATGTGTGTGTGTGTCCGTAAGTTTGTGGAAATTGTATCTGACAGGTTCATAAAATTTTTTTTTAAATTTGGTACGATTATTCATATCAAGGAATACTAGAACCCTATTGATTTTAAACGCGATCGAATGTTCATAAGACTCCTTCCCAAATGTCCGAATGCAATTTTTAAAAAAATCATTAGAAATTCAGGGCATTTAATAATGTTAAATACATAATCATTTCTTATAATTTTTTATTACAGAAGAAATGACACTAAATTTAGAACACTACCAATCTCGTTTCAAATAAATGTATCTAAAAAAATGCATAAAATTAAAATCAATAGACAGTATCCTTAAATAGGTTGACGTCGGCGATAATTTGTCGAAACATGACAAACTTGGTGACTTTTTAAAAAGCTGCTAAATTGATAAATCTCTCGCCAAATTGACAAAAATGATACTAAAAGTGAAAAATATACCGCCTCCACAAATTCACGGACACACATTCATATACATACATACATACATACATACATACATACATACATACATAAATACACGAAATATCACCGCATTGATGTTACACCACTTCACATACTTTCTTAAGTTGTGTTCTTTTTCAACCACCCACAGCTTGTGGCTTACTCTAGAGCATAGGTTCTCAACCTTCTTTTGCCCACTGCTCACTTTGAGAATATTTTTTTTCCTAATGCCCCCCCCCCAATTTTTTTTACTTGCGAATCTGAAACAGCTATTGCCACGATTATATTTAAACGTGTAATATTATATACTATAGTCGTAAGATAGGATATGGCTCTATCCTATTTCTGAGTTTAAAGAAGACTGTTTCAATGAGAACAATTAAAAAACGCATACTTAATTATATTGAAAAGTATTTTTATTAACATTCAAAAGACATTGAATTTATAACTTATCTAATGAGAAGGTTGAATTTGATGCATTTTAAGGAGTTTGTTAATATCAGGCTCGATTTTACTTAAAAACAACCGTAAGTCGCCCCGTTCAGTAACATGGAGCCGATTTCTCCTTTTAGTTACCAACGTTGCTACAGCACTAAATCCACGTTCAGCTAAATAGGAAGATAGGAATGCTATCAGAAATCGTTGAACAATGGACCATAATCCTGGGTACAGTTGCAAAATCGGCTTCTGCAGCCAAAATTCTTGGTAGCCATTCTTGACTTTAATTTTTTATTCCTCATTTGTCGTCAGTTCTATTAGTTCTTCTTCTAACGGGGATGATCCTGCTGTGTTGACATTTGAAAAATGATCCAAAACCCTGTCTGGTATGTCCATGTTTAAAATGTCCTGGAATCGTTCCTTGAAATCACTGTGGAGGTTTTCCAAGTGTTGACAGTAAACAAGCAAGTCGTCGTGCTTGAATGATACTGCTGATAAATTTGGGAAGTTATTGAATTCGCGTCTGCCGTTATTTCTTTTGTATAATAGCAGTTTGGACACGAAAGCAGCAACGCTAATTTTTGGCTTAGTCAAGTTTAAGTCGTCGCCTTGAAGTTGGAGATTGACATCATTAAACAATTTATACAGGTCTGTCAAGTACGCAATATCGTTCTTTGATGAGATAAGGTTGTCGCGCAATTCCGTGTCTTTGTTTCCTAGGAACTCTATCACAGACCCAAACAGATTGTAAAATCGAGTCAAACAAGTACCTTTTGACAGCCACCACACCTCTGTGTGAAGCAGCAATCGGTTGAAATCTTCATCATTGGCAATGCAAAGCTGACTAAATAATCTGTCATTCAACGAGTTACTTCTGATTTTATTAACTGCTCTGATAACATATTGCAGTGATGTATGGAGGCGTTCACTCAAATTTTTCGCAACCAAATGCTGGCGATGAATTACGCAATGCACAGCAAGCACGTCAGGAAATTTTTAAGCACGCTATGAAGCCTTTGTGACGCCCTATCATAGCCGGTGCGCCATCCGTAGCAACTGACAAAATATTATTAAAAGGAATTTCCTTTTCGTCACAAAACTTTTCCAGTATATTAAATATGTTTTCTCTTTTGTATCTGTTTCCAAATTCGTAGCAATCAATAGTTCTTGACATATTTTCTCATCTTTGATAAACCTCACGTATGACAATAACAATGTTTCATTGGTTGGTAAAGTGGACTCATCCAGCTGAATTGAAAATTGACAAGTCTGCAAATGATTGCATAATGATTCTCCAATGTTTACAGCCATCTCATCAATTCGTATTTGCACAGAACTATTGCACAAAGGAATTTTTCGGATAATATCTGCAGCTGGTTTATGGAGCACAGTGGTTATTATTTCATTTACTGCTGGAAAAATTAAATCTTCCCCAATAGTATGTGGTTTGCATGTTTTAGCACTCAACAATGAGATATTGTACGAAGCTCGAAGTCCGTCATCGTCTTGCTTAGAAGCTGATGAAAAAAGTTTTGATACAGTTGGCTGAATTTCGAACTTCTTTTTCATGTCTTGAAAATAGGTCACATCTTTGTCTTTCTTATCCTGGTGTATTTTATTAAAATGATCTTGAAGCCTAGAAGGCTTCATCGCTTCATTTGAAAATGTTTTTTGACAAATAAGGCACATTGGCGATGACGGATTTGTGGGATTTTCGATAAATCCGTACTTAATATAATCCACACTATACTGCCGCCTCTTCTTTTTTGCTTCCGACATGGTTTTTACTTTACAGATACGTGAGTAGTATTAGTGTACTTTTAAAACCCTGTCATCAATTGCGCGCGATAATGGTAATGAAAATAAAATGAACAATCACTGCCTTTATATAGGTTGGAGACATATAACACGCATCGACAGGAATAAGATAAACAATCAGTGACTCGTTTATAACACCCGGCACCGAAGTAAAGCGCGGGGGCAAGGGAGATGTGGGAGCAGAGTGCGGGTTAGAACAAGCACAGATAATACTGTCAATTCTTGCAGGATTGCAAAAATCACGATATTTAACAAAAACTTGTTATAACTGAATTGCTACAAGCATATTTTTTGCTATTTTTTACTAACAGGCTTTTGTTAACTTTACCTGTATTTATATATGAGATATTTCACGTGAAATTGGAAGATTTCAAAATTTTTAATTCAAATCCAAAATTTTTATATCATCCAATTTAATATAGATCTGAATGTAATGGAATCTTTAAGTTCAATTATCATCCACTTCCCGCACTACCGAAATATGTGAATTTTCGCACACGTGATAAAAATGATTAAAATACTTACAATAACAAAAATTAACCAATATTAAAGTTTACTTTAGTTAGTACGTGATTAGCGTGTTTTTTTTGTCTTTTTTAAACTATATTTTTTTAATCTGCCCACCGCCCCTCCGTACCATCTCAAGGCTCACTAATTTTCTCTGAGTCTTCTACTGCCCCCCTGAAAGTCTCAAACGCCCACAAGGGGGCGTTATCGCCCACGTTGAGAACTTATGCTCTAGAGGCATGGTATACCGGACCTGGTAGAGCCGTTGGCTAATTCCGGTGGGATTAGCAACAATAACACACACACACACACAAAATACCATCTCTAAAACGTTCGATTCGAGTTCAGGGGTACTTTAAACGCGGTTCCCCGTCAAAAACTCTGGAATTTTGGACCCCTCAGAATACTTTCCACATTCATGACAGAAACTGCGTATGTACGGAAAGTGGAAAGAAACAATATTCAATCCGTAAGTGAAAGCATGTGCTGCAAAAATTATTTTAATGCGGATTACAAATGTCATCTGAATGGTCCATTGTTTGAAATCAACTCATCGCCTCTGAAAATAACATACAGAAATAAAAAAGTTCTGTTTATATTAATATACTAAACTTCGTACGTAATTTATAGGTGGAACGTTTGCAGTCGCGACTGGAAAGAAGAGTAAAAAAAAATGTCATGCTTTGTTTTGGATTCTTGTGTCAATGTGGAAGGCTTATTAGTCTGAGTGCTCGTTTTTTATTAAGAGGACTGACTGTTAGTTACTTCTGGCAAATATTCAGAGCTCATTTCGGAGTTTATTTGCTGACCTCACGACTATTATTGTATTAAAAATGAATGCCTTTGTTTGTTGCTGGCAAAACTGTTTGCCATACCATTGTGTTTACAAAAAATGTGTCCTTCAAGCATGTATTACAGAGGATCCGCTATAGATAGATAGTAGAGTATGATTAGATAGATAGTAGACGGTATAGATTCAGCATCAAATTACGGAGAAGATAAGAGTTCACTTCGGATCTCCATTTCCGTTTTTTTTTTTTAATTTCCGGTTTGAAAATTTTTATTTTCCTTGAAATATCTATCTTTCAGGATCAACTATAGGCAATATATATTAGACAATAATAAGTATGGATTCGACTTCAAATTTTGAATTACGACTTCCGGATCTGGAGATGTTGTTTCCGGATTTTACGAAAATTCGTGTTCACTCTATTTGCCACCATATGAAAGCTCCTTCATATTCCATGCATTACTCGCGTTATACAAGATCGCTAAAGGTTTCCGCTTCTAATTCTTTTTCCACGTACGATTTAAAAGATTCTTCTAGAAACATCTATTTCTCAAGATTGGCTTTAAGTACAGCATCAATTATGACTGACATAAAGGTAGTATCGTGATACTAAATAATGCGTGATTTTATTAATTTGGATTTTTGTACCTTATAGAACGTTTTATGGCGCAAAATGGCAAGACGCAGAAGTACATGTAATAAGCTTTGAATTGCCTAGAACAATGTACTCAGCCAGACAGGCGCCAAAGTTGACGTAAAACTCAGAAAAATTTATATGGGCAATAAAAATTGTTACACACATCGACAAAGTCACCTGATACTTGTGAGCATGGGTATCGCAGGCAGTTACCCTCCAACGGTTCTGAGGATTTTCGGCCAATGGGGGCAGAGTAATGGGTGTAACATCAGCCAATAAGTCGTAGGCCGACAGGTGAAGAAGATGAAGTAGGAGCAAGAGTCACAGATTAATATAGTCTTAAGAAAATGAGAAAGGATGAAGCTTGCTAAAGAAATGTAGAATAATAAGTTAATTGTTGGCGAACAAAATTTTCGAGCTTCAAGAAAAATTCCGTATGTATGCTCTTCAAGAAAGGTCCCGGCAGTACAAGCTTCAAGAAAGACCCTGGCAAAGTATACCTATGGACGGTTGTGTACCTGAAAAAGTAACAGGTGCCCATTTATTACCCATGTGGAACTATTTTTAAGAGATATTATTGTTTTATGAAATATTATTGTTTTATGAGATATATATATATGGAAGGATTCACACTATTTGCCACCGTATGAAGGTTTCTTCAAAAATTTCTTGTTTTTAACATATTTTTTTTAATGTTAAAATCAGATTATCTGTGGATTTCACATAAAATTCATAGACGTCCTATGTTTAACAAATAAAATATTTGGATTAAATTTAAGTTCTATTGCTTAATTTATCAGATATCATTCACCAAGCCTCGGGTAGACACGTCGACCAGGGCGGGGTAGAACATTGGTTAAGATACAGGATCTCACTCGAAGACCCCAGTTCGATAAACGAAACTGCTCAAATTATCTCCGTGCACCGTAGAACATTCAGTAACCTTTTCACATTTTTTCAGCTACTTTCGACAAATTATCAGAAAAAATACTAATCATGAAAATTCCAGCTTCATTTCTGAAATAGTTAGCTAATTATCGCCTGCCGAAGCATTACTTTTTGTATTTATACACACACACACACATATACATATATATATATATATATATATATATATATATATATCACAGTCTCTATGTATATATATATTAACAATTAACATAACTATCAGGAACCTTACTACCCATTACGGACAACTGCTACCCTGAAACTTTCAGTAACATGCTTGCGCGATGGCCGTACTGTTAGGAAATCAGGAAGAGTATCTCCGACTGAGGCCAGTCTGGCTGCACGAAGTTCCGTTGCACCAGAAGCAAATGTACAGTACGTATGTAAATTTTACAATGTGTCTATGTGGCTCACGGTAACTTGCATTACCGTGTTTAAATGTACTTTCGAAACGTTGGTGTTAGGGGAACGGGGGTACGGTTCTTGTGAATGCCACCCCCACTGATGGGTTTCTATCTGAATTGGGTGGCACTCTTCCGGCCGTTCAAACAGCTACCTTACAGCGTGTCCCGCAAAACCCTTAGGATTCCACGATGTGATAATTTCGCGTAAATATTCTTAAAAATTAAGGAAAATGCGTAAAATTTGATAGAATAATTCGGACCATAATGAACTATTTTTCATGTTTGAGTTTCACCATCAAATGACATTTCAAAAATTGTCCCGCTTCAAAAACAGTTTAAAAATCACTATATTACACCTTCGGGAAGGTTGAACGTTCTGGGTTAGAGAGAAAGAAAAAAATACACATTGACTAGAGTTTAGTATTAACAAATTAAAATGTTACTGAATAATTACTTTGTTTAAATAGCCCAATGAAAAGTTAAGAAATATTTAATGATTGTAATTGGAAATACATTTAATTAGAATCAAATGTAATTACATATGATAACATTTAAATGCGTAAATTTTTAACACTTACGAATTGCAATTGTTATACACAAATGCTGTTCTAAATTACCTCATTATTTTGCAACAATTGATGGTTAAGAAATATAAATGGCTGCTCTATTAACTAGAACGAATACCCTTCGTAATTCGAGATTTATGATTCAAACATCTGATTAAAATTACACTAGAACCCACAGCGAATTCTTAAACACAAACTATTGCTTTTAAAAATACATCCGTTTAGAGCAAAAAAAAAAGATGTGTGACGTCACGACTTCTGAGAAAATATTCACTCTGCTTCATGATACCCGCAGTAAAAGACATTCAGTTGGGATGGCATAAATCCGAACGTCTACCACTTCCTTGATAGCGGTCGATATTAAATACCGCAACTTAATAATGGAAACATAAAGAAGCATATGTTTGAGATTTTGTTTGCAAGTTAATATTTAAAACATTTCCAAAACTTTACTCAAAAGTTCATAATTTCACGTTAATTACAGTTCAGTGATGTCGATAAATTGGGTGCAATTGGCTTTTTTTCTGTTCTGAGAAAAGATACGATTTTGCTACCCTAATTGGTTGACATTATTATTTATTTTATGTGGTTTTATAACTGCTTTTCTACATAATAATTGTGCGGCAATTATTATTTATGTACAGAGAGATTAAAAAATGATGGACCAAACTTTACGAGGTGATAGTACACACCAAATAAAGCCTTTTTCGTTATAGTTTATCAGGTCAGAAATGAAACGGAAAGGCGGAAATGAAACTTAAAGGTGAAACCGATGAGGTGAGGCGAAAACACAAGAATGACTTAGAAGTTATAAAATGGCATTTAATAAACAATTAGAGTAATAGCTCAAAAGAGCGCCCACCAGCCTGAATGCATGTCTCACAGCGGCGATGAAGGGACTGGCGAACTCTCTCGAACACACCAGGCAAGTCGCGCACTTCGGCAGCAGAGACCGAATTCTGGCGACGAGTTCTTTAGATTCAAGGTAAGTGTCATAAACGAGGCTCTTGATACACTCTAAGACAAAAATATTGACTCACCAAGAAAGAATTATCCAAATGAGAAAAAATTTGGTACGTGTGGTACGTGTAATGTGGATGTACAGAAAAAGAAATGATTAGAATGTCAGAGCAATTGCATGATTTATTGCACTGAAAGATCTACACAAAGTGAGCACGTCCATATGACGTTGGTCTACCTCTGGTCTTGATACAGGCTGTTACCCGACGTGGCACTGATGCATAAAGTTGCCGGATGGTGTTCTAAGGGATGTCGATCCAAATTGCCTCCAATTGACGAAATAATTCGTCTACATTCTGAAATGGTCGCAGGCGCGCGCGATCTCAGTCCAAATGTGCTCAATAGGCGATATATGTGGGGATCTGGCCGGCCAAGTAAGCGTGTCGTAAGCACGCAGACAATCAATAGAGAGGCGTGCCGCGTGCGGCCTGGCATTATCTTGCAGAAAAGTTAGCCCAGGGTTTCGTGAAAGGAATGGCAATTTAACGGATCGTAGAATGTCGGCAACGTACGGCTGTGCTGTGATGGTGCGACGGAGGATTATCAAAGGGGTTCCACTGTTAAACGAAAGGGCACCCCCAGACCATAACTCCCTATTGTCGGGCCATGTGGTATGTGACAGTAGGAGCAGGATCCTGGCGATGTCCGGGCTGTCTACAGAAACCAGAAACGTCTGCGCTGGCCGTCGGGACTCAGTTCGAAATGGGACTCATCAATGGAGACAATTCGTTTTCAATTCGAACAATTCGACGTTGATCGGGCCCGACACCATTGCAATCGCTTTTGACGGTGCATACTGGTCAGTGGTAGGCTGCGTAATGGGCGCCGCGAGTATAGATGCCGCTCCCGTAGTCTTCTATTAATGGTCCGGGTGGTTACTTCCGTGTGTGTCACACGTTGAAGGGTTGATAACGACGAATCTCGTGTTGTCACAGCTGCTCTGACAATCGGTCTATCTTTCCGTTCTGCCGTAGCTTCAAGCCATCCGCTACCCGCTTGCCACTGAAATCTGCCATTCCGGACCCATTCCTGAAAACATCGTCTAATTGCTGCATCGCTCCTACCTAAAGGCTGAGCGATTCGTCGGCTTGCCCTTCCAGTCTCATGCAGTTCGGCCGCAGGCCCTCTTTCAAACTCCTTCATATAGTCGTAGTGCCCGCGACTTCGCGGGCAAGGCATTGTTACAATCAAGATGCGTAAATGCAATTGAAATCCACTGCACGTTTTGTTCCGGAAAGAGAGGTTCGCTCCTTGTATACACCACCATGATGCTCAGTTTCAATGCGCTGTAGTTCCGACTATTCATTCATTGGCTACGAATTTTTGATCATTTACATATTCGGTCGACATGTGTTTGCATAAAAAACACTATTCTGCGTTTCTTTTGCTTGAAACATTTTTTAAGATAAAACTTCCATTATTCTTCTCTGAAAGATTTTGTTCTACAAGGAATAAAATAATTAATTCGTTCAAAAGTAAACTTTAAAAATATATTTTCACAAATAGCTGTCCTAAAGTACTTAAGTGATTTTGCAAGAATGTAATGTGCTGACGTCTTTTCGTAACGCAAAGTTAATTATCTCAAGGATTTACTCACAAGAAATATGACAAATAAAATCAAATACATTCTTTCTTTGACATAAATGCATTTATGTGTATTCTCTTGTGAATTGCAAGAGCTTTTATTAATCAAATACTCCTGGAACAAAATTTATAATTTAAACTGGATAGATCTGAAAAAATAAATCTTGTTAGGTTAGAAAATATGTGCAGCTAACGTGACATATATTTAAACTTTACTTCTAGTCTATGTACATAAAATGGAAAATATGTCTGTCTGTTTGTTTGTCTCATCATCACGGTAGAGCGACTGAACTGAATATGATGAAATTTTGTGGGTAGCCTTAAAATAGCCCCAATTGAAATTTAACCCATGTTTCGAGTTTCTAAAACCAGGGGTTAACAATATATTAATGAAAAACCAAACTTTATTTGTCTCATCATCACGGGAGAACTGCTGAACCTAATTTAATGAAATTTTGTGGTTAGCCTTGAAATAGCTCCACTTAAGATTTAGTTCATGTTTCGATTTTCTAAGACCAGAGGTTGTCGAAATATTAATGAAAAACCAAACTTTTCACAGCAGTTCTACTTTCTAACTCCCTGGTTCTTCCAAACGAAAAAGGTTGGAAATCGTTTGGTGAGAGTTTATTGCGCTAATCAGACACTGTATGAAGACATGAATGTTTGAAACGTGAATTTAAATTTCAAATCTAGCACCATGGTTTATTTTTCACAAGCTCTTACTCAACAATGAAAAGTATTAACAAATCAAAATGGTTATTTCATTATTAGCATTTTATGAGGAAGATTCTATCTTATATCATGTTGCTTAGAGACGCAATTAAATTAACTGTGTTTGTTAATTCCTTTTATTATTTTTTCGATTTGCATAATAAATAAATGGATATAAAAATACATCTTATAAATGCACTGATTGACTTTTCCTTTAATTATATTAATTAAGGACTGCTTGCATCACATGCAATTATTTTGCTGAAACAGAATAAAAATAGAACGGGTATATCTTCTAATACAATTTTATTGTTTTCATTTAGTATATACAAACGGGATCAGGATGTTTTACTCTTCAGATCTGCAAATTCAGACCTACGAATTTGGCGGGATATCGCTAACTTGACATATTTTCTTAAAAGTTTCCAAATTAACGGAAATGTCCCCAAATTGATAAAAACGAAGCTAAATTAATGATGTTTGAATGTTTCAATGATGCTAAATCAATGATGAATCTGAAATAATGTTTCGGTAGCATTTGTCTGTTAGTCCAACCGTCCTACTTAGTAACACATTTAGAGAATTTTTAAAATGTCAGCAAATTAATAACAATGTTTGTAAATCCATAAAAGTATCTTGAAATTGATAAAATTGCGCTAAATATATGAAATTAATTGTGGTTTGTTAGGAGATAGTATTGTGATGTATATGTTTCGTCAATTTGTCGCAGTCCCACTTGGCGATAAATTTTGCGATTCTTTTAAAATATCGCTACATTGACGAAAATATCGCCAAACCTTCCATAAAGATAGCATTATTCAGATGATATTTTTTCCACCAATTTATTTGAAACAAATGATATCATGTCGCTGACCAACGGATTTAAATCCAATGTATTTATGCGGCAGACGATTTTTATTAAATCTTTTCCGATTTGAATAATAGAGATATGTATATAAAACACATTCCGAGGTTATTCCCCCCCCCCTTCCCCTACAATGCCAGCAATTAATACTGAAAAAAAATATATTACTTTAAAAATATAACGTGTTAAATTTTTTCAGATAGCTACTACTAATTAATTTTGTCCCACTCTGAAATAAGATTAATATATTTTATCACTTAACATATTAAATGAATTATAATATTTGCGACATTTGTAAGCGAAATCCGAAGATTTCTTTGATATTCAAGAAAGGTTTCAACAACAGTTTGTATGTGTATTGGTGTCACATTTAATGAAAACAAGCCATTTTAAGCGCGCGAAGCGCGAGTTGAAATGGATATTTAACATATTACCTCCTTTAAGAAAAAGAATCTGACGTTTTATAAAATAGTTTTACTCAAGAATTCTTATTATAGTAACACTGAACAAAATCTCCCATTAAAATCTTCCTAATTACATCCACTTTCAATAATCACTCAAGGACTATTTACAGCATCTTATCTTGACAGCTGTAATCTCATTTTTTTTCATTTTCTTTTCTCTATTTTTTTTACAAATCACTTAATGACGACATCTGACTTTTCGCTTTTTGTGACGTAGAATTTCTAAGAGTTTCTTTGATTGAATATAATCAAGGTTTACTGTGGGGTAGCCTAATAAGTTTTTATGTCTCGTGTAATTTTTAAATTTTGAAGCAATGAAATTTTGAAGCAATGATAATTTTGAAGCACATACACACACACACACACACATATATATATATATATATATATAAGGATACTTTGCAAATATGCAAATGTAAGAAAGAGTAAATAGAAATGACAATGCAAAATTTATCCAATTATGCAAAATTCATCTACAATTATGCAAAATTCATCTACAAGACACTTGGACTTGAAAAAGAGTTTGAAGAAGTAAACAAATCCTGATTTAGACTTAGCCCTTGTCCTCGTGTATAGCGTTTGTGCTTGGATTTCGTCTGTTTTTCTTTTATCGATTCCATAACATTGTTTTTTGATACTTTTCTTTGACTTGATGATTCGAAATTTGTATTTTTTCCATTTGCTTCAAGATTTGCTGATTTATACTTTTATTTTGCAATCTTGTTAGAAAGTTAGGTTTTTCAAGTTACAGCTTCTCACTTTCCTTCATTGGACCTTCAAACCTTTTTATTATTGTAATCCTTTTATTTATTAGCTGCATTTGCGCAATACATTAATTGAATTTTGCATTGTCATTCCTATTTACTCTTTTTGCATTTGCATATTTCCAAAGTATACTTAATTTTTAAGTTTGCTACGGTATTTATAAAATTACTTTTACAATCTATTCAAATTTATGCTGCATTTGCGCTAAATTTAGTAATAGAATTTAGTAATAGAATTTGTTATATTTTAATTTTACTTTCGTCCAATGTTACTTGAAGAATTCTACGACTCGCAGTCTCTGATATCGTTCTCGGTTTTTTTTTGTCTTTGTTTATATTTCTATTATACTTTTATAATATAATAATATGTATTATAATTTGTACTTCTCCTTACTGATTATTGTATATTGTGGCAACCGAAATTAAATTAAGCTAAAGTTACACTTTTAATTATAAATTCATTAAGTATAATTATTATTTTAATATTAAATTCATTAATTTGACATGGCCGTTATTTTTCATATAGTGGAATTATATTTAATGTACATTGCTATGTTGTGCCGCTATATAAACCCTCCAATTATTTTTACCGTTCGTGTGAGTCCTATAAAGGAATATTATTAATTATTAAAAAGATTAGACCAATTTAAACATAACAATAACATTTATTAAAGACACAAAATACCTATTCAATTGCTACTATCACTAACTACTCTTCCTATTAATTATTTATTAAGATAGAATGTGCGAGGAGAGCATGTGAGACCCTGAACCATATACCAAACGTATTTATTAACCTGTGGATGATTGATGAACACATACCTTCAATCTGGGCCTTGTAAGCAGCACGTGGTCAATCTCGTCTTGTTAGCAGCTCGTGGTCAATCTCGTTACACGCATCAACTCGAAGTGTAATGCCCACTCGTAACTTCATTGAATACTGCTAACTCAAACACTCCACTTATTTCATGCTATTAGGCGGTTCTCTCCACGAGTCATCATAACATATCTGCAGCAGTCAAATCTCAACAACTGTTCACTAGCATCTCTCTTAAGTCATTTTAGTATATCTCATTTTTAAGTCAAAAAATGGGTAGTGTGGGTAGTATGGGTAATTAATAGTACTGGTTTCGAAGGCAAAAACACACTCCTTCCTCTGAACACATATGAAGCACAACCTTCAGTCGTAAAAGGTTGATCGAAGACTGATTTCTCACCACTTGTTCTTTCTTCACTGGGTTTGTTCACCTTCTTTTTCTTTTTTCTACGTTGGAGATACCTTTTCTTTGCTTCAGTCGTCGATCTGTTCCTCGGGAGTGAAGGTTGCGCTTCTTGCATGAGCTGACAAAGAAGGCTGGTTTCAGCCTTCGAATCCGGCCGATGTCATTATTTTTACTATCCTTATATACATAATGTATAAGGAAAGTATTGTGACGGGGTCGAAAATTTGAATTCGAGTTTTCGACGGGAGAGCAGGTTTCAAGCATCCTTGATCACGAATCAAACATTTTTGAAGTGATATCTGTGTGTGTGTGTGTGTTAGTGAGTCTGTGGAGACGATAATTGACGAACGAATGGACCGATTCGAACGAAATTTGGTACAAAAATCACAATCCGTAAACACTGGAAGCCTATTCTTTTTATATGCAATCGAATGTTCAGAACCCCCTAAATTTTCGAGTGGAATTTTGAAAAAATTGTCCAAAAATCAAAACCGCTAATAAAGTTACGCAAATAGACATTTCTTATGTAATTTTTCATTAGGAAATGATTGACATAAAATTTAGATCGCTAACATGAACCGTTCTCGACATATTGCATATTTTTCAAAAAAATTATCAAAAAATCATATAAAATAAAAAAATATATATTTCCTATTGAGAAACATGCTCACTTTCCATATGTAATACCAGTATGTAATTCCATATGTAATTCAGTACTGGATTAGCTGAACTCTCGGTATTGAGTTTCCTTTTTAAATTCCAATTAGTATTTTAGTTATTCTATGTTGAAGCACAAAGGTGAGGGGATTTCACACACATTGATTCCTTGTTACCTTCCACTTTTCCGGTAGGACGGACGGTCTGGGTCTCAACAACAACAACAACACATTGATTCATTAGTGATCGACAACATTTTCATAGTTTTCATCTTGACATCATCGGAAGAATCGAACGCCCCCTCTATCAATCTTTTACATGACTTCGTAGAGCAACTTCTTTATATTTATTTATTTATTTTTAAATACACTAAGAAGGCTTGCTTTCGATCATCTGGTAGTTATTTCGCCTCATCCCCATAAGGAAGATTAGCACAATTCTGTTGTGTGGCAAAAAAATGGGTATATATCTTCGTATTTTAACGAAACAATTTTTAATCCACTGCATTATCTGTGAACTTTAAAACAAAATACAAAGAAGGATGAAAAAGTTCAGAGACTGTGCTGATATATCCAACCCTGATTGGAGGAGAGGGGAACTATTTTACCATGGCGTAGAGGCACATCTGACGCGAGATGTGAAAAGGAAGAAACAGGTGTTTTTCCAGACAATGCATGTCAGTGAACTGTAGTCTTTCGCGTGCGTCGAATTTGGAAATTGCGTTTGAAGAACAACTTACGAACAGCATTGCAGCGGGTGCAATGTCTCTGTCGGCGATTTCCCCAAACGTTGTCAGAATTTGATATTCGCACGTTGTTCTTGAAACACCATTTCCATTTTCGACAAACGCGAACGACTACAGTTCACTGACACGCATTATCTGAAAAAACCCTGCACTGCGAACCTTTTTCTTCCTTTTCACATCTCGCGTCACATGTACCTCTAGGCTACGGTAAAATAGTTCCCCTCTCCTGCAATAAGAGTTGGAGACATCAGCACAGTCTCAGAACTTTTTGATCCTACCTTGAATTTAAAATTGGAATTTCAGATACAGATGGGAAAAGGCTAAATATGGGCCTGTTGCTATGCATTAGGTTTTGCAACTGACGCCACAAGCTGTCCGTGATATTAACTGTCCTGTGATTGAATGCACTGATAGATTGACTGCGCTAGTAGATTGACTGTGATAGTAGATATTTTGTATTTAACAGTTTAAGCAATAGTTAAATTAATATTGAACATTCAATTCCGTCGATTGATATATACAGTTCCAACAGATTCATACTTACACACAGGACGATAGTCGGAAACACAGACATAATTGCAAAACGGTTAATTCGCTGAACGAAACAATTATTTTATGACAGCTTCATTTTCGATACAAAATTTTTCCAAAAATTGAGAATCTCATCCCGGTCGACTAAAAATCTTTAACCTTCTTATCGATTGAAACAATCATACTAAGTTTTACATGAATCATTGCTCGAAAGATATCCTTCCCACGGGTAGATATACCGATTTAAAGAAATCGTTGAAAATTGATATATCAGTATTCAGGAATACTCAAGACATGCGAATACATAAATATCTTATAATCGTAATTTTATCCCCTACAATAATTTCCCGTTGCATATGATATGTACTATAAAGAAAAAAAAAATCTGATGTGGGCAACACATGACTTTCCTTATATAATGCAATGAATATACTACTTTTACAGAAAAAGAAATAGGTTTTTCTTATAGTAGATACTTATATTCTTTCCAAGATATTGAATTTTCGACAATTAGTCCTCATTTTCATTGATTTAGCGTCATTTTAATCCATTTGGCGAGATTTTCGTTAATTTAACAACATTTCAAAAGTCGCCAAGTTGGCGCAATTCCACCAAATTCGTCACCAAAATCTCGCCAAGCTTTACTGACGGAGAGATAAGTTATTCCTATAGCAGATAAATGACTATTGGCGTTGAAATACAAAAGTATTACTCGAAGTATCTTTTCTCATGAATGGAACGAGCTAGATCCACGAGAATGATGTCACCCAATTTATCGCATGGTATTACATATGAAAAGTGAACATGTTTCTCAATAGGAAATATTTTTTTTTACTTTATATAACTTTTTGATATTTTTTTTAAATAGCAATATCTGAAAACTGTTCATGTTAGCGTTCTAAAATTTATCTCAATCGTTTTCTAATGAAAAATTACATAAGAAATGTCTATTTGCGTAACTTTATTAGCGGTTTTGATTTTTTAACGATTTTTTCAAAATTTCACTCGAAAATTTTGGGGAGTTCTGCACATTCGATTGCGTATAAAAGCAATAGGCTTTCAGTGTTTACGGATTGCGATTTTTGTATCAAATTTCGTTCGAATCGGTCCATTCGTTCGTCAGTTATTGTCTCCACAGACTCACTGACACACACACACACACACACACACACACACACATACACACATACTTTCACACACACGCACATACCTTCACACACACACACATACACACACACACACACACATACTTTTACACATACACACATTGGTTAGCGCGCTGGAGTTGCACTCGGTTGGCCCGGATTCGATTCCAGCCACTGCCAAAACTGCCGCCGTGTTCATGCGGAGTACGAGCACGTTAAACATATGGGTCTGAAAGTCCTTCCGAGAGGTTGGTGGTAGGGGAAGGAGGGTACGGTCCCTGTGGATGCTCCCCCACTGGGTTCCGGTCTAAATTGGGTGGCACTTCCCGACCGTCCAAACAGTTACCTTACACGTTTCTGGTAGGTCGGACGGTCTGGGTTTCGACAACAACAACATACGCACACACACACACACACACACACACACACACACACATACTTTCACACATACACACACACACACATACTTTCACACATACACAGACACACACATCACTCCAAAAATGTTTGATTCGAGATCAGGGATTTTTGAAACGTGCTCTCCGAATTCGAACTCGAATTCGAATTTTCGACCCCGTCACAACTTTCCTTATACATTAAGTATATAAGGAAAGTAATAATAGTAATACGAATTTATTAACCATTTCAAAATGTTCTTATTTTCCTTCGTCCCTGATTCCACCGAAATTTTACCCCTCTTTCCACTCTTTTAAAATATTCCATCTTTTAATATGTAACATTTCTTTACATTGTTGAATATTATTTGATATTTGGAAAATAAAATGCATTTGCACCGGTAATAAATATAACATATTCACATTGTAATTTACTTTCCAAATATAAGAGACTTAAGCTGAAATATGTCAGACATTTCACAATTTTATTATTTTCCTTCATTTTTACCTTCCCCCAAATTATATCTTTTTCCACCGTTTTGAAATGTTCGAATTTCTAATCTAAAACCTCTCTTTTGATCTGATATATGGAAAATAAAATAACAAGTACTAGTAAAAAATATGACATATTCACATTTTATTTAACTTTATAAATCTTAGACTTAATCTAAACAAATATTAAGGAAAACCTGTAAAGACCTAAATGTCTCTTTACCTTCTTTACATGCCTTTGCAGAAGATTTTAACTTAATCTGTCAAAACAGACTTAACTCAAACTTAGACATTTCGACCTTTTTGTCCAAGGGCAATAACACAGGCCGGCACGGTTTTATATTAAATTCAGTTTATTGGGAACTTCACAGGAAATACAGGAGTTTGCTGTTTAAAGCAACAGAAAACATATGTACTAATTGTTATTGCACATGCCCAGAATAATTTACAAATCTACAATTTAATGTAATCTACTAGGCGGGTGATAATATTTACATGGACACGCATTTTAAAAGTTTAAATGCTTACCCCGGCATTCTGTTATTTCGCCCCGTATTACTTCCTAGCCATCGTTGTATCGAATGGGGTTTCCTTCCAAGCACTACTCGAATCCTTCATCGTCTACTATATATCCATTCTTTCATTCCGAGAATCCTCTACTCAAAAACACTCTACTCACGCAGTTACTACTCAATAAGCCACTGAAACTCTCATGATCCGAAACATATTCCTACTCTACCTGAGGAACGCAGAAAATGTTGATTAGCTCGGTGTGATTGGTCTATCAACCGAACCAGTTAAACTTGTTAGTTTAAGTAAACATAAACCATAATGCAAAATGAGGGACATAATAGTCGAAAGGTTATTTAGACCTCGCAAAGTTAAACAACGAATTTAAGCACAAATATGATAAAAATGCAGCAAACATCTGGTTCGAAGATGCGCTTAAACTCCTTCATCACTGCTAGGAAACCAAAAACACAAAGTTAAAATGATGAAATGGATATAAATATGAGAAACACATAAGTATATATACCGGAGTAATGGATAAAAAGTCCATCTTAGAGAGCCAATCAGAAAGCAGAAGGAAGAACAGTCCATCCAATCTTTAACTAGAACTGATATGCAAGATTAGAGTGCACCAAAGCACAACAGAAATTTTCCAACACGTCTAAACAAGTGCAAATAAGATTAAATGAGTCCCAACAAGGCTGAAAATGTTCAAATGATGCACATTAGTATCGAAAACTAAGAAATGGAGCAAATATAGAAAAGAAATGGAAAAACATTATTGATTCTCTAGAGATGACAAAAGGGATATATTGTATCCTTGAAACAGTTATATGCTGTCTTTTTAATTTATTTTCTGCTTGAATATGTTGATTAATTTTTTTTCTCAAAATTAGCTCGAAATGTTTTTACTTTTTAAGAAAGTTTTGACAATCTTTATACGCCATTTGTCAAGGCTTTCATCTCTATACGCTATTTGCAAAGGTAGAAAAAAAAGAAAAGAAAAAAATTTGAAAATTTTCCTCTTTTCCTTTGTTTCTTTCTACGTTCCACAAAGCCCATGCTTTTTATCACACCTTTAAAATATTCCATTTTCCAATCTATGATATTTCTATTTGCTGATTGAAGTTGATTGTTATATGGAAAGTAAACTAAAATTGATATGCAAGATTAGAGTGTACCAAAACACAGAAATGTCCCAACAAGATTAACAACAGGATTGAATGAGTCTCAAAAAGATAAAAAAAGTGCAAATAATACACATTAGTATCGAAGACTAAGAAATGGAGCAAATATAGAAAAAACTGGATAAACATTATTGATTCTCTAGAAATGATAAAGAGGATATATTGTATCCTCGAAACAGCTGTATGATGCCTTTTTATTCTATTTGTGCTTGAATGTGTTGTTCAAATTTTCCTCAAAGTGCACACAAAGTGTTTTTTACTTATTAAGCAAGCATTTATATTATCTTTCTACCATTTGAAAATGTTCTTCTTTTTCTTTGTTTCTACCTTCTTCAGTCCACCCATTTAAAATATTCCATTTTTCAATCTATACCATTTCTTTTTACCGATTGATGTTGTTTGTTATATGGAAAATAAACTTGACATGCAAGATTAGAGTGCACCAAAACACAGAAATGTCCCAACAAGATTAAACAAATCCCAAGAAGATTAAATAAGTCTCAAGACTCTCTTGTTTCTACCTTCTTGAAAAACCACCATTTTCTCCACCCCTTTAAAGTATTATATTTTCCAGTCTACAACTTTACTTTTTTATTGATTCATGTTTTTTGTTATATGGAAAATAAAATGAAAAGTACTTGTAATAAATGTAATATCCACATTTTAATCCACTTTCAGAATGTCAGAGATGTTTAAGTTAAGCAATCTTATCGGGACACAATTTAAAGCTTATCTGACAACCTTTCACGATTTTCTTAATATTCGCAGCAAACTTTCCAGCAGAAATTAAATTTTGTACGATTCGTAGGAAAGTGTCACAGTAGTTTAATTCTGAGCGCAAAGCTAAATGTTATTGAAAATATTTGTGCAAAGACACACATCAAATTAATAGCATCCCTAAATTCAAAATGAAATGTTATATTGAACGAAATTTCATATTGAAGATTATATTTGATAGACAACTGAAATAATACTTATTCGGTAAAACTCCGCTTGGAGTTTGATTTCATTTTGACTTAGAATACATATTTCAAGAATAAATTTGAAAATATTTCGTACTTCATATTAATATACTACTCAAATTGTTTCGTGGATACAGATGAATTTCGACGAAATAAGAAATATTTGTTATGTATTTCGAAATAAATATTCTGAACTGTAAACGTCATTAAGTGATATATTTAAATTCATCAGTAAAGTATGCAGTAAGTGTTGCACTAAGTGTTTTTGCTCTAAGTGCTGCACTAAGTGTTTTTGCAGTGTTTTGTTTAGGATAGTAGTGTTGCATAGTAGTGTAGGAATAGTAGTGTTGCATAGTAGTGCTGGATAGTAGTGTTGCATAGTAGTGTGTTTAGGATAGTAGTGTTTAGATAAGTAGTGTTGCACTAATTGCACTAAGTGTTTTTGCACTAAGTGCATATCGCACAAAGTACATATTGCACAAGGTGCAATAAAATGAGAGTCCTTAATTTCTTTTGATATGTGTTTGTATTTTAACATAAAAATATTACATTCTGAGAGTTGAATCCACAATAAACTTAATCTCATTGACCTGATATCAGATTATACTCAAACAGTTTGCAGATTATGATAATTTTCTGGGAAGGAGATAAAAAACCAGGAAATACAATTTTAATCAATTGATCTCATCATATTTATCCCATTAGATTCCAATATCGATTTATCCCAACTTCACTTTTATTGTCGACTATAGGAAATGTACCCACCGTTAAGATGCAAACTCTGATTAAAATCATACAGGAAGTCACATCGAATCACCGGGGACCAAAGAGGGATTTAATAATACGCTCGCTTATAATAATTGCCACCAAAAAATCCAATGTGGGCAGCACATGACTTTCCCTGCAGACTCATATTAGAGTTCTCCTTATTTCTTCAATTACATTGAGTTTAATTGCACAAAATAACAACCATAATTATTTAAAATTACTCTAAATTTGCACCTTTAATTCAATTTTCGTTTTCATTTGGTAGTTGGGCTTATTTTCCAAGGCGGTGTAGCGAAAATGCGAAAAATCTAAAATATCTCGAGAACGGTTAGTCTTAGTGTAATGGGGTTGATCTTATTTTCTTAAACGTTAAAAATTACGTATAAGACAAGCATTTAATTAATATATTTGAATATACGTAGTATTTTTATTTAAGATTTTTGAGGTTTTTGCGAGCCATTTCATAAAAAAGGCAGGTTCTTTTTTCCCCAATCGTACCGAAATCTAATCAGCACCAGGGTATCTTATAAGTGACTAATCTATCAAATCTTGTAAAATTTGATGTATTAGTTTATCAGCTAGAGTGAATACAGACTATCTTTTGCTGGCAATTTTCCATAGAATGGCGGGATTATTTTTCTTCCGAGTTAAAGTGGATACATGTGTTGCGCAGACAGACACACACACAGACGTCACGCTAAAAATAGTTTTTCGTATTCCAGAGGTCCCAAAACGTGTAGATCCGTCGAAAACTCGAGTTGCGATTTTCAGCATGATTCTAATACTTTCCCTAAACATTACTATGTATTGCAGGGAAAGTAAAAAACGCTGCGCCGATTGCGTTAAGATGGGATGTCTCTGTTAAGATGGCGTTAAGATGGAACAAAATGTCGCTTTGTAAGAGTATTTTGGGTATCTAACGATCTCAAGAGATTACATCCTAAACGCATCAAAAGTATAAAATATTTTAAAATTCAGGAATATTCGTCTATTATTTGTGTGGATTCCGTTCATAGTTTGTTTGAAAGGCAAATTTTCGATATCTCCGATGATGTTAAGATGGAAATTCTGCAATAATATTTTCAGTAGCTAATTTTAGGATTTGTGTGTAAACTATGAACATAAAATAACTAAACATATAATTCTAATTTTAAAAATGTCTCACGAAAGCGCATCGACCAGGTTCCTGAAGTATCTGTGTATCAAATTTCATGGCAGTACGGCGATTAAACTTCTCACAACAAACAACGCAAACAGACGAACGTTGTCGAAAAACTGTTACATCGAACTTTCATATTCTGCCCTTCTGATGGCGTTAATGATGTTTTGAATTGGGTGAGCTGACAGAATTGCCACTTACAGAAGATATATTGCGCATAAAACATTTCCGTGACGTCACTCCTAACACATGTTGCTGGGACTTTGAGAAACGAACGCCAGAGATGAAAAAGAACTGTCGATCAGTGAACAGTATGGAACTAAGATCACTGTAAAGATTATTAATGATTTGTAAATATGTAACATATTAGTGTGTAGTGAAATTATATAATCTAAAAAATGAAAACCGACTCGGCTAATTCTTGGAGATATCTTTATTTTAATTAAACTTAAGTATTTTCAGAATCGACAGAAACCGATAGAAGTGCTCAAATACTGTCATCAATCTACTGCTTCCCCGGGAATCTGAGGTAGGATCTTTTATATTTTCAATTTTAAGTATTGATGATAATATTAGAATCCTATAGAAGGAATTTGTAATGAATTCTTTCACGACATGGCATCCCTGCCGGGACCTGTGAGCAGATATTTTGATAACAAATTATAAGATTGAACACTTTAATTAATTTTGAATTTTGAAGAGTTTGAAAATATTTGATAGAAAACGATGGCCGATGAAATGATTACTGCACACAAAAAGAAACGCGGAGTGTTAAGATCGAATGTTACTAAAGGCATTAATAAATTAGAAACTGAACTAGAAAAAACAGAAGTAAATGAAAATGAAATCGAAGAGTTATTGGAACAATTAACGGATAAATTTGAAACTCTTAAATTAGTTGATAATGATTTAGGACAACTTTTGAAACCAGATGATATTGAAAAAGAAATTGAATCGGCGGAAGAATACCGCGAAAGAGTAGTTATTTGGAGTTTTAGAGCAAAGAAAAGATTACGTACTCTAAATCAGAATATTCAAAATGATATTATACCACACTCTAAGGAAGACTCGAAATCGAGTATAAAACGAAGTGAACACCACATCAGTGTGAAATTACCAAAAATCACAATTCCGAAATTTTATGGGGATGTGAGTCAGTGGTTGACGTTTTGGAACTCATTCGAAACCGCAATACACAAAAATGAGTATTTAGATCAAGTCGACAAATTTAACTATCTAAAAGCACATTTAGGAAGCACTGCTTTGGGTACTGTCGAAGGATTCGGTATTTCGTCTGAAAATTATGTCAAAGCAATTGATTTGTTAAAAGACCGATTCGGCCGAAATGACGTTCTGATAAATGCACACATGAATCATTTATTACATATTTCTCCTCTTAGACGATCTAATGATGTTAAAGGATTTAGAAAACTTTTTGACAACTGCCAAACACAAATTAGAAGTTTAGAATCCCTTGGAGTTTCTTCCGAAACTTTTGGTAGTTTATTGTGCCCCATAATTTTGAAATTACTACCATATGATTTAGTCTTTGACTTCAGCAAAGAATTTAATGATGCTGACTATACCATAAACAATTTAATTGGCTTCATGGATAAGCAGTTAAGAGCTCGCGAACGATCAAACACTTACATTTCCGAAATGAATCCACATGAAACTCATAAATCTTTTTTACCCTCTCGGAGGATAAACAGATCTGATGACCCAGAGAGAAATTTACCACAAGTGAAGTTCGGGAAAGCGAAGGTCGCTACAACTGCAGAATTATTTAGCTCAGATGTTCAAGAAAATAATAAAATATGTGTATTCTGTGGTAAATATCACCAGAGCTCTACTTGTAAATATGCTCGCGGATTAGCACTTGAAGAAAGGAAATCTCTTTTAATTAAAAAGGGTGCATGTTTTCGATGTCTAAAAATGAATCATATTTCCAGAGATTGTAAAGTAAAAGTAACTTGTTCGGAATGTGGACAAAGGCATTTAGATATAATGTGTTTTATTAAAAGGAATGATAATTGCGCTAGTAAGCCAAATGTTAAAAATGAAAACACTGAAGTAGTAGAAAACACAGTACTTACAAATCAGTCTTGCTCTAAAGAAGTTTATCTACAAACAATGATTGTGTGTAATAATGAAAATGGTTTAGAACATTTTGTAAGGATAATTATTGATACTGGAAGTCAAAAATCGTACGTGAGCAAATACGTAGCTAAAAGAATGGGATTAAAATGCTTAGGAGAAGAAACAGTAATTCACGGACTTTTTGGGGGTATGGAAAATTCTGAAACACACAAGAAATACCGGGTAAAGTTAACTAGCATTGATAAGAAATACAACTGTGAATTTGAAGCGATGAATCAAAGAAAAATTTGTGCTTCTATTCCTAAAATCGATGATTCTCAATGCATAAGTGAATTAAGAAACCTTGGTATTTTTGTTAGTGACATTGAAATAAAGGAAAAATCATGTTTGTTCGAGAAGAATAGAAATGAAATTCATATATTTATTGGAGCAGACTTAGCGGGAAAATTATTTACTGGGGATGTAAAACATCTTTCTGGAGGTTTAGTAGCCATAAATACCCACTTAGGCTGGACAGTAATGGGCAAGGATCATAGAGAAAGCAAGGTTGATAATTCCCTTTTGTTGCTATCTCTACATGTAAACAATGCTAAGATAACTGATCTCTGGAACTTAGATTCTTTGGGCATTAGTGACCCGAGTGAAAAACGAACAAAATTAGAAGTACAAGATCTTGCTTTAAGACACTTTCACGAAACTGTTTCCAGAGACAAAACAGGCAGATACCAAGTATGTTTACCATGGTTAGATGGACATCAGCCATTATCTGATCACAAAGACTTGGCCGAAAAAAGGCTTAATAACACAGTAAAATCCCTTAATTCGATTGACAAGTTAGAAGCTTATCAAAAGGTATTTGACGAATGGGAAAAGGAGGGGATAATAGAAGAAATTAGGCCAGGACTCGAAAAATTTACCGATGAAAATTCCGCCGTACACTACTTGCCTCATAGAGCAGTGATAAAAGAACAAGACACGACCAAGATTAGACCGGTTTTTGATGGGTCAGCCAAAACCCGCAATTCTGTATCGTTAAACGAATGCCTGGAAAAGGGACCCAATTTGATAGAACTGATACCATCAATTCTGAACAGATTCAGGTGGGGTAAGATCGGAGTAATAGCTGACATCCGAAAAGCCTTCCTACAAATAAGCTTACACGAAAATGACAGGAAGTTTTTGCAGTTTTTGTGGTGGAAGGACGGCGATCCTCACAAAGTAATCACTTACAGACACACTCGAGTTGTTTTTGGAGTGTCCTGCAGCCCTTTTCTCCTCGCTGCTGTATTGACTCACCTTTTGGATCAAGTTACAGAACCGCTGAAAGAGCTTGCTAAAAAACTCAAAGACTCTATGTACGTTGACAACTGCGTTGCAAGTGTCGATACAATGGAAGAGTTAGATCATTTTCGTACCGAGTCTCAGAAACTTCTGTCATCAGCGAAATTCGACCTACGTGGATGGAGGAACAACGAGTTTTCTTCAGAGAAGAAACATGTACAAAATTTGCATGGGCTGAATGCCGAAGAAACTGATGTACCGGTGTTGGGTCTTTCGTGGAACATTGAGAAGGATACTTTGTCATGTTTGTTAATCGATACAGACAATGAAGAACCCGTCACAAAGAGATCTTATCTGTGGCACATAGAATATTTGACCCAATTGGGTTTACATGTCCTGTGACTTTAATACCAAAACTTCTTCTACAGGAATGTTGGAAAATTGAAGCATCGTGGGACTCTGCATTGCCTGATGACATTGTTAAGAAATTTGATAATTGGAAGAATCAACTACGTGAATTAAAAAAAGCTAGGATTCCCCGAAGACTATCCAGTTTAGACCTCAATGATGCGCAGCTGACATTACATGTGTTTTGTGATGCTTCCAAGTTATCGTATGCCACTTGTATTTTTTTTCGAGCAGAAAAGGAAAATAGTGTAACCTGTCAGTTAATACAAGCAAGATCAAGGGTAGCTCCTTTAAAAAGTATATCCATACCTCGATTGGAGTTATTAGCTTGTAACATTGGAGCAAGATTGGCGGACACGGTAAAGAAAGATCTAAATATGGAAGATATTGAGACATTTTATTGGTCTGACTCAATGGACGCTTTATATTGGATCAAAAGAGAGGGTCCTTGGGTTACTTTTGTTTCCAATAGAATACGGGAAATCAGAAGTCTATCTTCCGCCAATGATTGGAATTTCGTGCCGGGGGTCCAGAACCCTGCGGATCTTCCATCAAGAGGATGTTCTGTGAAAACACTTATCAAAGGAAATTGGTGGGAAGGGCCGTTATGGTTGAAGTGTTCCAGGGATAACTGGCCTGACTTCGAACTGATTCCAGATGAGAAGGTGGTGAATTCAGAGAAAAGGAAGATCATAGTATCATCTATAAATGAAGAGAAAGATGATTATTATCATTATATATCCTCATACCAGAAAATAATAAGAGTCACTGGATGGATATATAGATTTGCCGAAAATGCTAAGAAATCTGGAGATAGAAAACTTGGGAAGTTAGATACTAATGAGCTTAAAAAAGCTGAACTTGTGATTCTGAGGAAAGTACAAAAGGATGTTTTCTTGGATGAAAATAATAGTAGACTTAAATCCCTACCAATTATTACAGATTCTAATGGACTTTTAAGAATCAAGACGAAAGTTTTCATGCGAGCAGATGAAGAAAATTTCAGATTTCCAATTGTTCTGCCCACGGACCACAATGTGGTTAAGAGTTTGGTAATTTGGAAACATAAAGAACTCGGACATGCTGGAGTACAATTTTTAATGTCTGCGTTAAGAGAAAATTATTGGATACTGAAAAGTAGAAGAACTATCAAAAAAGTTATCCAATCGTGTGTCGTATGCCAAAGGTTTAGTGTAAGACCACCGCATATTCCTGAAGGAACTTTACCCGAAGATCGAGTGAAGGATGCCTCTGTCTTTGAGATAATTGGAGTAGATGTTGCAGGTCCTTTAATTCTTAAAGATCGACAAAAGACCTGGATTCTAATTGTGACATGCGCCATTTATCGAGCTGTTCATTTGGAACTGCTAATAGCTCTTTCTACTGATAATTTTCTGTTGGCACTTAGAAGATTCATAGCACGCAGAGGAAGACCGTCTATAATCTATTCTGACCATGGAACAAATTTTGTCGGGTCTGGAAACTTCCTTAAAACTATCAATCTGGAAAAATTGAAACTAAGTATTGAACCGATTACTTGGAAATTCATTCCTACTTCCGCTCCGTGGTGGGGTGGATTTTGGGAGCGGTTAGTTGGTCTTATGAAACGGATTTTGAGAAAAGTTCTTGGAAAAACATCTTTATGTTATGAAGAAATGGCAACGGTCTTATGTGATTGTGAAAGCCTACTTAACTCAAGACCAATAACTTATGTATCAGAAGACGTGAATGACCTGAGTCCACTTACTCCTGCAATGTTTTTACAGGAAAACAAGGACAATAGTGTTGCTGACTTAGACCATTTGAACCAGTTAGATAGGAAAAAGTTGAACAAAAGATTGGTATACCGAAAAAGAATCATGAAAGATCTTCGTGCTAGGTTTCGTATTGAATATTTAGGACAGTTACGCCAGAGCCACATGAAGAACAGCAAAGTGCATACCCCAAAGGTGGGAGATATTGTCTTAGTGTGGACTGACAATGTGAAAAGAATTAATTGGCCGTTAGGAAGGATTCTAGACGTATATCCTAGCAAAGATGGACTGGTACGTCTAGCCAAAATAAAGACCAGATCAGGTATTTTCATCCGACCAGTTCGGAAACTGTGCCCACTGGAATTAGATGACGATGGTGCTCGCTCTGACCTCACTCAAGATGAACCTGCCAGGTCAGACGGTGCTGAAGAGACTGTAATGCCAGAAATGTAAAGTAATAAATATTTGGAAGGATTAAAAAATAATGGAACCAGGAATGCGGGCGGATTATCCCCACGCTAAGCAGATGGGCGATAATATACAGGTGGCCCCATATCTTACATACCACGCCCATGTTTACATACCACGTTAAGCCGTTTGGCGGCAACCGAGACGGCGACGCCATGTCTACGGATTAGCCCTCAGCTCTAGATTTCAGCACGTGGACCGCCGACCGAAAAAGGGATATAAGTGAGAGTTGCTCGAAGTGGGGCTCAGAATTGGTCAAGGCAGGCTGTTGGAGTTAGACTAGTCAAGAAGAAGCGACGGTAGCAGAGTTAAGAGTTGTGTGTGCGTCTCTGATATAGGAATTCGAAGGAGAGCTCATGTTCATCTGGTATTGCAAGTGTAAAGTGTGACAAAGCATCGGTGTTACCCAAGTTATATGAAAGAAGATCAGGTACCGTACAATTAAACTATATGAGGATAACCTCTTTGTCTAAATTTGTGTTTTTAAGGAAAAGCTAATTAATGCATCCCACCACGTGCTCCAACCAAATATCAATTCATCTGGCATTACACCCCCCGAACTACCATTGAGATGTATTCCACTATGGTGATATTAATTTAATTTGTAAAACTAAAGAGTGTAAATTGAGTATGTGATAAATAAATGTTTGTTCCTTTACTATTAACCTTAATTTTTAGTTTGTTAACTTAGTATCCCGTTAAGCACAGAAATAGGTGGGTTTGCGGCCACCAACGCAATGTACACAGCAGTAAGTTTTTAGAACAGATTACATGTATAATTAATATACTAATAAATAATTAATTTAATGTAAAATGCATTTTTGACAATATTAATTTTAATCAACAAAAATAATAATCGGCACATTTGGTGCTCGTGACTTTAGCAGTAACGGGAATAAAATAAGGATTTATGAAATTAATAAAAATAAAAGGAATAATAATAATAAAAAATAAATATTGATAAGGTTGGACAACTGGTGGCGACATAGATGATTGTGAAAATATTGTGCACAATTCTCATTTCTCCTTATGTTATATGTATGATTATGTAAAGTTTTATCAATGAAATGGAAAAAATGGTTCTTCTAAATGAGATCGAAGGTATAATTAGAAAAATGGGATATAGGAATGGGACCAGTTAAAAAAGTGGTGAAAAGTTCAATTATAACAAGGAGTTCAAGTTTGAAAGAAGATTCAAAAATATCAAATAAAAATTATAGTAAATTGGGTAGAAATAATAAAAATATGGATATTCCAGTAATGCAGATCCTGCCATTATTTAGTGGGAGTAAGGAGGAAGATATAAATTTCTTTATAAAACAATTTGATGAATTAGCGGAGTTAGCAAGTTGGAAGGAAGAGCATAAAGTGGCTATCATTAAAACCAGATTAAAAGATAAGGCTATGCAGTTTTTAATTCAAAACCCTGAATTACAAAACGAAAAGGAGTTTGATAAAATAAAAATATTACTAATAAAAAAAATTTCAAACAGAATAACGATAACGCAAGAACAGGACGCTTTCAATAAAATAAAACAAACGCCTGATATGTCAGTGGACGAGCTTGTGCTAAAAATAAAAAACGCAGCGCGTAAATTTTTGAACCTTAAGGATACAACAGATGGAGAGGTAGAGAAAATAACCAATAAAATAATGTTGGGAAAATTCATTAGCGCATTACGCCCTGATTTGGCAATTGAAGTGAAGAAAAAAGATCCGCAGCGGTTTGAAGATGCCCTAAAAGATGCCGAACTGTTTGAAATAATTCTTAATGATAGGACTCCAGAAGAATCACATAACGAACTGAAAGAAATGTTACTTACAACACAGGTTCAAGATTTGACTTTAGAAATTAATAAATTAAAATTGCAAAATATACCAAATCAATCCATGGAACGAGCTGTTTTTTGCATAGGGTGCGGAAAAAATGGACATTATTTCTCAGATTGCTGGTACAATGAGTGTAATACTGCATTTGCAAGGAATCCCAAACGAATGAATTATCAGCAATATGGGTTGGAGCAAACAAATTATATCAGAGGAAACAGAAACGAAAATCTCAGAAATTTTGAACGAGGAGGATATAATAGAAATAATAGGGAATATCAAGGAAATAATAATGATCAAAGAAATTATTACGATCAATTAGAAACCAACGTAGAAAATAGAGAGAGGCAAAGTATAAGAGGAAATTTTAGGGGGCGCAACGGAAGAAATATAAGATCAAACACATATGAGAGAAACAATAATAATAGTAATTTAAACTAAGAGCTGGAATTTGGGACCAAGGAACGAATCGTACAAATTCCAGAGAAATAAATAAATTCGGTTCACAAACATATAGAAATAACAAAAATGGAGATGACTGGCAAAACTATACAAATTTGGAGAGAGGACAATATTATGAAAATAATGATAAAGCAAAATATAATACCAAAAGTATCCTTTCAAGCGAATATGAGAACGTATCTAGCCCACAATTACCGATGGTAGAAATAGATTGCAAAGGAATAAAAATAATAAGTGTAATTGATAGTGGGGCTCAAGTTAGTATTATAGATTTGGAAACATTTCAAAAACTAAAACAGAATAGAAATGTAAAAATAAAATACATAACCAGAAGAGTAATACTTCAGACGTTTACTAAAGAAAATATAGAATTTTTAAATTGCATTCAATTTTCATTTAGAATTGGGGAAAAGGCATGCAAAAATTATTTTTTCGTGACAAAACAGAACTTTCAGGGGCAATATAAAATGCTTTTAGGCTACGACTTTTTATCCTCACATAAAGCAATTTTAAATACAAAAGATAACGAAGTACAATTTGGGAATACTGCGATTAAATTGTATAAAAGTGAAAATACAAACCCAATACAGAATTCAAAACAAAAACCACAAAGCCAGGGAAGTCGCGATGAAAATAGATATAATAGTAATTATGAAAATTATAATACTGATGACGACGAATATGAGGAAATAAATAGTTGTTATAATGAATCCAATAATGAGAATGAAGATAGAATAAGCGATGATAATGATGACGACGAATATGAGGAAATAAATAATTGTTGTAATGAATTCAATAATGAGAATGAAGGTAGAATAAGCGAGGATAATGAAAGCGATAACGATAGAAAAAACGCTAATATGCAAAATTGTAGCACTCGCGATAATGTAAATGATGAAAAATGGTTACCAAGTTCTAATGAAAGTAATAAGAATAAGAATGTTAAAAAGAAAGAGGAAAAGCAGATTTTCGCTAAATTGAAAAGAAAAATAACATTAAAGCCAGGGGAGTCAGAAATAGTCCAATTGATTTTGTCACAGGAATTAAATGAGGGACAGGATGTTTTATTTTCTCCAATAAAAATGGCAAGAACATTAATCACGGATGAAGCGATCCAAAGTATAGAAAATAAAAATAAGATTAGAATGTTGTTATACAATGAAAAAAATTGCCAAATTACACTTAATAAAAATATGAACGTGGGTATAATAACAGAACAAATCGAAATTGTTGATACAAAAAATAAAAGCAGTAAACCCACGTTGGAAATTAATAATATTCAAAATTTAAATAAAACAGATTATCAACAAATTCGGGAATTAAGAAAGAAAGAAATATCTCCAGACGATTTTCAAGTACAGCACTTAAATAAGGAAGATAGAAATAAAGTTATTGCATTAATGATGACCAATACAGAGGTTTTTTCAAAGTCATATGCTACCCTAGGTAAAACATCAGCAATAGTACCGAAAATCGAACTTATGCACAATTATCCTATTCAGAGTCGACCATACCCAATTCCGAGAGCAGTACGAGAAATTGCGCAAAAAGAAATTAGGGAATTATTGGAAAATGACATTATTGAAAGTTCACAAAGCACGTACGCTAGTCCCATTATTCTTGTAAAGAAACCAAGTAAACCAAATGAAGAACCTAAATATAGACTTGCTATTGATTATAGGGCCATAAACGCGTATTTACCACTTTTGCCAATAAACTTACCAAAGGTGAAGGATATATTACAAAATATCGCTGGTAGTAAAATTTATACAGTTATGGATTTGAAGGCGGCGTTTTTTCAGATCGAACTAAAAAAACAAGATAGAAAGGCCTTAACGTTCACAACTTTTATGGGAAATTTTAATCCTAAAAGAATTCCGTTTGGTCTTAAAAACTCAGGAGCATATTTTCAACTTTTAATGAACAAAGTGTTAGGAGATCTATCAGAGTTAAAAATATACTTTTACTTAGATGACTTAGTCATATGCGCACAAAATAACGACGAAATGTTAGAGAAAATCAAAATTGTTTTCCAAAGATTGAAAGAAAATAATTTAACACTCGACCCGGCGAAGTTACAGATATGCAAATCGCAAATTGAATTTTTAGGATATAAAGTAAATGCGAATGGTATAAGCCCATCAATAAAAAACTGTGCAAAAGTGCAAAATTTCAAACAACCCCAAACGGTTAAACAAGTAAAAAGCTTTCTTGGGACAACAAACTATTTTAGAGGTCTGATAAAAAATTATGCACAAATTGCAGAACCGTTGGTAAATTTGACAAAAAAGAATGTTAGGTTCGAGTGGAATAATGAATGTAGAAAAGCTTTTGAAAAATTAAAAAATGCAATTTTTAAAGAACCAGTTGTAAGACAGCCTGATGAAGTAAACCCGTTTGTCTTAACTACGGATGGCTCAGGTAAGGGAATTAGTAGTATTTTGATGCAAAGGGTAAATGGAGTCGATCATGTTATCGAATTTTATTCAAGACCTGTGAACCCGGCAGAGAAGCGTTATCCTGCAATAAAGCTAGAATTGCTAGCTATACACGCATCCTTACAACACTTCAGAGAATATCTGTTCGGAAGGAGTTTCACCTTGCTGAGTGACGCAAAATCCCTTATGTACCACATAAAATTAGATAAAATGCCAAATATCATATCGAGGTGGCTAATTGACATAAGTCAGTATGATTTTAAATTCAAATATCAAAAAGGTGAACATAACGCAAGTGATTATTGCTCGAGATATGTATTTGACAATGATAACCAAATCAAATATGTAAATACTTTAATTAAAAATGATGAGATAAATGTGGAGAAAATATTAGAGCAACAAATGGTAGATGAAAAATTAAGTAAAATTAGAGAGGAATTACAAAAAGGAAGAAACCGATATCACAATAACAAGGTATACTATATTGATAGCCAAAATAAACTGTTAATGGTAAAGAAGGAAAATAAAAGACAAACGTATAGGAAAATAAATGAGAATAAGATTGTAATACCGCACTCGCTAAAGGGAAAGATAATAGAGATAGCACATTTCCCTCATTTCGGAGTAAAAAAGACATACCAATTACTTTCAAGAAAATATTTTTGGATAGGGGCTTTCCAAGACGTGGAAAATTTTTGTAAGTCTTGTAATCAATGCTTATTAGTAAAACACAAAAATATACCACCAGCCAGACTTCAGGCTATGCCAGAAATATTAAAACCAGGAATATATTTACAACTGGATTGCGTAGGAAAACTACCGCGCAGTAATGGAGGAAATAATTTTGTAATTACAATTGTAGACATGTTTTCACGATACTTTGAGGCCTATGCAGTCAGAGACATTACTGCTAAAACAATAGTGAATAAGCTAACAAACTTCGTGACAACTTATGGAGTTCCAATTATTATTCAAAGCGATAATGCTCAAATTTTTAAAAGTAAAGAATACATAGATTTTACAAATGCATTAAATATTGAAAGGCGATACAGTTCGGTTTATTTCCCAAGTTCTTTAGGTCGTTGTGAAAGAATACACAGAGACATGAAACAATGTATAATGTGTTTGTCAAAGACTACGTTTGAATGGGATGAATCTTTAAAATGGTTTAAGTTTTATGTGAATAACACTATTAACAGTAATACAGGATTTGAGCCTTCATTCCTGTTCTATCTTAGAGATTTATCATTGCCATTTGAAAATATTAAACAAACAAACATACCAAGTAAGGAAGAAATAGATATAATGTATAGTGATGTAAATAATTATAAAAATTATGTGGCACAGCATTTAAAAAATATAGATAAAGTCGTGAAAGACGCATCGGAACAACAAAAGCTGATAAATGACAAACAAATAAAGAAATATAAAATAGTGAGAAAAAACGATATATTTATAGGAGCGACAGTGTACCTAAAAAAGTTCCTAAAACCAAGGGTATTAGAGGATCGATATGATGGACCATTTAGAATTACGAAATTAGTCCGAAATAATAATGTTATAATATGTCTTAAAAGTGATGAAAATAAAACTTATAAAGTGCACATAAATAAACTATACATGGCAGCGGAGCGAAAACAATATTTGAAAGATAGTGACGAAAGCGAATCAAACCACACACACACACAGGACAAACAAAAAAATCAAAATGAGAAAGTGATTAGAAATAATGATCAAAGTCAGATTAAGGAAGGGAAGGTCACTAAAGAAAAGCAATTAAACTGTGAAAATAATAGAAATGATGATGAGGTCTGTTATAATGCCAGAGGGTATAATTTTCGCCCTCGAATTGTTGTAAATAGTAATTTCATAAAACAAAGAATATGAAAAATATGTAAAAAGTTTGTAATTAATGTCATAAATAGAAAGTGATAATTGAGTGTATATGTATATGTTTTAAATTGTGGATATAAGTATATTTCAAAAAGTATGTTATGTATTTCTGACATTACATATATGGCAAGTTCAAAAAAAAAAAAAAAGTGATATAACAAAGTAATTTATAAATAATATGGTGGTATGGAATTCAACCATAACCAAGAATCGGAAGTTGATAGTTGCACTACTACAATATGTTACAAAATGAAATGATAACAAGAAAATGTATAATAATAATAAAGTAATGAATGCTGTTATGTAATGATATGTCGTATGTAAATAATTATGTAAAAGGAGAAATGAAAATTATGCATTGCAAATAATATATATCAAAATTTACAATTTAATAATAATGTGAATGTTGGTAATCCTCATGTAATTTATGGTACATTATGTCAATTATGAATAATGGACTAACTTGACAGGGAACTATCAAGAAACTACAAAGAACTATCAAAGCTATGAGTTGTACGAGGCTAAAAAGTGGAACTCAGCCTTTCTCACGATGGATGAACTTATGTGTTTGCGAGAAACCATTGTGAACTTAATTTCTTACCACTGGGGTGAAACTGTGGGAGAGTAACTTTTGGACTTTTTTTTTCGCGGGGGGGTGAGAATGTAATGCCAGAAATGTAAAGTAATAAATATTTGGAAGGATTAAAAAATAATGGAACCAGGAATGCGGGCGGATTATCCCCACGCTAAGCAGATGGGCGATAATATACAGGTGGCCCCATATCTTACATACCACGCCCATGTTTACATACCACGTTAAGCCGTTTGGCGGCAACCGAGACGGCGACGCCATGTCTACGGATTAGCCCTCAGCTCTAGATTTCAGCACGTGGACCGCCGACCGAAAAAGGGATATAAGTGAGAGTTGCTCGAAGTGGGGCTCAGAATTGGTCAAGGCAGGCTGTTGGAGTTAGACTAGTCAAGAAGAAGCGACGGTAGCAGAGTTAAGAGTTGTGTGTGCGTCTCTGATATAGGAATTCGAAGGAGAGCTCATGTTCATCTGGTATTGCAAGTGTAAAGTGTGACAAAGCATCGGTGTTACCCAAGTTATATGAAAGAAGATCAGGTACCGTACAATTAAACTATATGAGGATAACCTCTTTGTCTAAATTTGTGTTTTTAAGGAAAAGCTAATTAATGCATCCCACCACGTGCTCCAACCAAATATCAATTCATCTGGCATTACACCCCCCGAACTACCATTGAGATGTATTCCACTATGGTGATATTAATTTAATTTGTAAAACTAAAGAGTGTAAATTGAGTATGTGATAAATAAATGTTTGTTCCTTTACTATTAACCTTAATTTTTAGTTTGTTAACTTAGTATCCCGTTAAGCACAGAAATAGGTGGGTTTGCGGCCACCAACGCAATGTACACAGCAGTAAGTTTTTAGAACAGATTACATGTATAATTAATATACTAATAAATAATTAATTTAATGTAAAATGCATTTTTGACAATATTAATTTTAATCAACAAAAATAATAATCGGCACAGAGACCATGCCTGATTCTCCTGGTGGTAAAAACGCTGCACAGGAACCTGACCATCGTTATGTGACTACACGAGCAGGACGTACTGTTCGAGTGCCTCAAAGTTACAGACAGTAATAGATGTTGAGTCTCAGGTGAAATTTTCACTGAAACTCAAAAGGGGGAGTGTCGAAAAACTGTTACATCGAACTTTCATATTCCGCCCTTCTGATGGCGTTAAAGATGTTTTGAATTGGGTGAGCTGACAGAATTGCCACTTACAGAAGATATATTGCGCATAAAACATTTCCGTGACGTCACTCCTAACACATGTTGCTGGGACTTTGAGAAACGAACGCCAGAGATGAAAAAGAACTGTCGATCAGTGAACAGTATGGAACTAAGATCACTGTAAAGATTATTAATGATTTGTAAATATGTAACATATTAGTGTGTAGTGAAATTATATAATCTAAAAAATGAAAACCGACTCGGCTAATTCTTGGAGATATCTTTATTTTAATTAAACTTAAGTATTTTCAGAATCGACAGAAACCGATAGAAGTGCTCAAATACTGTCATCAATCTACTGCTTCCCCGGGAATCTGAGGTAGGATCTTTTATATTTTCAATTTTAAGTATTGATGATAATATTAGAATCCTATAGAAGGAATTTGTAATGAATTCTTTCACGACAAACGTCTTTCATCCTATCTTCTGACTTTATATTATTCATTATTTGGACGTTCAGGCCCAGAATTTTTGCATTGAAGAAGAAAATGCAGTTGATTTCCGAAACTCACGCATATTATTTTATCTTGATTTGTGCTACATATAAAGCTGTGAACCTGTTCATTACTGATTACACAAAGTAACTTGTGCGCAAAGTCACGTGCTTTACTTACTGTAATATACTATTTTATAAAACTCTTATCAATTACAAAATCACACATTTTACTTACTGTCATCTACAAAGCTCTTATCAATTGAAAAGTCACTTGTTTTACTTGTTGTCATATACTATTTTATAACGCTCTTATCAATTGCAAAGTCACTTGTTTTACTTACTGTCATATACTATTTTATAAAGCTCTTATTGCAAAATCACCTGTTTTACTTTCTGTCATATATTATTTTATAAAACTCTTATTAATTGCAAAGTCACGTGTTTTACTTACGGTCTTATGCTATTTTATAAAGCTCTTATTGCAAAATCACGTATTTTACTTTCTGTCATATACTATTTTATAAAACTCTTATCAATTGCAAAGTCACGTGTTTTACTTACTGGCATATACTATTTTATAAAGCCCTTATTGCAAAATCACGTGTTTTAATTACTGTCATATACTATTTTATACCGCTCTTATCAATTGCAAAGTCAGGTGTTTTAGTTACTGTCATATACTATTTTATAAAACTCTTATCAATTGCAAAGGCACGTAGTTTACTTATTCTCATATACCATTTCACAAAGCTCTCATCAATTTTCTTACACTAACTCAAATTTTGTAGTAATTTATAAAACCGTCAGTCATTTTTCTAGAATACATTTTAGATGAGATTACTATTTCTTACAATTTCATGTCATTAGTTTATAGTTTGAAATAAATTCCCTTTAATGCCAAAGAATCCAATTTCGGTTTAAAATGACATAATGCATATTCCGCCCTGCATAGATCTGTGTTTATTTCATTCTGCACTATAAAAATAATATGATTAAAATTCAACGTGGGGCCTTGCGTTATTAATAACGATCTTTTGCGAAAATTTTGAACCCACATGAGGTCAAAAGCTAAATCCCTTTTGGATTATCGGATTATATTTTGGATTATACTTGTTTAATATTTATAGATGACCCAATTAGTTTTCTGAATTTTATTCACTTCAATGTATGCACATTTATGATTTTATGTATTATAATTTTAAACTGTTTTTCTCATATTATTACGCGTTATTACTTTCCATATAGTATGTATAGTATAATGTATAGGAAAAGTATTGTGACGGAGTCGAAAATTTGATTTTTTGTTTTCCAAAGAAGAGCACGTTTCAAGCATCCCTGGATTCGAATCAAATATTTTTGAGGTGATGTATGTGTGTGTGAGTAATATGTGTGATGATGTCTGTGTGTGTGTATTGTTGTTGTTGTTGAGACCCAGACCGGCCGACCTACCAGAAAGGTGTAAGGTAACCGTTTGGACGGCCGGGAAATGCCACCCAGTTTAGACCGGAACCCAGTGGGGGAGGCATCCACAGGGACCGTACCCTCCTTTCCCTACCACCAACCGCTCGGAAGGACTTACGAACCCATATATGTTTAACGTTATAGTACTCCGCATGAACACGGCGGCAGTTGTTGCAGCGTGCAAATCCAGCGCGCAAACCGCCGGGCTACAGCGTCCAAAATGTGCAAACAGCACGCGGTGTTTACAGGTGGTCACCCACCAAAGTACTAACCGCGCCCGATGCTGCTTGACTTCGGTGATGTAACGAGAATAGGTGTTTTCAGTACGGTAGGGCCGTTGGCATCTGTGTGTGTGTGTGTGTGTGTGTGTGTGTGTGTAATGTGTGTGGTGATGTCTGTATGTAATGTCTGCGGTAATGTATGTATACGTAACTTATAAAATCGTCAAGTAATATCCTAGAATACATTTTAGATGATATTGTCATTTCTTACGATTTCATCTCATCCATTTATAGATGTAAATAATTTCATTTCAATGCCCAAGAATCGTGTTCGGGTTTAAATGACATAATATATATATACTGCTCTGCACATCTCTGTGTATATTTCATACTACACTGCCTAAATTACCTCTTTAAAATTCAACATACGCCCTTCGCGATATCAATAGCGGTGATTTGCGAATAATTTGAACCCTTATGAAGTCAAAAGTTAAACCGCTAGTGGTTTATCGTGTATGAGACTGAAAGCAAACGCGAGTTTTATGACGTACAGTTAAGCAAAATTGCGAAGCTATAACAACATCTCTCTTACATTAAGATGAATCTACTTTTGAAAGAAAGTGTAAATAATTTTGAAAAAAGTTTGAGGTACCTTTCGTATCAGAACTGGTTATTTTCTTACCGTTATTGAGGTTAAAAGGTGTCGTGGAGGTTACCTATTTGTTTAAAAAAATGAGTATCCTTAAATAATACAATTAGTTTAAAATGTGTTTTCTAAATTTTTTTCATTTCAAAGTATGAGCATTGCTGATTTTATGTATTGCAATTTTAAACGCTTCTTCTAAAAAAATTAAGGACAAAACGTCTTTAAAACGAAAGGTCATTTATAAAAACATCTTAAAAGACGTACAAAACATTTTTAAAACCGCCAGAGCGCTTTCGGACGTCGATACGACCTTCACCAGTGGCTACATGAATGGCAAAACATGGAATGTCCATATATAGAGACATACATCAAATTTGCATAAACATATAAAATGGTAAATGAACTTAATATTAATTAATACAAAATAATCCAAGAAATATACATTGTATATTTATTGTTTCTTAGATAATTTTGTATAAATTTTCTTGGAAAATTTTGTATTAATTTTCTTGGAGTATTTTGTATTGATTTTCTTGGATAATTTTGCATTAATTTTCTTGGATTATTTTGTATTGATTTTCTTGGATTATTTGTATTAATTTTCTCGGATTATTTTGTATTAATTAATAGTAAGTTCATCTACCATTATGTATTTTTATTCAAATTTGCTGTATAACTGGTCTCTATATATGAACATTCCATGTTTTACCATTCATGTAGCCACTAGTGAAGGGCGTATTAAAGTCAGAAAGCGCTCTGGCGGTTTTAAAAATGTTCTGACCGTCTTTTAAGATGTTTTAATAAATGGTCTTTCGTTTTAAAGACGTTTTATCCTTAATTTTATTTGTTGAATGCAGACGTGATACCAATTTTGATTATCTTCTTCTCATATTATATAAAGGCGTTCATAGTTTCCATATATACATAGTACAATGTATAGGTAAATTATTGTGACGATGCCGAAAATTCGAATTCGAATTTTCAAGCACGTTTTAAACATCCCTGAATTCGAATTAAACGTTCTTGAGCTTATATATATGTGTATGTGTAAGCTGTGTGGTAATACCTGCGTGTGTGTGTGCAATGTGTGTGGTGATGTCTCTGTGTGTGTAGATGCCTGGGAGTTTGTGTGTAATGTGTGTGGTAATATCTGTGTGTATAATGTGTGTTGTGATGTATGTGTGTAATGTGTGTGTTGATGTCTGTGTGTCAATATATACATAGTATAATGGTAAATTATTGTGAAGAGGCTGAAATTCCAATTCGAATTTGCGAGCACGTTTCAAACGTCCCTGAACTCGAATCAAATATTTTTGAGGTGATGTCTGTGTGTTTTTGTGTGTAATGTGTGTGGCGATGTCTGTGTGTCTGTGATGAGTGTGGTAATGTATGTCTGTGTATAATGCGTGTGGTAATGTCTTTGTGTGTAGTGTTGAAGACCCAGACCGTCCGACTCATCCTGAGGACTTGAGCAACTATTTGGACGGCCGGTTTGTGTGTAGTGTCGAAAGCCCAGACCATCCGACTCGTCCTAGGACTTGGAGCATTTTAATGGATGGCCGGCGGTTTGTGTGTAGTGTGTATAATTTATGAAAATGCTAAAATTTCGGTTTGTGTGTAGTGTGTATAATTTATGAAAATGCTAAGTTAAACCATTTCTAAAATACACTTTAGATGAGATGGCATTTCTTGCGATTTTATGTCACCAGTTTATAGTTTGAAATATTTTCATTTTAATGTCCAAGAATCCAAAAAATTTGGGTCTAAAATGACATAATACATATATTCCGCCCTGCATACCTCTCTGTATATTTTATATTACATTACCAAAATTATCTGTTTAAAATTCAACGTACACTATTCGCGATATCAATAGCGGTCATTTGCAACAATTTTGAAGTTTTATGAAGTCAAAAGCTAACCTTCTTGTGTTTTATCACGTAAAAGACATGCAAAAGCGAGTTTTATGACATATAGTTTGGCAAAATTACGGAGCAAAATTGCATATTGCATACGTTACGACGAATAACGACTATACTTGAAAGAACCTGTAAATAACTTGAAAAAAAGTTTGAAGTTCTTTTCGAGTCAAAACTGACTACTTTCTTACCATTATGAAGTTTAAAGAATGATGTTTAGGTCAGCTATTTGTTAACATATTTGTTTAGTATTTCTAGATGACCCAATAAGTTTTCTGAATTTTATTCACTTCAATGCATGCACATTTATGATTTTATGAATTGTAATTCCAAACTATTTTATACGAAAAACATATTATACGAAAGCTTTATTACTTTCCATATATGCATAATATAATGTATAGGGAAAGTATTATAAATGAGTCAAAAATTAGATTTTTTGTTTTCGAAGGAAAGTCACATTTCAAGCATCCCTGAATTCGAATCAAATGTTTTTGAGGTGATTTATGGTGTGCGAGTAATGTGTGTGATGATGACTGTGTGTGTGTAATGTGTGTGACGATGGCTGTATGTATGTATGTAATGTATGCAGTAATGTATGTGTGTGTAATTTATGAAATCGTCAAACAGTTTTCCAGAATACATTTTAAATGAAATTGCATTTTCTTAAAATATCATGTTTATAGTTTGAAATAATTTCTTTTCAATGTGCAATAATCCAATTTTGGTTTAAAATAACGTAATATATATTTCGGCCAGCAAAACTTTGTGTATATTTCATACTACTCTGCCTAAGTTATATGTTTAAAATTCAACATACCCAACCCGATATCAATAAGGGTCATTTTGCAAAGTTTTTGAACACTAATACCGTCAAAAGTTAAACAGCTTGCGGTTTGTCACGTATTATGCTGAATGCAAACACGAGTTTTATGACATATAATCTGACGAAATTACGGAGAAAAATTTCATATTTGATACGTTAGGATTAATAACGTCGATATTTGAAAGAAACCGTAAACAATTTTTAAAAATGTTTTCATACGTTAGAATTAATAACTTCTACATTTAAAAGAATCTATAAATAATTTAAAAATATGTTTTATGTACTTTTCGTATCAGAATTGGTAATGTTTTTGCGATTATTAAGATTCAAGGGTGATGTAGAGGTTAGCTATTTGAGATTTGTTTTTGGTATTCCTAAATGGCTCAACTACTTTAGCATTTTGTTTTCTCAATTTTGTTCCCTTCAATGTAAGGACATTGACGATTTTATGTATTGCAATTTCAAATTCCCCTTCACGTATTACTCAAAGGTGTTATTTCCTTTCATATATACATAGTATAGGTAAATTATTGTGACAAGATTGAAAATTCGAATTCGGGTTTTCGAGAACTTTTCAAGTATCCCTTAATCCGAAACAAACGCGTCTAGGGTGATGTGTGTGTGCGTGTATAATATATGAGGTGATGTGTGTGTATGTGTGCGTGTGTAATATGTGTGTGTGAGTGTGTATTATGTGTGGTGATGTGTGTGTGTGTAATGTGTGTGGTGATGTGTGTGTGTGTGTAATGTGCGTGGTGATATTTCTGCGTGTGTGTGTATAATATCAATGGGGATGTTTCTGTGTGTGTTCGTGTGTAATAGGTGTGGTGATGCGTGTGTGTGTAATGTGTGTGGTGATGTGTGTGTGTGTATAATGTGTGTGGTGATGTGTGTGTGTGTAAGGTATGTAGTGATGTGCGTGTGTGTAATGTGTGTGGTGATGTGCGTGCGTGTGTGTGTAATGTGTGCGGTGATATTTCTGAGTGTGTGTATGTATACTGTCAGTGGAGATGTTTCTGTGTGTGTGTGTGCCTGTAATGTGTGTGGTGATGTCTGTGTGTGTGTGTGTAATATGTGTGGTGATGTTTGTGTGTGTAATGTGTGTGGTGATGTGTGTGTAATGTGTGTGGTGATGTGTGTGCGTATTGTGCGTGGTGATATTTCTGCGTGTGTGTGTATAATGTCAGTGGGGATGTTTCTGTGTGTGTGCGTGTTAATAGGTGTGGTGATGTGTGTGTGTAATGTGTGTGGTGATGTGTGTGTGTAATGTGTGTGGTGATGTGTGTGTGTAATGTGTGTGGTGATGTGCGTGTGTGTAATGTGTGTGGTTATGTGTGTTTGGTGATGTGTGTGTGTGTAATGTGTGTGGTGATGTGCGTGTGTGTAATGTGTGTGGTGATGTGCATGTGTGTGTGTGTGTAATGTGTGCGGTGATATTTCTGCGTGTGGGTATGTATACTGTCAGTGGAGATGTTTCTGTATGTGTGTGTGTGTGCCTGTAATGTGTGTGGTTATGTCTGTGTGGATAATTTATAAAAACGTCAAACAAAATACCCTAGAATGCAATTTAGATAAGATTATCATTTCTTAACATTCCATATCAGTTCATAGTTTGAAATAATTTCCTTTTAATGCCCAAGAAACCTATTTCGGTTTAAAATAGCATAATATATATATCACCCGGCATACATCTGCGTATAATTTATACCACATAACCTAAATTGACCGTTTAAAATTCAACGTGCACATTTCACAATATCAATAGCAGTCATTTGTGATAATGTTGAACCCTTATGAAGTGAAAGCTAAACAGCTTGTGGTTTATCGCGTACAAGACTGAATGCAAACTAGAGTTTTATGACATACAGTTTGGTAAAATTTCGGAGCTATAACGACATTTAGTACACGGAAAGACGAATAGCGTCTACATTTGAAAGAACCTGGAAATAATTTAGAAAAAAGTTTGAGGTACTTTTCGTGTCAGACCTGCCTATTTTCTCACCATTATTAAGTTTAAAGGGTGATGTGGGTGTTAGGTATTTGTTAAATAATTTGTTTAGTGTTCTTGAATGATTCAATTAGTTTGCAATTTGTTTTCTGAATTTTGTCCACTTCAATGTATGGACATTTATGATTTTATGTATTGCTATTTCAAACTGACCTTGTCATATAATATCAAGGCCTTATTACTGTCCATATATGCATAGTATAATGCATATGTAAATTAGTATGACGAGGTCGAAAATTCGAATTCGTTTTAAGCATGTTTCAAGCATCCCTGAACTGGAATTAAACATTTATGAGGTGATGCCTGTGTGCGTGTGTAATATGGTTGGTGATATCTTTGTGTGTGTGTAATATGTGTGGTGATGTCTCTGTGTGCGTAATGTGTGTGGTGATGTCTTCATGTGTATAATATGTGTGGTGATGTCATTGTGTGTGTGATGTCTGTGTGTAATGTGTGTGGTGATGTCTGTGTGTGTAATTTATGAAACCGTCAAGCATTTTTATAAATACATTTTAGATAAGATGACATTTCTTACGATTTTATGTCACCAGTTTATACTTTGAAATATTTTCCTTTTAATTCCCAAGAATCCACCAATTTCGTCCAAAAATACCATAATAATATATTCAGCACTGCCTACATCTGTGTACATTTTATATTACATTACTAAATTATCTGTTTAAAATTCAACGTACACCCTTCGTGATATCAATTGAGGTAATTTGCGAAAATGTTGAACCCTCATGCAGTGAAACGCTAAACCGTGTTTTATCGTGTATAAAAAAGCTGAATGCAAACTTGAGTTTTATAAGTAGTTTGAAAAAATTGCGGAGCAAAATTTTATGTCTCATACGTTAAGACGAATAACGTATTAACGTAATAACATTTAAAAAAAATTAGGAATTCTGATATCAGAACAGGTTATTTTCATACCTTTATTAAGCTTAAAGAATGATGTGGAGGTTAACTATTTGTCAAAATATTTGTTTAGTATTCTACATGATTCAATTAGTCTTCTCCATTTTATTCACTTCAATTTATGCACATTTACGATTTTATGAAGTACAGTTTCAAACTATTTTTCTCATATTATATGAGGACGTTATTACTTTCCATATATGCATAGTTTAATGTATGGCGAAAGTATTATAATGGTGTCGAAAATTATATTTCGAGTTTTCGAAGGAAGAGCACATTTCAAGCATCCATGAATTCGAATCAAACGTTTTGGCTTGATGTACGTGTGTTTGTGTAATGTGTATGGTGATGTCTGTGTGTGTATAATGTGTGGTGATGACTATATATATGTATGTAATATGCGCTGTGATGTCAGTGTGTGTAATTTATAAAACCGCCAAGCATTTTTCTAGAATGCATTTTAGAAGAGATTGCCTTTGCTTACAACTTCATGTCATTCGTTTATAGTTTGAAAATATTTCCTTTTGATGCCCAATAATCCAATTTCGGTTTAAAATGACACAATATACATACCTCCCTGCATACATCTGTGTATATTTCATACTACATTACCTAAATTTATTGTTTAAAATGCAACTTACACCCTTCGCACTATTAATGGCGGTCATTTGCGAAAAATTTCAACCCTTATCGAGTCAAAAGCTAAACCCTGTGTGGTTTATCGTGTATTAGGCTGAATGCAAAAATTTTAGTTTTATGACGTATAATTTGGCGAAATTTCCGAGCCTGTAAATAAGTTAGAAAATATGTTTGATGTACTTTCTCTGTCAGAACTAGTTATTTCCTTGCATCATTAAACTTAAAACGTGACGTGGAGTTAACTATTTGCAAAAATATGAGTTTTGTATTCCGAAATAACTATATTATTTTAAAATATGTTTTCTGACTTTTGTTTACTTCAATGTATGGAAATTTATGATTTTATGTGTTACAATTTCAAACTGTCCTTATCAAATTATATGAAGGCGATATTAATTTCCATACACACATAGTATACTGTATGTATTGAGAAAGTATTGAGATGGGGTCGAAAATTAGATTTTGGGTTTTCGAAGGAATAGCACATTTCAAGCATCCCTGAACTCGGGTCAAAAGTTTCTCAGGTGATGTGTTTGTATGTGCGTGTGAGACTGTTGTTGCGATATCTCACGAAAGAAAAGAGCGATTCGAACGAAATTTGGTACAAATGTTACAATCGGTGAATACAGGAAATCTATTGTATTATGCCTGTATATCATGTGGGACGACAGTACTTGCGAAGCGAGTTTAGTGAGCGTCAGCGTGTAGGAGGCGAAGCTACCACACTTGCAAATAAAATTATGGGGTTATTGAGCAGCAGACAACGGAGGTCGCAGCCCTGTCGTTCTGTGAGCGTCAACGAGCATGGAACACGCCTTGTGCGCCGTCCAGATTGGAGGAACTTGCGAAGGAACTTCCGAGCTGGTAAATGTCAGTTAACAAGGACGATCCCCAATGGGCGTATTACTCCCGTGTAACAGGCGGTACAAAAGGGCTCGAGTACTCCCAAAAGTTCTCGTGCTCGAGCGTTTGTGAGTATGAGGAGAAGTCTCCCGACTCCCTAAGCGAGTTACGAACGTAGCAAGCAGGAAACAGAGCCTCCCAGTTAAATTAAAAAAGTATAAACAATTGTGAACTATGTTTCCTTTCAATATACAATACTCTGCAGTAAATTTGTTAACATCATTCTCGTGGATCTCGTTTATTCCATTTATGGGAGAAGATACCTTGGATAATAGTTTTGAATTTTGACTTCTAACAATTCGCCAATAGTCATTCATATATAAGAAAAGCATTTCTCTCTCTTTATCCATAACTCTTGGAGGTAAATTTTATGAATTTAGCGACCCAATTGGCGAAATATCGCTAACTTGGCGATATGTCGCCCCAAATTGATGAAAATATCACTAAAATTGAAAACATCTTGCTAATTAATAAAAATGGCGTCACATTGATGAATTAATTCCAAAGTATTTTAATATATCGACATCTTGTTTATTGTCGATGGTATCAATATTGATATTTGCCAATTTAAGAGTTGCGTGAAATATAAGTCAATTGAGTACTTTGAAAATGTTTTGCATATCATCCGGAAAAGCACCAAATATACAACTAAAAGTTAGAAACATAGTGCAGTCGATCATATAGATCGTTTTCTCTGTATAAAAGAATTCAATTCATGACATTATATAGGGAAAGTTATGATACTACCGATGTTAGATTTCTTTTAACAGCTAGCCTACTGAAATGGTGAGCTATTTTCATTCATTTGAGATATCGGGTTTAGAAGTTAAATAAAAGAGGTCATTTCACGATTTGAAATATTCGAAAACTAATGGTTCTCTGTTGGCAGGTGTTAAGTTCCATGTATAGCATAATGAACACGGAGTGTGTTGTTGCTGATGGGAGGAATCATAGGAGATGTGTCACTAATATAAAAGAATATCAATGTGAGATTGAGAAATCCATGGCAAATATGGAGGAACATTGTTTTAATGAAAATGCGTTTGATATCATTACAAAAATTGCATAATTATTTATTTAATGCATAAATATTTGCATTAAAATATTAATGCATTTTTATCTTAAGCATTAGTAATCATGTTCTTCGTGTTGACCATCTGTGTTTTGAACATCATTAAATAGCCATGACATATGACTGGAATGAGATGGATTGTCAAACATATGTTTTTTTATTTAAATCCCCCCTCTTTGCTAAGGGCATAAAAGTGGAGTTTTAAGATTTCTGTACTCTATTGGTCTTTCTTTTGTGTGGGTGGTTTTCAAATTCAGGATAAATAAATTAATGTTATCTCAATTTTCTTATTTTTTGGGTTACTTTTCCCAAGCACAATATGATTGTGATTCCCTTCACCCCAGTTCACCCACCCCACACACCCACCCCAGGAATTTGAATTGAATTTCGAAGAAATGATATATGAGGAAATGAAAAACAAACTATTTGTTCATCAACACACCTTCTCCAGAATTTTTTTTGGTAACGTTACTGGTCATTGTTTTTATCGATCATTTACTCTAAAGTACTTTTAGAAATGTACGTGTTAATGGAGAGGTCATCATTATTTTAGTATAATCAAGAATATCATTAAAAAATCTTAGTAGATATATGCACTCATAACTTGTCTATTAGAAGTTCTGTTGCCTGAAAATTTTACTTCCTTCATACTTCGCTGTTTTAAATGGAAAATTTCGAAACCAATATGTATTTAAGGAAATATTTTTCTATGTTCTGAAAAGCATGTATATTATGTTTAAAGTAATTCTGGTTGCTACATGAGCCTACAAAATAGCTTATCTAGAATGAACTTTTCTTGTTATCACTTTGTATACAAAATAAACAATATAAAGTGCTATCCGAAATAGACCATTGTTTTTTATCTAAAATGCCAATCGCCAGTCTGGGTGTAAATGTAGCTATATTCCGTCATCGATATAAAATGTTTTCTCAAATGTGTATGCTAAGTATATTAATATAATATATTTTTAAAAATCTGATGGGGGCAACATATGACTTTCCTTATATAATGCAATAAATTTACTAATTTTACAGTTAAAAAAATGTTATTCTTATAGTAGATATTTATATTATTTCCAAGATATTGAATTTTCTTCAATTAGTCGTCATTTTCATTGATTTGGCGTCATTTTTATCCATTTGGCGAGATTTTTGTTATTTGGCAACAATTTAAAATGTCGCCAAGTTGGCGACATTCCGCCAAATTGGTCGCCAAAATCTCACCAAGCGTTATGGACGGAGAAATAAGATATTCTTACAGCAGATAAATGACTATCGGCGTTCAAATACAAAAGAATTAGTCAAAGTATCTTTTTTCATGAATGGAACGAGCCAGATCCACAAGAATGATGTCACCCAATTTATCGCATGGTATTACATATGAAAAGTGAACATGTTTCTCAATAGGAAATATTTTTTTTCATTTTATATAACTTTTGGAGAATTTTTTTGAAAAATGTGCAATATCTCGAGAATGGTTAATTTTTGCGTTCTAAAATTTATGTCAATCGTTTTCTAATGAGAAATTACATAAGAAATGTCTGTTTGCGTAACTTTATTAGTGGTTTTGATTTTTTGACGATTTTTTCAAAATTTCACTCGAAAATTTAGGAGGGTTCTGAATATTCGATTGCGTATAAAAACAATAGGCTTCCAGTGTTTACGGATTGTGAGTTTTGTACCAAATTTCGTTCGAATCGGTCCATTCGTTCGTCAGTTATCGTCTCCACAGGCTCACTGACACACACACACACACACACACACAGACAGACATCACTTCAAAAATGTTCGATTCGTGACCAGGGATTCTTGAAACGTGCTCTCCCATCAAAAACTCGAATTCGAATTTTCGACCCCGTCACGATACTTTCCTTATACATTATGTATATAAGGAAAGTAACTAGTAGATGCTGTTCTAGAGAACCAAGTTCCAAAAGTTGGTCGCCGCTCAGCTGATATAATTATTTTAACCTGTAGATGGCGGTTAGAGGTAAGCATTTTTGTCATTCAGAAAACGACATGATAATTAAAAGTTTAACTCTCTTACATAAAAAACCTCGCCTATTATGTCTGGCCTTTCCTTCATCACCAGGATCATGCGAAACTTTTACCTAGGAGAGTTGATGCTGGGAGTCCCAAACCTATCAGTTAAGGACATCAGCTGAGTTTATATTCTCAACTGTCCGGTCTTTGCGAATGCACTCCCACTAGGTTCCGGTCATAGTTGGGAGGCATTTTCCGGCAGTTTAAGCAGACACTTTACACCTTCGGGTTGGTCTGGGTCGAAGAAGAAGAAGCTGATATACTACCCTTTCAGAAAAATTGGGTGAAAACCTGTACTAATGACGTAAACTGAGAATCGCTTTCGATTTTTCATCTCAATAGAGTCACTTGTAAATGTATTCTAACTGTGCTCATGGAATAAAAAAATGTTCCACAGTTATATAAACACCACCAGCAGCATTCCAGTGCCAATTTACTACTAGAACACTTCTCAATTGCCCTCTATAAATCCCTAACTCTTTCTATAGAGGTCAAGCAAAACCATTTTTCTTTATTAAAAATGTATGTTGAAGTTAGCACCATACAGCTCAATGATAAGACTACATTGTATAAATGTTGCGTTCTACTTAATGCTTTCCACCAGTACCCGGAATTCGAACCCAGCACTCATGGACATGAAAGCCACAGTTCGTCAACTCGGTCGCCATATCTTAAATCAAATAGTTCCACTCCAGTTACACCCCTTTATAATGATATATGTGTAACAAATCATTGAGTACATAGATAGAGTAAATTATTCAATGGAATGTACGTTAAAACTGGTAATTAATGGAGTTGCAGCCGATATTTTATCACTAAATTAATATTCACTGAAATTGTTGGTGCTAAATTAACGTAAGTTTTAGTTTTGATAAACTTTTAGAACATTTTATATCATCACCTTATACAAAGAATTATCGCAAAAATATCATATCTAAAGTAATAGTATCACTTCATTTTTAGTTTAAAATGACATATATAGCTCAATATAGATCTCTTAATATAGTTTTAATACGAAAATTCAGAATATATCTGTTTAATTAGAATCTATCCGTTTAAAATTCATCTTATACTCTGAACAATATCAACGACTATCATTTACGAGTACTTTGACAAAGTCCAGTGCTGCACAGGTCTCATGATGAGGCAATATTTCCCAAGCATTATATTGAATACAAACGGGCATTTATAGCTAGAATTCTGGGCAAAACACAAAAGATACACTATTTTACGAATCATTTATTTACATTCAAACGCATTTAATGGAGCCATTTACAACATGTTGCCGTTTAATCAAGATTTAACCGAAATTTAGAAAGCTTGCACCATCATTTGTGCCATTAACGCCAATTTAGATTGTGGTTCACAATGTTTTGTGCCATCACTTCATGCAATTTTATTTAAATGCACATAAATAACTTTGTGACCAGTTTAAATTGACGTGCCTCTCAATAGCTATAATTTTATACTTGCATTAAAAATAAAAAATTTCTGATTGACCAAACTTGTTTAAGGGGGTCGTATAAAAATTTAAAAAACGTTACTTTTTGAAAATTAATTAGAGAACTATTTCATTAACGCAGTCTTATTTCCTACCTTACTTTCAACATTTTTGCAATCTACATTGCCGACTTATCTCCAAAAAGTAAAGAATTAAAGCACGTTTCAATCTTTTTGGGACACCATACATATATATATATATATATATATATATGGGGTGTCTCTTGAATTTATTATATTTTCATCTTTTTATCTTGTAGCTTTAACTGTAGAATATTTCATTTTATTGCTTTTACGCAGTACGGTTTGTATTACTCTCTTTGGCAGCAGCAAATCACATCTTTTCATTTCTGCATATGGCAACTATGGTCTAGTCATATTTTGCTCGTCATGGTTGTACTAATGAAGTGTATTTTAAGGTATTTATGTTTCCTTTATTTTTCCAATCTATATGATTGTCGTCCATATAACACAAGTTTATGGATATAATCTATCTTCCGTTTCAGAAACAAGCATTTTTGTGTTCATTTCGAAGGGATATATGGACTTGACAAGAATTTTTTCGAAATAAACTTATCTTAAGCCTAAAGCTCTTCCTCGTGCAAGCCTTTTTCCTTGATTTATTTGTTTTCCTATTTTCATTCCTCACCTTTGAAATTTGTTGATTGCCGTTGTCTTTATGACCAGCATTACGCTTTATAATTTCCTCTTTATGGTTGAATTTCTTTTATTTCTTTCGATTTTGTAGAAAATTTTGGGATAGTGTATTATGAGTTACTACTTACATTCTAACATTGGATTTACAATTTTATATATGTATATATATATATATATATATATATGGACATAATTAGATTTCTGTAGAGGTTAACAATTCATGATTTAGGCTTAGAGCCTCGTCCACGTGTATGGCGTTTGTGCTTGATTTCGTTTGTTATACTTATGTCGATTCCATACCTTTGTATTATATTTTTCATTGACTTGTTGATTCGATATTTATTTTATTTATTTTTTTCCATTTGCTTGAGGATTAGTTGATTTTTACTTTTGTTTTGTAAGCCAGTTAGATAGTTGATTTTAGTTTAAGTTTTTCTTTTTTTTGTTTCCATACCTTTTAATTTTGTTGATTTTCTGTAACTTGATAGCTTGTGTTTTGTATTGTTTATCCATTTGATTGATGATTTGCTGTATTATATTTTATTCTGTGGGTGTTTTAAAAAGTTAGGTTTATCGTGTTACAACTTCTTACTTTTCGTTCATTGTATTTTCAAACTTCTATTATTATATATATATATATATATATATAAGGCAAACCCCGATTCAGTTTGAATCGGGGTTTTGTCTTTTTTCCACTTTCGTATTGTTTTGTATTGTACTGATTTGTAATGTATATCTTCAAGTATATATCTTTCTCAAATTGATACCGGCCTCCGGGGGTGTTTACCGCGGCTCTAGGCAAGCTTTAACCGGGGAGTGGGGGTCACAACACTCCCAGGGCCACTTTTTGGTACTCGATTTGTTCATTTCTCTTTGATCTATTTGGAAATTTCTATATATATATATTGTCAAAATATAATTAGCCTAATTTAGCATGTGCTAATATGCTAATATATTTTTGGCATATGGATTCGTTTGTATATTATTCAGTCAGTAGTTATCGTGCGATAGACCACTTTCAATATTGAAATACATTTTAAATAGTCTTTGTAGTTTATTTAAAAGAGTCTATGTCGTTTAAGACCATTTATTCTTATGTCATCAGGAAATAATATAGTGATGGAAATAGAAAATGAAGCATTTATGAATAAAATGAGCAGAAATAGCAATTTATTAAAACGTATGTTAATGTAACGTGTTTTGAATTAATGTACTAATTTTATATTTATATCTTGTATAAAGCAAGATTCATAGACGTTTTAAAATTATAAAGTTTAGGCTGTGTTTTAATGGCTGTGCACCTATATTGTAGTTTTTCCCCGGGATCTAATTTTTTTGTCCAGTCCGGGCCTGACCTAGGCATTCACGCAACCACCCAGCCACATACCCACAGACTGACAAAAGTCATTTATAGTATCTAGGCACCCACCTATATATTCTTAATGAATACTCGACTTGCTAATAAATCACGATTACCATACTTTTCTAAGGTTTCATCGCATATAGTAAACAGTTTACTTAATCTACTATGAAAAGCATTTCCATCCAGAAAAGTGGCACAAATCACAATCACTATGCTTTCCTCTAGCTCTTTGCGCGAGAAAAAGAAAAAAATGGTCAAACAAAAGTTTTAAAACAAATGTTTTAGCTATATATCATGGATAAAAGAGAATTTTCTCCCAAATGATCTCAGAAATTTTCACATCACCAGCTAATTTATTTAATAGCTTACCAATTTGACTCACCGATTTTATATGTATCGTTGAATTAGAAAGTTCTACTTACACACAACCATTACATAATATATCTTACACACTTAAATGACACAATTTATCGAACATTTTACAATGCAATAATAAACATATTACCTGTTGAGAATAAAATTTATTTGCGCACAAGTGTGTTTAACGGAACCGTTAAAATTTCGTTAGTACTAAATCAAGATTTAATCGAAATTTATGAAGCCTACATCATCTTTATAACAGGAACTTCAGCTCTGATGCCAGTACTTAATGCTTCATGTCATCACTTCATAGCGCGTAAAATCATAGGAGATTTTATTTTACCAGCGGTAAATCATTTTAAGTTCGGTTTAAAATGACGTTATATGTGTACCATTTCATGTTTTTTGCATATTTTTTATACAAAACTACCTAGATTATACGTTTAAAAATACAAACAAAATGTATTGGTACAAAATAGTATATATATTTTAACATCCATGTCATAAAGCTCTTATCAACATTCTAGCACTGAATCAGGACAGGCCGATATGTATGATTATAAATTAATAAGATAGCTGTTTTTAACACTTTACAACATAGTTAAAAATTGACTTTGTGCATTCTGTTTGTCTGTCCGTTCGCACGATAACTACCGTAAAAATGACTTAAAAAGATTTAGACTATTATTATTAGACTTTAGATTATTAGACTTTATTAAAATTTAGTATGTTGTTCAGACGGTCTGTGGGACCTATGGGAATATAAATGAATGATATCACCCAATAAGTTTTGGATTGAACCCGGGTTGAAAAGAAAGTACATTGAACCCTATGGGACCTAATTTTTCAAACATTTTTTAAACGAATTTAAAATTCACAAATTGCCTCGAATGTTTTATGAAATATTCAGATTATCCCATAAAAGATATAAAAAAAAATTCCGCAAAATATATTCGGTAATTTTTTAAATAAAAATTAAAATAATAATTACACCATATCATATGGAGAGGTCACTTGATCCATTTCAAAATAAAATATGGCATCCATCTTGTGTCAAAATCGGGATTTCTAAAGTTCTTTTCAATTTATAGTTAGTGTTGTATCCATTCTTAAACCGCTTTATTTTGCTTAATTTCTATGCATCTATATTATTCCGAAACAGCGTAAGTATAATATATTTGAGTTTAAACGATCATCAAACTTTAATTATTTCTACAACGAAGCCCAATTCTCACTTCTGGAGAATGTAAACACATCAAACTGTAAGATGAGTTGTAAAGAATTGCCGAATTTCTTTAACAAAAAATATCTAGTTCTGGAGTCTGCAATATAGCTGATATGAATGAAACATTCATTGATTTTACATAGAGAAGCAGACGATTTTATAGCATACTTTTTCGATGAAGTTTTAAGCTAGAGTTAAGTTACTTTTATCTCCATGGTTTTAAGTTTTTAAATAAAATAAATTATTGTAGTATTGGGATGAATGAATGGAATGGAATAAATGTGTATGAATGAAATATTTAAAGCTTTTACATAGAGAGCCAGGCGATTTATATTTCAAGGACGGCATTTGGATAAAGTTCATTTTTTTCGATAAAGTTCTAAATTTTCAAATATAATAAATTATTGTAGTATTGTGATAATTTCAAAAATATCACCGTTGAATGTATTCCAATTTAGAGATGTTTAAATAAAAGGGCATTGAAGTTGGAAAGTGTGTCATAATGAATGCTTTATGCACAATTGATTTTTTTTGTTAAAATTTTATGTCAGCCCTTTATGACATGGAAACCATAAAAAATGACTACTCTAATACAATTCTATCACTATATATTTAGTTTAAAAGGACAGAATATTTTTACTGCAATATGCACCGACGTCCATGCAAAATGTGGGCCCCATAAAAACATTTATTATGAGCCTTCTCCATATTTGATTTACCTCTTCGTGTGCATGTTTCGTGCCTTGTCTCACTATATAAATGTGCTTGAGTGTGAATCTTCCATGTCGTCTTTCCCACATCTTGTAGTATATATTTGTATATTTTGGTATATTGCACTGTGTGTAGACGTAAGAATATTTTTTGCTATAATCTGCACATTTCATTCAATATCAGCAGTATCCTATATTTTAAAAACAAATTAGATCTCCTAATGTTATTCTGTTTTTTTTTTTATGTTATGTTCATTCTTTTTTTTTTCAAGTTTTGACAGTCGCAATTCTGCTATATTCTAAAGATTTATATATATTAGGGCTTGTGTATATACTTATATACGCGTGTATACATTTATGTGCGTGTTAACAATTATATGTTCTTTAGTTTTTTCTGCATAATTTCCATCCGATAGGTATAATATGTATTCCCATGCCGTTTTTTTATTTTTTTGGTATGATCTTATAGTAGATTTCAAATTCCTTGATGAATCAATCCGATTGTGAACCCAATGAGTAGACCTTGATCTCACGAAGATTGATGTTTTCTTTGCTTAAAACAAACCCGACAAAGGTGGACGGGCCCTTTCTGACGCCCGGTGCGGCTGACAGAAAATTTCGGGCCTCAAACAGCAACTGCTCGTGGGCCCCCTGACCACCCCATATTAAAAAAATATTGACATTTGTTGATAAACCATATTTGTAGCCTGGACCCCAAGCATTCTGGGCATCTATGCAATACGTATTCCCCCTTCCCTTTCTGTCGGCGCCCCTCCCTATATTAGTATATCCCTTACTCCCCCCCCCCCTCACACACACACACTGAGGTGGCCTTGCACAACAAAGCACCCTTTATGTGGATTTGTACAAAACTACCTAAATATCTGATTACAATTCACTTTTCACTCTGAAAAATATCAATGCTGTAATTTTTAAGCATTTGTATATTTCATAAAGTCAAACGCATTATAAATTATGCAGATAGCATATTGTTAAATTATGCTTTTGGACTTTAAAATGGGCATCTTGGTTAAATAAAGAGCAAGAGATTATTTTGAGAGCCATTTGTCTACTCACGCTACAGTTCAATGAAGCCATTAATAATACAAGAAATTTTTGAATAAACCTTCATATGATGGAAAATAGTGACCACACTTAACTTTTGACAAAATTATTAAATATTTTTGTTCTCTTTTGCACACTCGTTTTTCCCAGTCATGCGAATTTTCGGAAAAAACCGAAAGGGATATATCCATTATCGGCAAGTGAAAATCCTTAGTGAACCTCTGATCCCTTACTTCCTCAGTTATTCAATGCTGAATCCATCTAATATCTATCTATAGCTAATCCGGAGAACAAGGAAATTTTTTGAACCCGAAGTGAAAACGCAGGAAGTGCAAGTATATTGTGAATCCGCCCACCTCCCCCGGAATTTCACGAGGATTAGTTATCATCTAAGCTCTATATATAGCCAGTATGGAGAAAAAGAAGTTTCAAGAAAAATATTTGAACCGGAAATAGAATAAGAACCGGAATTGAAAAAAATAGTTAATGCTAACACTCTTCTCAATAAGTTATACTGAATCCATATCAGTCATCATTTAAAATGTATCTATAGCAGAACCCGATAAATAGATATTAAACCGAAATAGCAAATTTCTCAATCGGAATAAAAATCTCCAGAATCGGAATTTGAAACTTTTACTGAGTTTCTTGACACCCCCCCCCTCCAGAATTTGATGCCCAATTCATATCAGTTATCATATAATCTCTATTTATAGTCAATCTTGAGAAATAAATGTCTTAAGGGTGAGCGTCAGTAAATTTTCTGCCCTATCCGCGCTTTGTTAACTTTCGCGGTACACATATTTCGCCGAAATTCTGCTCAAACAGTTGCGAAATATTTTCTTATAGATAAAATGCTATGCTTAGATTATATTAAAACTAAATTTAATAACCAATAAAACATGGAATATATGTTTTATTTTAATTTAAAATATTTTTGGTGCTGCCATCTGTTGTCGTAATTTAATTCATACCGCCTATTTTTATTTTTTAATGAACATTTTTAAATGTCTATTTCTTCTAATACGCTATTAAATACAATAACAGATCATATATCATGCCATAATCACGGAAACGTAATTGAACTTGGACTTGAAGACAAAGGAACTTGAAGACAAAACTGCAGTCCTCAGTGATGTACATTCAGATCCTTTATCAAATTTATAGAATGATAAATGACCTTTCCGTGATTGCGGCATTATTATATATGATCTGTTGTTGTATTTAACACTGTATTAGAAGGAATAGATATTTAAAAATGTTCATTAAAAAATAAAAATAATCGGTATGAATTAAATTACGATAACAGATGGCAGCACCAAAAATATTTTGGTTTAAAATAAAAAATATATTCTATGTTTTTGGGGGCATTAAATTTAGTTTTAATATAATCTAAGCATTGCATTTTATCTTTCAAAAAATATTTCGCAACTGTTTGAGCAGAATTTCGGCGAAATATGAGTGCCGCGAAAGTTAACAAAGCGCGGACAGGGCAGAAAATTTACTGACGCTTACCCTTAAGTAAAATAAATAAAAATTAAATAGGAAATGGGGAGAGAACCCGAAGTGAAAATCCTTAGTGGACATCTCATTATCCTCCGGTATTTTGTGAAAATTCCAAATCATTCATTATCTGAACTCATAAAACAATATATGTTATCTATAGCAGATCATGAGAAATCGATGTTTACATCAACTATCATCCAAAATTTATGACTTCTGCAATATTTTCATAATATTATCGTCAGTTTAAATTATCGTGAACATTTTTTCATTTTGAATACTGTGAGAAAGAATCTAATAAATAAATACTTCTTTAGAAAACAACATATAAATGTTGAATAAAGTATCAACTGTTTCAAAGGCAAAAAAACAGCCTGTTTCGTCAGAATATATCAGAGGGAGCATCTCTACTAGCAAAGACTGTAAAACGTCTGTCAGAAAATTGCTGTATCACGTGATACAGGGAAATCGCTGTTGCCAGGCGAAAATAAAAGTAAACTGAAAAAACCAATGAGAAAACAGAAGATACAGTGAATAGATTTAAAACACTTTCTCGGTGAACAAAACTGTGGGCTAAGGACCCTATAATGAAAATTGAGGGGAAGAACCAGTTTCAGAATATTCATGAGTAATAATCTGTGGAAAACGGAACCTGCAAAACGCAGAAGCGGGCGACCATTTTAAAATATTTTGTTAATAAAAGCACCTGTTGTTACAAACAGAGAATGGAAAAATAATCCAACAATTTTAGCCGTTTGTGTCGATGAGAATCATATTTCACAGAACTTTCTATTAAATTATATCACGATTTTCTGAAAGTCATTTCAGAACTTCAAGAATTTTCAGTTAATCAGGGAGATTATGAAATGTTAGAAATATTAATCAATGCACGATTTTTAACTGAAAGTCCCATCATTAGTAAGATAGATGTCAAAGAAACTATGTTGGATTATTTTGAAAGTTTACCTCACATTTGGTTCTTACTTTTTGCCTGTAAGTCATCTATCTTTTAAGGTATGGTAAATAAGCTAACAGTTAAGGACATGGGGTACACTATATTTTGTTTACAGATATCACAGTATGCAAAAATGCACATATATACATTTTTAAAATAATTAAATTTTCTCGTATGGTACAATATAATATTAATCGGCTTTATCTAAATACACTTTTCCGAATTTTTAAAGTCTGAAGTATAGGTGAGTAATTACAATGGACTATCAGCATTTCATGCTAAACTTTTAAACTTAGCTTTTCCTGAAACGACCTGCATGACACGGAAACCTGTAAAGCCGGAAAATTATTCCTGTTTTAGGCAAGTTCGACTGCACTAATTAAATGTTACATTAAAATTGCTTGCAAAAACTAGTTTAAGAAATTTATTTTAAGAATTTACCAGTAGATGAATTTACGATTTAAGATTATAATGAACTAGGCAAAACAACTCTTTCGGAAAACTACATGAGCAAATGCATCAACATAACTCAAATTAACTAATACAACTTTATTTAAACCAACATGTAATACAAAATCGATGGTGTCAATCAGTTTCGGAAGCTAAATATAGCCTTTTTCTTCAGAACAAACAACACACATACTCTTCACTCATCAAAGAATGCTTGCGACTGCTGGAAAATGGGGTTGCCAACGGTAGAAGGATGAAACAGGTATTAAAACCATGGAGAAAGGAACGAGTAGTAGGATATTATGAATTAACGGCACAACCAGAGAAGAATGTCAATATCCAACAAAAAGATTTAAAGCACATGACGCGTGAGTAAAACTACGAACACACTAGTGTTTTATTGAAATTATGAAAAGGCAGTTACATGAAAGTTACATGATTCGCTCAAACAAGCTTAAAAATAGCAATTTATAAGCAAAAACAAAAAATAAATAAAACAAAAAAAATGTCGAAATTGATTGGTTTTAGAGGTTAGGAGAGTAACTTCATGAACAAATACTTCAAAATTGTTTTTAAAAAATTCCAAAAAACGTAGAATATTATCGAAAGAAGAAAACAAACAATATCAAAGGCAAATATTTCTAAGCAGAAGTTAAGAAAGAACAATTATAGTTAATGAAGAAGTTTGACTGAGACGCAATTGAGAAACTTTAGCTGTTGATAAATTTAGTTTATATAGATTCTGAAACTGGTTAATTACTTCATATTTTCTGCCCTATTCTCTTTAATTACGCACTTATTAAATTGTTTCAATAAAAATTTAATTGAATTTAATTGATAGAGTTAATCGTAGAGCTTTCAAAATAGGATGTTTTCCTCTTGTTTGAGACGATAATATTATATTTTTACCACTCTATACAGCTCTCTTTATAATGCATCTAACTTTTATGCGATGCTACCGTAATTATCTGTTTAAAATTCACCTTACACCATGAACAATATCGGTCGTTGTCATTTGTGAGCACATTTTGCTTTTATAAAGTCAAGTGTTGTACAGGTTATGATGCCAATTTTTCCAAGCATAATCCTGAAATCAAATGGCAGGTATGTCTGTCAAAATGCGAACGACACATTATTTTTCAAACGATTTATTTTAGTCACATGAGTGTTTATCGACGCCATTAACAACACATTGTGCTAAATCAAGATTTACTTGAAATTTATGAAGCTTGAAATATCTTTATAACAGGAACTTTTATTTAGGATTCCGTTCTTTGATTTTTTTATGTTATTTTTACTTTCCCAGCAATACATGGTAATGTATAGGGAAAGTATTGGAATCATGTCGAAAATCGCAACTTGAGTTTTCGACGGATCTACACGTTTCAAGACCTCAAGAATACGAAAAAAACATTTTTAGGGTGCCGTCTCTGTGTGTGTCTGTGTGTCTGTGTATGTGTATGTGTGTCTGTGTGTGTGTGTGTGTGTCTGTCTGTGCAGAAATTGTATCCACTCTAACTAAAAAACTAATTAACCGAATTTCATAAAATTTGGTAGGTAAGTCACTTGTCGGCGAATCTGGTGCTGCTTAGTTTTGGGTACGATTATGGATAAAAAAACCCACCGTTTTTTTTGCGAAATGACCCGCAAAAACCTGTATCCACTATAGCTGAAAAGCAAAAACATTGGTAAGTCACTTGTGGGTTACTCTGGTGCTGATTAGATTTTGGTATGCTTCGGAAAAAAATAATCTGCCTTTTTGTGCAAAATGACCCGCAAAAATTGTCAAATTCTAAAGTAAAAACTACGTATGCTTAAATATATCCATTAAATGCTTGTTATATACATAATTTTTAAGGAGGAAAATAATAAGACCAACCCCATTACACTAGGACTAGCAGTTCTCGAAATATTTTAGTTTTTTCGTATTTTTTCTAAGCCACCTTTGAAAATAAGTCCAGTTACTAAACGAGAACGAAAATTGAATTAAAAGTGTATTACATTTAATTAAAATACAGAGAACATGGATATAAATCTGCAGCGACAGTCGTGTGCTGCCCACATCGAAATTTTACTTTCCTTGCAATACATGGAAATGTATAGGCAAAGTATTGGAATCATACCGAAAATCGCAATTCGAGTTTTCGACGGATCTACACGTTTTGATACATCTAGAATACCATAAAACCATTTTTAGCGTAACGTATGTGTGTGTGTGTGTGTGTCTGTGTGTTTGTCTGTCTGTGTAGATTTTGTATCCACTCTAACTAAAACACTAATTGACCGAATTTCATAAAATCTGGAAGGTAAATCACGAGTGTAGTAAGTTGGCGACATTGGTGCTGATTAGTTCTGGGTACGATTCGGGATAAAAGAACACACCTTATTTTGCGAAATGGCCCACAAAAATTGCCTATATGCACTCCAGCTAAAATACTAATGGACCGAATTTCACAAAATTCGGTAGATAGGTCGTTTGTAGGTTATCCTGGTGTTGATTGGATTTTTGTACGATTCGTAAAAAAATAATCTCCCTTTTTTTGTAAAATGATCCGCAAAAATCGTCAAAATCTAAATTAAAAAACTACGGATGCTCAAATATTTCCATTAAATACTTGTTTTATACGTAATTTTTAAAGAAGAAAAGAGTAAGACTAACCCTATTACATTAGGACTAGCCGTTCTCGAGATATTTTAGTTTTTCGCATTTTCTCTACGTCACCTTTGAAAATAAGTCCAGTTACCAAATGAGAACGAAAATTGAATTAAAAGTGGATTAAATGTAATTAAAATAAAGAGAACGTGGAAATAAGTCTGCAGGGAAAGTCATGTGCTGCCCACGTCAGATTTTTATGTATAATATCACCAATCTAGTGAATTTTAACAGTGCCAAATGGACAAAAATATCGCCAAAATTGCTAAATTTGCAAAAGTGGCGCCAAATCGATGAATTGTCAAAATATTTTTCAAAATCATTTAATATATGGAATATAGTGCTTATTGCGGATACTATCAAATTTGACAACAATCAAGTTAGAAATATAAGTTTATTGGGTTCCTCGAAATAAAATGTATTACATGCTGTCATTGAGAAAATCGCCAAATATACAATTCAATGTTAAAAACATTCCGTGAATCTTGTTTTCATTTTTTGCTATGAAAGAAGTAAATTTATTAAATTATGTAGGGAAAGTCATATGATGCTCACATCATATTTTTACAGTGTATAACTGAATTAAGTACTTCCCGATAATGTGATTCTAAGTTAACAAGATAGTCGACGTAAAAGTCTTTATCATCATTTTAAGTCACGGACGTCCTTAAAATGTTTATTATAATGTCCTTTCATATTTTTATTATGACATTATTATTTATTTAATACGATAATACATATTTATCGCCCAATTTAGATCTATTTACATAGTTTCGTACAAACTACTGAAAGTTTCTGTTATAATTCACCTTACACTCTAAGCTATATAGGTAGCTGCCATTTATGAGCAATGTTAGCTTTAATAGAGTCAATGCGGTGCAAGTTATGGTGATGCCACATTTTTCAAGCATAATAATGAATTCAAATGAAAGTTTATGACAGGTATTTATTTAAAAATTACGAACGGTATATTATTTTCGAACAATTTATTTACTCACATAAGTATTTAATGAAGCCATTGCATATTACTCTGAACTCAAGATTTATTTTACGTTTAAGAAACTTGTAGTATATTTATAATGTGTACTTAGGCTTAGAATGGCACTTATGAAAATTTTATGTCATCAATTAATGGCGCGAAATGTCTTGGAAAATTAATTTTAATACTTATGTATCGTTTTAATTTCGGTTTTAAATGGGATTATATGCTTACTCAGTAAAAAATGCATTGAGCAAAGTATAAGCAAAAATTGAGTAACGTATTTAGATACAAATAAATTAATAATGCAGCATACGGCTGTTTTGAGTATACGCTGGATCCCCTTCGTCAGTGTTAAAGAATCAAGAAAGGCGAAGTCAAAAAGACGAAATAGTTACTATAAGCAGCAGGGAAGTTTATATACAAATGGCCTGTATTAAGAGTGCACCTTTCAATTACTCTCGGTGGACTCTTAATTCGAAACTTTTAATAATGGAAGATGTGTGTGTGTGTGTGTGTGTGCGTGTGTGTGTGTGTGTGTGCACGCTACTGTCTGCGTGTGCAGTCTGCAGTGCAAAATCTAAGCGTCTTACGATCATGAAATTTGGTAGACAGATTCTTCTCGACGCACAAATGTACACCTAGGAGTTATTATTATTTTTTTACTTTCCCTGCAATACATGGTAATGAATAGGGAAAGTATTGGAATCATGCCGAAAATCACAACTCGAGTTTTCGACGGATCTACACGTTTCGAGACCTCTAGAATACGACAAAACTATTTTTAGCGTGACGTCTGTGTGTGTGTCTGTGTGTCTGTGTGTCTGTCTGTGCAGATTTTGTATCCACTCTAACTAAAAAATTAATTGACCGAATTTCATAAAATTTGGTAGATCTATCACTTGTGGGCGGATCTGGTGCTGATTAGTTTTGGGTACGATTCGGAATAGAAGAACCCGCCTTTTTTTGCGAAATGGCCCGCAAAAACTTTTATCCACTCTAACTGAAAAACTGATGGACCGAATTTCACAAAATTCGGTAGATGAGTCACTTGTGGGTTACCTTGGTGCTGATTAGATTTTGGTACGATTCGGAAAAAAATGACCTGCCTTTTTTTGCAAAATGGCCCGCAAAAATCGCCCAAATCTAAACTCAAATATATCCATTAAATGCTGATTTAATACGTAATTTTTAACGACGAAAAGTATAAGACCAACCCCATTACACTAGGACTAGTCGTTCTCGAGATATTTTAGTTTTTCGTACTCTACCTACGCCACCTTTGAAAATAAGCCCGGTTACCGAATGAGAACGAAAATTGAATTAAAAGTGAAATAAATTTAGTTAAAATAAAGAGAACGCTAATATAAGTCTGCAGAGAAAGTCATGTGCTGTCCACATCAGATTTTTAATTTTCAATTAATTTTTAGTTATTATATGTTTTAACCCAATTTACAACAATTTGGCAGATATTCACAAAATAGATACCCTAGCAACCTAAAATATTATAACAGAGTTTCAATCTTGACACCACCGGAAAAATCAGAAAATTCTCTTTCAAACAAACTTGAACGAGTTCAATATGATGAATAAACAAATTTTAATAAAATTTAAAATATGCATACATTTCGTGCGTTTAAACCTCACCGATTTTTATATCCTTTTGCTTACGGGTGGGTCAGCGTCAATTTCAAACAAAAAATTTTGCTGTCTATTTTGCAAAAAGCGGCAGGTCCTTCTTTTTTTCGAATCTTACCAAAATCTAATCAGCACCAGGTTAACCTGCAAGTGATTTATCTATCGAATTTTGTGGAATTTGGTCTATTATTTTTTCAATTAGAGTGAATAAAAGACATTTTTACAGGCCATTTCGCAGAAAAATGGAGGTTCTTTTATCCCGAACCGTATCAAAATCTAATCAGCACCAAGGGAACCAACAGGTGACTTACCGACCAAATTTTATGAAATTCGGTGAATTAGTTTTACAGTTTGAGTACATACCGAATCTGTACAGACAGACAGACACACGCACAGATGTCACGCTAAAAATAGTTTTTTCGTGTTCCAGAGGTCCCAAAACGTGTAAATTCGCCTAAAACTCGAGTTGCGATTTTCGCCACCATTTCAATACTTTCCCTATAAATTACCATGTATTGCAGAAAAAGTAAAAATGTCATATGCAACAAAAAGGCCAGAGTATTCATTTTCTATAAATAATCTTAGATTTCTGCGAAGAGCAACGAACACAAGGTTCAGTGAAAATCAGAAGAATATCCCTTATTCCATGTTTCCCACAGTAGAAAGGGGATCTTGCAGGGAAGAATGTATCTTGCCCCTCATTTGGGACCCAAGGGGACAATAATTGACATCCACCTTTCTTTGGGGTTAATGGGAAAAAAGGGGAGGAACTCAAACGGATCTTCCCGTTCGGAGAGAGAGTTTAGATTTTTCGACCCCGCAAACTAAAGGATATTACGATATATTAAAACTCATGCGCCGTCTAACGTTCATATTTTTCAATAGCTATGTAAAATATCGCGGACCACTCCAAAAAATAATTTCATAAACCCATCCGTTGATTACTTATAATTTTTACTTTCCCTGCAATACATGGTATTGTATAGGGAAAGTATTGGAATCATACCGAAAATCACAACTCAAGTTTTCGACGGATCTACAGGTTTCGAGACCTCTAGAATGCGAAAAAACCATTTTTAGCGTGACGTCTGTGTATGTGTCTGTGTGTCTGTCTGTGCAGATTTTGTATCCACTGTAACTAAAAAACTAATGGACCGAATTTCACAAAATTTGGTAGGTAACTCACTTGTGGGCGAGTCTGGTGCTGATTAGTTTTCGGTAAGATTCGGGATAAAAGAACCCACCTTTTTTTGAGAAATGGCCCGCAAAAGTTTGTATCCACTCTAGCTGAAAAACTAAAGGACCGAATTAAACAAAATTCGGTAGATGAGTCACTTCTAGGTTACTCTGGTGCTGATTAGATTTTGGCACGATTCGGAAAAGAATAACCTGCCTTTTTTTGCAAAATGGCCCGCAAAAATCGTCAAAATATAAATTAAAGAACTAGGTATACTCAAATATATCCAATGGATGCTCGTTTAATACGTATTTTTTAACAACGAAAAGAATAAGACCAATCCCATTATACAAGGACTAGCCGTTCTCGAGATATTTTAGTTTTTCGTAATTTCTCTACGCCACCTTTTTAAATAAGTCCGGTTACCGAATGAGAACGAAAATTGAATTAAAAGTGAAATAAATTTAATTAAAATAAAGAGAACGTGAATATAAGTCTGCAGGGAAAGTCATGTGCTGCCCACATCAGATTTTTTTTTATCCGAGGCATTCTTTTACTTTTCTGAATGGATCTATCAGTCGTCGGACCCAACTCGAAGTCGAAACATATGGACAAATGGACCAGATTTATTTTGTTTAGGGGAGTGGATATTTGGGGAATGGGTGAAAGACTCTGCGTGTTTCCCTTCGTCATGAGCGAGTGTTGAATATACGGTCAATCGTGATTCTTATATTTTTATTACTTTCCCTACAATACATGGTAATGTATAGGGAAAGTAATGGAATCATGCCGAAAATCGCAACTCGAGTGTTCAACGGAACCACAAGTCTCGGGATCTCTAGAATACCAAAACACTATTTTTAGCGTGACGTCTGTGTGTGCATCTGTCTGTCAGTCTGTCTGTTTGTCTGTCTGTCTGTGCTATGTATGTATCCACTCTAACTCAAAAACTAATTGACCGAAATTCATAAAATTTGGTAGGTAAGTCACTTGTGTGTGACCCTGGTGCTGATTTGTTTTTGGTACGATTCGGGATAAAAGAATCCGCCTTTTCTTGCGAAATGGCCCGCAAAAATTACCTGTATCGACTCTAACTGAAAAACTAATGGATCAAACTTTACATAAATTGGTAGATAAGTCACTTGTGGATCACCCTGGTGCTGATCAGATTTTGATACAGTTCTAAAAAGAAGAACCTGCATTTTTTTACGAAATAGCCCTCAAAAATTGTATATATCCCCTCTAACTCAACTAATCGCCGAAATTTCATAAAATTTGGTAGGTAAGCCACTTGGGTGTGACCCTGGTGCTGATTAGTTTTTGGTACGATTCGAAAAAAAAAGATCCAGCCTTTTTTGCGAAATGGCCCGCAAAAATTGTATGTATCTATTCTAGCTGACAAACTAATTGATCAAATTGCACATTCGTAGAATACTGTGATGCTGGTTAGATTTTGATACGAATCGAAAAAAAAAACGAATCTGCCTTTTTTTTTGCGAAATGACCCGTAAATCTAGTATATACGATCTAAAATAAAATAATACATGTGTAAGATAGTGAAACTCTGAAATAAATAACAAAAATGTATGAAATATATGAATAAAGTACTTGTTCTACATGTAAAATTTGACAACAAAGCGAACAAATCTGACCCCACGACTGTAGGATAAACCGTTCTCGAGATATTTTAGTTTTTGGAATTTTAAGGATCTGACAAATGCAATGTTGTTATGTATGAAAATGTAATGTAAGTGAATTAGGTTGCGAAACGAAACGAAGATGCAATAAGAAAACGAAGTGAATATAATATCAGAAAATCATCCTTATTATTTTCTGGAATTAAACTCAATTTAATGCATAATGAAATAAAAAATTACAAAATGAATTTGAATCTGCAGGGAAAGTCATGTGCTGCTCACATCAGTTTTTCCTTGCAATACATATGTTAATGTATAGGGAAAGTATTGGAATCATGCCGAAAATCACAACTCGAGTTTTTGACGGGTCTACACATTTTGGTACATCTAGAATACGAAAAAACTATTTTTAGCATAACGTATGTGTGTGTGTCTGTCTGTCTGTGTGTCTCTATGTCTGGTTCTGTGGCTGTCTGTGCAATGTATGTATCTCACTCTAACTCAAAATCTAATGGATTAAATTTTACACAATTTGGTATATACGTCACATGTGGATTACCCTGATGCTGATTAGATTTTGGCACTATTCGGTAAAAAAACCTGAATCTTTTTGCGAAATGGCCAGTGAAAATCGTCAAAATCTAAAATAAAAACTACATATGCTCAAATATATCATTTAAATGGTTGTTTTACACGTAATTTTTAACGATGGAAATAATAAGATCAACCTAATTACATTAGGATTAGCCATTCTCGAGATATTTCAGTTTTTCTCAGTTTCGCTACGCCACCTTTGAAAATAAGTCCTGTTACCAAATGAGAACGAAAATTGAATCAAAAGTGCAATTATCAATGTCAATATCAGTGTAATTTTAAATAATTATGGGTGTTATTTTGTGCAATTAAACTGAATATAATTATTGAAGAAACAAGGGGAACGTGAATGTGAGTCTGCAGAGAAAGTCATGTGCTGCCCACATCAGATATTTTACTTTTGTAAAGAGCGCGTGTGATTTAATGCGAGAATGTTACATATCGAACCATTTTAAATTATGTTAAAATGTATTATTTAAGCAGGGGGTGCTTATATAATTATTTATGCATAGTGGACGCTCAGATTTCAGCATGATTCGGGAATATTTTCTAGGCTTTCATAAATCTGAAACCAACTACGTAGTGCGACTGATTTTGTTGGCCAGCATAGAGGAACATTCTAAATTTTCGCTTGCCAAAACGGATATGACTTATTGGTCGCTGAACAACGTTTGCAAGCACGGAACCTGGCTATCGATGCTAGTCATTGTGTTGAAGGATCATGATTCCGATCGGAAATAAAATTTCATATCTATTGAAGTTTCAGATATTCACAATAAAATGTATTAATAAAACTTATATTAAGAATTTTTGCTATTTCATACATTGAAATATTATTGTTTTCCTAAAAGTTTCAATTATTTAAATAGACAAGCATATTTTAAGACGACCTCTTGAATTCATTTCGAACACATTTGGATGCTTGCTCATGTGTGTGGATATGATAACTCAAAAATGACTATTTCTACTATTATCTTATTTCCTGTAGATACATTGGGAGAAAACTAAAGTTAATATAATATTTTGTAATTCTCATGTTTAAAACTGACATTTTACGAATTTTAATATTTTTATAGCATTTTATCTATGGAAGATAATATTAAATCCCAGAACAACGATGTCATTGTATAGTCTATGGGACCTACACCATGACTGCTCAAATTGTAAATAAATATTTTGTACTCACAATTCCATATTTTAAAGAATATATTCTATACAAGCTTTACGTGTGTGCATGAACTTTTAAACATGTCCATAGTTTTTGACGATGATTATAAATAGGGGATGATTATAAGTAGTATATACTTCAGGGGCATTTTATAGTATTTTCATATTTTAATGGTATTTTACAGCCTTTGAAGATCATAACTATATTTTGAAAGTATCTTATAATCTTTTACGATGATCATTAATATATTCAAGCCATTTACAATGATAAAAAAATATATTTTAGAGAAATTCCATGGATTTTATAACCGAATTTTAGTAAAAATAAATTACAGTGTAGATGCATATTAAACAATGACTACAAAAATCATCGTCTTCACACGCATTTGTTACATATTCCATCACTAATACACGGTTAATCAAAATTTTGTTATGGTCAGTACTATATTTAAAATGTTATTTTAAGCTGAGAAAATCGTTTTAAACGTGTAATTTTACGTACCTGTTTGCCTACTGTTCATCTACTACACACTTGCTTACCACGGCCGCGGAAGCCCAGTGGTTAGCGCGCGGGATTTGCACTCTGTAGGCCCGGATTCGATTCCCGCCACTGCCATAACTGCAGCCGTGTTCACGCGGAGTACGATCACGTTAAACATGTAGTCATTAAACGTAAGTTCTTCCGAGGGGTTGGTGGTAGGGGAAGTAGAGAGTAGAAGAAGTAGTAGTGCCTTTCGATGCCTCACCCACTGGGTTCCGGTCTAAAGTGTACGGCACTTACTTTCCAAACAGTTACTTTACACAATTCTAATAAGTCGGTCTGGTAAGTTTGTAGGAAATTTTTCAATACACATTACATATCAGTGGGTGCTTAACCCATCGATCGCGATTCAAAAATATCATTTTTGAACATAAGTATAGCAGTAATTCAAATTGTATAAGAAAATTATTATACTATCAAATACTATTTTTTATATACACTTTGCAAAATAATTCTTCGAATGCTAGGAATTGAATAAAACTAATCTTAAAAAATTATTTGTGACGATTACTGACCGTGACTATATATTTTCTTTAAATATTCTTCATCTTTCTCTGATTGTTCTCTCTTTGTAGGAATTTTTTCAATGCACATTACATCAGTGGGTGCTTAACTCGTCGATCACGATTCAAAAATATCATTTTTGAAAATAAGTATAGCAGTAATTCAAATTGTATAAGACAATTATTATACTATCAAATACTATTTTTTATATACACTTTGTAAAATAATTCCTCTAATGTTAGGAAAGGAATAAAACTACCCGCTGTTCGCGATTCAAAAATATATATTTTTTTTAAACAATAAGTATAGCAGTAGTTAAAATGATATAAGAAAATTATTGTATTATCAACCACTATTTTTATATACACTTTGTAAAATAATTCCTTGAATAAGGAAGGTTATAAAACTAATCTTAAAAAAGTATTTGTGACAATTACTGAGCATGACCATATATTTTCTTTAAATATTCTTCATATTTCCCTGATCGTTCGCTCTTTGTAGGAATTTTTTCAATACACATTACATCAGTGGGTGCTTAACCCATCGATCGCGATTCAAAAATATCATTTTTGAACATAAGTATAGTAGTAATTCAAATTGTATAAGAAAATTATTATACTATCAAATACTATTTTTTTATATACACTTTGCAAAATAATTCCTCGAATGTTAGGAATGGAATAAAACTAATCTTAAAATTATTTGTGACGATTACTGACCGTGACCATATATTTTCTTTAAATATTCTTCATCTTTCTCTGATTGTTCTCTCTTTGTAAGAATTTCTTTAATACATATTACATCAGTGGGTGCTTAACTCGTCGATCACGATTCAAAAATATCATTTTTGAAAATAATTATAGCCGTAATTCAAATTGTATAAGAAAATAATTATACTGTTAAATACAATTATTTTTATACACACTTTGTAAATTAATTCATCGAATGTTAGGAAGGGAATAAAACTAATCTTAAAAAATATATTTGTGATGATTACTGAGCATGACCATATATTTTCTTTAAATATTCTTCATCTTTCCCAGATCGTTCGCTTTTGTAGGATTTTTTTTCAATACACTTTACATCAATGGTGCTCAACCCGTCTTTCGCGATTCAAAAATATCATTTCTTTTAAATAAGTATAGCAGTAGTTAAAATTATATAAGAAAAGTAGTATACTATCAACCACTATTTTTTCTATACATTTTGTAAAATAATTCCTCGAATGTTAGGAAAGGAATAAAATTAATCTTAAAAAAGTATTTTTGACAATTGCTGAGCATGACCATATATTTTTTTAAATATTCTTCATATTCCATGATCGTTCGCTCTTTGTAGGATTGTTTTCAATACACATTGCATCAGAGGTTGCTTAACCCTTCGATCTCGATTCAAAAATATCATTTTTGAACATAAGTGTAGCAGTAGTTCAAATTGTATAAGAAAATTATTTATACTATTACCCATATTTTTTTTACATACACTCCGCTTTGCAATATAAATCCTCGAAATTTATGAAGGGAATAAAACTAATCTTAAAAAATTCTTTGTGACGATTATTGAGCCCCCCATGACCATATAGTTTCATTACAGATTCTTCATCTTTCCCTCATCGTTCGTTCTTTGCAGGAATCTTTTCAATATACATTATACCAGTTGTGCTCAGCCCGTCTATTGGCATCACCAATCAATCGCCTTGGCTTGTTAAGTCGATTTTTTAATGATTTGAGGGAAAATGAAGATAGTTTGCATTGCGCTTTGCGGAAAAAATTAAACTTTACCTTAAAACTCCCATTAAGTAAACGAATAAGGTTAAATACAGATAATAATTTGATTAACTTTTCATTTTAAGTGCAGTAGTTAGTTCATTGAAAAAATTTAAAAAAATTTCAGAATCCATTCAGTTTGACTTAAAAGGAATTTTTTGCTAAAAGATTTAAACTGCGATTTGTGTCAGAATTGTAAACATGACATTGACAGATCAATCAGGTTTGACATAATAAGAGTTAATAGATAAAAAAATATCAAACTCAGATATTTGTAAACATGCCAATATTTGAGCAGAACAGATTTGGACTTTTGACTTTAAAAGTTAAAAACGTAATAAAGAGAGATATATATAGTGCTTGAGTGTACGCTGTTTCTTTAAATGATAGAGGATGCGAAATTTCACAAATAATTAAAAACTATGTTTTAAATATCTACCGTTTTTTTAAAGAAATATATTTATTCAATAAAATCAGTACAGGACATTGAAATTATTCATGACAAATTATAAAAATATATTTCATTAAAAAAGTGATAGATATTTAAAGCAGAATTTCAAATATTCTGCAAAACTCTACACACTCTGAGAGAGCGCAACTTTTACAAGTTAAAAAACCATACCCTCTCTCTCTCTCTAAATTATAAGATATGAGTGTCATTTGGTAGGAGTTTCGGAAAAATGTTCATTTAAAATAATAAAAACGAAAATTTACGATTCCTCTTGAAAATTTTCAGTTCAGATTAGGAGGTTAAGACACCAACACTCTTAAATACGCCACTGGCGATATATTATGTTAACTACAGACATAAGTTGATTTTTAGAGTAAATGTATGTCAAAAGTTGACTTCGAAGTCCCAAAAGTTATACACCACTGCATTACACTAATTACAAGCCAATTACAAGTGCTTGTAATTAGTGTAATGCAGTGGTGCATCACTTAATGGTACAGACTCACACTCTGGTGTAAAACAAGCAATATAATTTGTATCGTAACAGATAACAAATATCAATTAATTTGAGTATAAATCTTTATGAATCAGACTGTAGTAGATTTAGCTTGATTGTTGTAGATTTAGTTCGCCTAGAAATGGGTTAGAACTTTCAATATTTCAATTTCACGTAAATATTCGGTGTGCCATGAAGAATGAAAAAAAAAAAGAATGAAATTGGCATGAGTTTTATTGAAACTATTATTTTAAGTATTTCTCATAAATTCATTAAATATATGGGACTATTTTTGGTGACAATATGTCAGTCATTCAGAGAAATTAAATGCATTTTGTGGATTTATATCATACGATATTTTAGCTCGAATTGAACCGCTAGCGTAGTTCGAAAGAACAGTTTTCCACATGGGCTATACCAATTATTCCGGTAATTATCCCTTTTTCTCCATGAGTAATAATGTTATGGAAATTTTGAATTTCGAATAATTCGTATACTGATGATGCGAATTATAATAACTAATATTTTGTTTCATATTTTTATAATATTTTTATAATTTTTATAATGTTTCATATTTATATAATATATATATATATATATATTACATTCATTTTTTAGTTGTCATGACCAAATCTCACCCTCACAAAAACACAGACATACACGTTTCCAAATGTGTGCTCATGAGGATTTAGAACGTCTTTTCGTCAGAATTCTGAATTTAATATGTTTTGAAATGGAAATGTGGTATCCTTCAATTCCATGAGAAAAATAATTAAATCATCTCGAAAATAAATGCTATACAGTTTTTTCTCAAAAGTTTTAACTCGTATATTGCCAAGAAATATTTTGTTGACTGTGCGCGCTTTTAAAATTTTATTTTAGTTAGCTGTAGTAAGTAATTTACTTTATACTGTCAAGTAATTTAATTTAAACTGTCATTTAATTTAATTTAACTCAGAAGGAAAGGAAAGGGAATTTTTTCAATGGTATTTAATTTAATTTAGAATGAATTTTCTTATATGCTGTTCCTTTTTTATGTGATTTTGTTTCTACTTTACATTTAAACGTAATGTACTAAAAATTCTTACCTCATCATCAAAAGGATCGGCGCCCGGTTCTGCCATATATTTTTATATATTTTCTCCTCCGAAGAAAATAAAATAAATGCTAAATAATTCACACGGAAATTTCACTCAGTAGAACACTTAAATTTTCGCGCACATTTCACAAACAGATGATCAAATAATAAACTTCCACCTTTTAAAAGAATCCACTAACACAAATTGATTCACAAACAACTAAATTCGAAAAGAACATTTTTTGGACCCAAAACCATGATTTTAAAGGCCCGCAGACACTGCTTTGAATCTGTATTCTGCCACTGGATGACTAAAATCGTCTCGGAGAGATTTCGCTTGTTCGAAGCACGGCCGATCGTTCCTGATTGGCTGAAACGAATTGCGGTAGCTTCTTTCGGTGGACGGTAACATGCGCCCTCCAGTGAACAATCTCAGAGGCTTTTTTGTTGTTTGCTTAGTGAGGCAACGCACGCTTCGAGATTATTTTTTACATCTGTCCTATGCTAGTTTAGTGTCGTGTGAAGACTAGAAGCAGTAGATTAACTATAGTTTTTTAATTTTCTCAGAATAATAAAAGATAATGCTTTTGTTCTTATTGAAAAAGAAAATAAATTAAACATTTTTTCCTTAGAAAAATGTTTGTTTTTTACTTTTACGTTTTTCAGAGAATCTGTATGTGAAAAAATAATATGTTAGCATGAAATATAAAATCGTTAGGTAGAGTTAGAAGTCTGCTTTATACAAGTTATTTTCCCTATATAAATTGCTTATCAATTAAGGTTTTTTAATAGGATAACTACCCCCACACACACGAAGAAAAATATCCTGGTTAATTATTTCTAAGCCTTCTTGAGTCAGTGTAGACTTAAATTATATTCTTCTTTATTATACAATTTTTAATTATTCTCTTTTTATATGCTTAATAAAAACTGAAGAATTTTTTTAAGTCATTGACAAAAGATTATACATAAATGCAAAAAGTATAATCTAGGGGATGTGGGGGGGGAGGGAGTGGGACAATTTTTTCTTGATGGGTTTTTAAAAGTACGGTGTAGAAAAATGCGACATGCATTTGTATGTATCAGCACACAAAATTGTAGATATAAATACTATATTTAGATTAAGAGTCTCCTCTCGACATTCTTATATATTCATATTCCACAGTGTTTGTATGTATCACGATTATTATCAGAATGAAAATATATATATATTATTTTTTCCAGATTTAACAACAACGGTTAACTTTTTAAATATTTCCTATATTTTTTTTTAATTTATTTTTCTCACGTTGGCAGCAGGTTACTTGTGCATATGCATGCATTTGGTTTATCAACGTTAATATAAACTTTCCATCCCACTAATATCCAAAGTGTCAGTCAGCATACACTGTATATTGCCCTCATTTTTTCACATAGGAAACAATGTATCTAAAATTATAATTAATATAAATCTAGAATCCGTATTTAAAATTACTACAAATTATATCCAATGGTAGTTCTTAAAATTATATATCTACATATAAAAAATTTGTAACGGTAGATACATTCGTTATTGAGTTTTGTGTCCAAATCTCATTCACAAACATACACACACACAAACATTTTGTTGAAAGAGTATAAGAAAATTTGAACCTTTCTTATAGCCGGAATTAAATTAAAAAAAAAATGAAAGTATTTCCTAAAATAAAAATAAAAATGAATTTCAGTGATCAGCTAAAATGAGCATTTTAAATTCCACGTGAATCAATACATTCTTATTAAAAACACCAAAAAGTCTGTGAGCATGCCCAATAACTGAAAACTAGATTATCATAATTTCTAAAAATAATGTTAATGTTTAATGATAAAAATAACTTATACAGTACCCAGTAATTTGACAATATTGAGCATATTATATTTTTTCTGATCGTACTTTTTAATTTTTGATATAAAAAATCCGCTTGAGATAATACATCGCTTATTGATCATAGCGCCCTAATAATGACACCATTCACTTTTTCATTAAAAACGCTAACAGAAATGGCTATGTCTTTAACATTTCATATCGTAATTGTTTTCTATGCTAATATTTAAAATTTCAAAAAAACGTTTGAAAAACTCATCTATATTTTAATTTCCAGTTAATGCAAAACGAGATATAATGCTTGTTGTATAAATTAATAGTTACGCACACCTAGATGTAATAGTTTAAAGAATATATAAATATTAAAGTGTAGTGATAAATTGATTTTTACTTAAGCTCCCTACAGAGCTGCATTGTAAATAACCCTCAATTTTGAATCCAATAAGAGCATTCTGTGAAGCAAAATTTAAATAAACAATAAAGGCTCTTTATTAATATTTAAATTCCTTTTTATATAGTTATTCTCAGATTTACACGTAATATTTGCAAAGAAAACATGCTAGTTGTTATTCAGAAACTAATATTCGCTACTTTCTAGAAATGTGAGACATAGATGCAAGAAAGAGAGAGAGAGCTATTCCTTTAACATTTTATATCGGAATTGTTTTCCTATGGTGATATTTAAAATTTCGAAAAAAGTTTGAAAGACTCCTCTATGTTTTAATTTCCAATTAATGCAAAACGAGATATTATACGTGTGGTGAAAATTAATAGTTACACGCACCTAAACGTAATAATTTAAATAATATATAAATATTAAAGTGTAGTGATAAATTGATCTTTTCTTATGCTCCATACATAGTTGCATTGTAAATAAACTTCAATTTTGAGTCAAATAAGATTGAACTACTTACCTTGCTGAGAAGCAAAATTTAAATAACCTAAAAAAAGACTCTATTAATATTTAAATTCATTTTTATTTAGTTATTCTCAGATTTACCTTTAATATTTCCAAAGAAGACATGCTAGGTATTATTCATAATATTAATCTTTACTACATTCTATAACTGTGGAACATAGATGCAAGAGAGAGAGAGACGGTGAAGGTACAGAGAGAGGGAGGAGGGAGAGATAGGGGGGAGAGAGAGACCAACTCGTTTCGTGACATATTTCAGCCGATGAGTATATAGAAGTCGTAGTATATACTCAACTATGAGTATATAGTATATACTCCACTATGAGTATATAGAAGTCGTACACACCTTAGAACTGTTTGGGTATTTGTTGATCATTTGAGGAGTTTCACAGGTTCGGTATTCCGCCAACGGCTGTACCGTGCTGAAAACACCGGTTCTCGTTAGATCACTGAAGTCAAGCAGCATCGGGCGCGGTTAGTACTTGGGTGGGTGACCACCTGGGAACATCGCGTGCTGTTGGCACATTTCGGGCGTGGTAGCCCGGTGGTTTGCTCGCTGGATTTACACGCTGCCACAAGTGCCGCCGTGTTCATACGGAGTACGATCATGTTAAACATGTGGGTCCGTAAGTCCTTCCGAGAGGTTGGTGGTAGGAGAAGGAGGGTACGGTTCCTGTGAATGCCTCCCTACTGGGTTCCGGTCTAAATTGGGTGGCACTTCCCGGCCGTCCAAACAGTTACCTTACACCTTTCTGGTAGGTCGGACGGTCTGGGTCTCAACAACAACTTCTTAGAACTGCTTGAGTATTTGTTGATCATTTGCGGAGTTTTACAGGTTCGGTATTGGCACTGCAGGTATCTCCGGTAGATTTCCGTCTGTTTCTTCCGATCTCCTTTTGTGAGTTTTTAATAGATCTTTTTTGTCTTTGGCTTCATAAACGACTTTACAACACGAAAGATCTCTTCTCATCACCTCAACTATTGAAAATTACATTATCACAACTTAAAATATCTGCTGTACAATTCTCTCAGAGAAGCTCTTAAACACCCCCAACAACTTTGTATGCAAAGGACCATCGGTGTACATGTTAGGTCTATTTATAGTAAACGATCAAGTCCGATCGAATAAATCTGATTTCCAGCGCCCGTAGTGGCGAATTAAAAACTTTAGTATAGTGAACTCGTCGATAAAGTGCGATATAATAAAAATGCCAATTACAAAGTTTTAGAGGATTATCTGGTGAGTAGAAATCAGCATCAGGAACGCACTATACCCGTATATAGAGAGCACTATATTCCTATAAAAAAGCTGCATCACCAGGAACTGTAACACGGTGATAACTACAATGCTTGCAAAAATTCAAAAGCACAGTATTATTTCTGAAAATCAAATGCGCATTGTTTCTGATGGCTCGCATTCTAAACTGGCTCTACACTAGACTCATTCTCATGTAAGAGTTGTATCATTATTGTATCATTCCTGAATAGTGTACTATTTGTATACTATTTGTACTGAATATTGTACTATTTGTATACTATTTGTTCTGAATATTGTACTATTTGTATATTATTTGTACTGTATATTGTACTATTTGTACTGAGTATTGCACTATTTGCAAACTACTTGTATTGAATATTGTACTATTTGTATATTATTTGTACTGAATATTGTACTATTTGTACTGAATAATGTACTATTGTACTAGTTCCTATAACATTCGTACTGTATATTGTACTATTTGTACTGAATATTGTACTATTTGTAAACTACTTGTACTGAATATTGTACTATTTGTATATTATTTGTACAGAATATTGTACTATTTGTACTGAATAATGTACTATTGTACTAGTTCCTATAACATTTGTACTCTATATTTTACTATTTGTACTGAATATTGTACTATTTGTAATCTACTTGTACTGAATATTGTACTATTTGTATATTACTTGTACTGAATAATGTACTATTGTACTAGTTCCTATTTCTTGTATCTTTCCTCAATACGGCAGCAATTTGCAAGCAACCATATTGTGTTAAATAAATGTCTTCTGTAACAGTTTTATTGTCGATGTTTTCCACTAATTTCACAATGCTCTACAGCTTTATAATTGGCATGTCTAGTTAATCTTGCTTTGTTCTCAGTTAAAAACTCTGCAGTTATTTTTATTCAGCCGAGCATGGCCATTTTATTATAAATAAACGTAACGTGTACTCGCACGGACCTTTCCTTACAAAGTTATTGAGGTGTTTCAGAATTTTCCCTGTATATCTGGTTAACAATTAAATATGTCGTTTAATTTATCCCCTTACAATATGCAATGTATGTATGTAGGAAATATTGTAATGGGGTTGAGATTTGAATTGGAGTTTCCTATGAATTTACATAATTTCACCATTCTAAAATCAATATGGGCTATTTTTACATGGCAGTTTTATGTGGGTGTCTGTATGTAGGTGTGTGTGCATGTGTGCATTTCCGTATGTGCGATATGCGCGATCTATGGCAGTTTAAATGCTATCTGTCCCAGTCAATACTTACTGCGAATGTCATGAGCATATGCATTACACTGATAATGATAAGCTTTTAGGTACAAATTTTATATATATATATATATATATATATATATATATATATATATATATATATATTACGTCTCTATAGCCTGTTTCTGGTAGTTTCATGTAAAATTAATTTTACATTTGGGCGAGTTAGTGGTATTTAAAATGTAAAAATTCTGCAAATTGAAATAGATTTCTTTAAACAGCAAATTTGATATAATTTTAATACATATTTATTTAGTATATTCCCTTATGTGATACATCTTAATAAATATCCATAATTAAATTTAAAGAATAAAAGTCTGAAACATTCATATCAAATGCTTATATCAAATTGTCTATTGTTATTCTGTCTTATATTTTTGCCCCAGTATATGTATTTTAAACGAGAAATATTATTGTAAATGTATTAAGTTGTGCATCAGAAATATAAATAAAAATTGATAAGCCATTTTTGTTTTAATAGAATTAAAGTTATATTACAGTAATATTATTTCATTATATTTATTAAAAAATGTATTTTTTTCTATAACCATTTACGCTTATAAATGTACAAAAGTCAAAACATAAATATATTTCAAACATTATTCGAATTAGGTTATCATATTAATTATAATTTAAAAGTATATTAGGATATTTTTCTTACTTTATTTATATCATAGGATTAACAAAGAAAATCCATAGAGCAATAATAGAAAAATACTTCCACAGAATTAGCTTTCGTTTTGATAAAAATACAATATCGTTATTGCCTTTTATACATTCGACACAATAACTTATCTTTCAATAAGGCTATTTTTATCCAATATTTTGTTTTTATTGGCAACGTACAGAAAACTCAAGCAGCTGTTAAGAAACAACAATCACATGTATACAAGTGGTGTTGGCAAAATGCCATGAAAAAAAGAAAACCTGCTATGTTTGTTTACTACAGTGACATTGACTTTAGAGCATGATTTTAGATCCATCCCAAAAAGTGTGTTGTTTCATGCATAATACGCTCATGAGTTTTATATAAATTTTCATATATGATTCTAAATTTATGCTTAACCACACCATAACTTATTTTATTGATTAAGAATATATTTACTACAAGATAAAATAACTGGCAATCTAGTAAACAAATTTAAATTTTCAATCAAACTATATTATTTTAGTTCTGGTAGTTAAATTATTATTTTTTTTAATCGATACTTTAAAAAAAAAAAGATCAATGAAGTAAAAGAGCAGTTATGAGAGGATCATTTACATTTTATCCATCTTGATAATTGTATAATGTTATCAACTTGTACAAATGTCATAAATCTTGCTAAAATCTCTTTAAAATGTTATATTTTGACACAGATAAGTAAGATGCATAAAATTATTGGGGAAAGACATTTTATTCTTACGACATATTTTAAAATAATACCCTGGATACAAAATCTTAATGAATCAGTAGCTGAAACTTTATTTTTGTATTCCGATATTGAATGTGATATAAGTGAAGCTATGTTGAAGACCCAGACCGTCCGACTCGTCCAAGAACTCATGGAGCAGCTGTTTGGAAGGCCGGAGGTGGATCTATGTAAAATAATTCAATAAATAATAAGAAAAACTTTGTGCAGCGAATATGGAAAACTTAAGCAACGTACTCAATCACGAATAGCAGAAATAGAATAACAATGCCGCACACAGCTGTTTCGAGGATACGCTAAACCCCCTTTGTCAGTGTTAGACAGACCTTTGTGAATCGAAAATGAATAGTAATTTTGAATTAATCTCATACTTTATCTATATTTTATAAATCATAAATCACTTTTATTCTTGAATCCATTTCGTATTTAATTTATCTTTCTGTTTAGAACAGACAAAGGCGATCCAGCGTACACTTGAAACATCTGTATGCTGCATTGTTATTCTATTTTTGCTTAAATACTTTGCTCAAGTTTTTCTTAAGTGATGTATTATGTGAGGAAATCGAGTGGAGCTTTAAAGTTCAGATCTAATGTATTATTCGTTAATTAGTATTTAATCTTTAATTAGTAATTTCATATTTCATTCAACTTTTATAAATCATGATTCACTTTTAACCTAGAATAAATTGCGTATTTAAGTTATATTTGTCAATCATATATATATTTCAATTTTGAACCTATTTTATTTTAAATTTACTTTTGTTAATTAAGAATGACGTATAACATTGGATACGTTTTATATTTATTTTACCTTAAGTACATCATGTATTGCGTATTTATTTACATTCAGATTTAATTAACATTCATTAATTTTTATTAGAGAAAAACATGCAATTCGATTGATATTTAAACTCTTTTGTTATTGAAGTCTAAATTCTCTTTTAACTTAGAATTTTTTTATCATAGGCGATTCTCTCGCCGTGAGGATAAATAAGTTATACTGTTATTTACTTTTAACGCCTTTAATTTACTTCTTTTGTCAAACACGAATCATAATTGTAATTCCATTCATGAACAATTTTCTTACGTGAGTCATCAATGACGTATAATTCTGAATTAATTTTATACTACTTTAATTTGAAATCACGAATTGAGTGTAAATTTACATTTGGATGATATAAAATAACTGTTTGTAAATTATTTATAGCATGCTTAGAATATTATATAACATATTTTATATATTTATTTTTAATATACTTTTATGAACCAGAAATCATGTTTTACTTTATATTGATTTCATATTGACTTCATAAACCATACTTATTTTCATACGCAATAATAATTATGGTCTCAATTCATGCATTCATACATTTGGGAATTATAAGTCAAGATTTAATTTGAAACATTTTCGTTTTTAATCTTGATCACAAAATGAATTAAATGTAATCCAATAAATATATCTGATAAACCGAATCATATAACATTTTAGTTACGTAATTATTATTATTAAATATAACTGATATTTAGTTATATTTATTAATGTATATACTAATATTTCATTATATACTAATGTATTAAATTTATTGATATGTGAAACTGATATACGAAATATATACCATTTCTATTAAATAGATATAATCATATCAAAAACTTCATACATACATAAATAGTACTGTGGTTTCTTTTTTCCACCCTCCACCCTCCCTAAATGCAGTTAAAATGTCGTTCATCAATAAATTCAGAGTATAACCATTTATGTATTTTGCTCAAAATATATACATACATATAAATATATACGTGTATATCCTTCAAAACAGATAATATTAAATTATAGTAAGGATTTGTATTTTTGAATTCATATTAAATTTTGCATATATATTCCTATGGATTTTTTTTTATTCTGTATAATATCATTTCTCTTGAGATTATAGTATTGCTCTATACAAAGTTCATTAAACGGCCAAATAACTTTGGAAGGAAAGGTCCATGAGTGTACCCGTTATGTCTACCAAATAAAAATGATTATACCCGATCGAGTGAAACGAATTGCATCGTCCCTAGTGGAGAATTTAAGAAGTTAGGATAAGAACTCGGCAATAAAGCGAAGAAGACGAAAAAGCAAATTACAAAATTGTAGACCATTGTGTAATGCAGTACTCCGCAGCTTTTCTCACCCTCAGCTTATCCAACGACTTCCCAGAATCCTGCCGCACACCACAAGCAAAAATAAACAAAAAATGTAGGAGTTTCATTTACTTATTATTTATTACAGAAATTACATTTACTTATTTTTTATTTGTGAAAGTAACTTCGCATTTAACAACATTTTTTTTTATGTTTACTAGGTGTTTTACTATGTTTACAATGTTTTTACTAGTGTACTATTTCCATCTCCTGTTTTTACTATGTCATTATTAGTTTTCTTATAAACATAATGTATAAGGAAAGTATTGTGACGGGGTCGAAAATTCGAATTCGAGTTTTCGACGGGAGAGCACGTTTAAATCACGAATCCTGATCACGAATTAAACATTTTTTAAGTGATGTCTGAATGTGTGTGTGTGTGTGTGTGTGCGCGCGCGTGTGAAAGTATGTGTGTGTGTGTGTGTCAGTGAGTCTGTGGAGACGATAACTGACGAAGCAATGGACCGATTCAAACGAAATTTGGTACAAAAATCACAATCCTTAAACACTTGAAGCCTATTTTTTTATACGCAATCGAATGTTCAGAACCCTCTAAAATTTCGAATGAAATTTTTAAAAAATCTTAAAAAAATCAAAACCGCTAATAAACTTACGCAAATAGACATTTCTTATGTAATTTTTCATTAGAAAACGATTGACATAAATTTTAGAACGCTAACATGAACCGTTCTCGAGATATTGAACATTTTTCAGAAAAATTATCAAAAAGCGAAATAAAATTTAAAAAAATATTTCCTATTGAGAAACATGCTCACTTTTCATATGTAATCCCATGCAATAAATTTGGTGACATCAATTCGTGGATTTAGCTCATTCCATTCATGAAAAAAGGTACTTTGAGTAATACTTTTGTATTTGAAAGCCAATAGTCATTTATCTGCTGTAAGAATAACATATTTCTTCGTAGCTTGGCGAGATTTTGGCGACGAATTTGGTGGAATGTCGCCAACTTGGCGACTTTTAAAATGTTGCTAAATTAACGAAAAGCTCGCCAAATGGATAAAAATGACGTTAAATCAATGGCGATTCATTGATGATGACGACATGGAAAATGACGATTCATTAACGAAAATTCAATATCTTGGAAAGAATATAAATAAGTACTATAAAAATAATCTATTTTTTTTACTGTAAATGTAGTAAATTCATTGCATTATATAAGGAAAGTCATGTGCTGCCCACATCAGATTTTTTTATCTACATTTATTCCATACTAAATACTACGGCTTCCTGTTGTGTCAACTAACTATAGCAGCTACCTTGCTAACACTAGCGACACCTAGACATAATTCTCAAAGCATTATTGCATTTTCAAGAGTTTCATCCACAGGAATATCTCCATCATTCTAACTACATGTTCTTAACTTTAATATCAATACAACGAGCTTATATACATGGAGACACGGTAACACTACTGGGGCTATAAATTATAGCTTTTCCTTGATGTGACGTCACTTACAATCAACTATCAGCATTACCACCCCAACTCTACGATATTACTATTTGCTATTGAATGAATCCGTTGATATTTTAATTTTGCTTCGTATATCTTGTTTTAATTTCATATATTTTGATTTTAATTTCATATATATTGTTATGTCAATAACATATTTTATAATGCAATCGACCTCTTTGGGGCCATTATACAATAGATGCATTTATTGTATAATTGTTTTAAATTTGCTCTTTATATTTACGTAACTAGAAGGTTTGCCCGTCATATGCCGGAATTCAAAATTTGCAAAATATTGCCTCCCATTTGACGTCATTTTTATCAATTTGGCCACAATTGCGACATCTCTCCAAATTCTTTGCCAAATGTCACGGACGGACGAACTGTGAAATGGCTTTTTCTTATAGTAGATTCTTATATTCTTTCCAAGGTATTGAATTTTCATCGATTTGGTAACATTTTCGTTAATTTTTGTGATGTTTTGTTTAATTTTGAGACATTTTCAAATCTCGCCAAAATTGTCGGCAAGTGAGACAGTTGGGCTGAGAGACTAACGCTGCCGAAACATTATTACAATACTATCCCCTTTCAAATCAACATTAATTTATTGATTTGGCGTCATTTTTATCAATTTGCCTACATTTTTTTGATTTGCTAAAATTGTCGTGAATTTGGCAATATTTTAATCAATTTGGCGATATTTTAAAATTTCGCCAACTGGGAAGGTTGGACTGACATGCTACCGAAATATTATTACAATACTATACTCTTTCAAAACTCCATTAATTTAATTAATTTTGCGTCATGTATATTAATTTGGCTAACTTTTTATCGATTTGTCGACATTTTTGTCAATTTGGCTATATTTTGTTAAATTTGGCGACATTTAAAAATTCGCCAAGTTTGTCGTCAAGTGTGATGGTAGGACCGACAAATAAATGTTTCCGAAACATTATTACTGTACTATCCCCTTTCAAAACATAATTAATTTCATTGATTTGCCGGTATTTTTATCGATTTGGCGACATTTGATAAATTTGGCGACATTTTAAAAAGTTGCCAAATTTGTCGCCAAGTGAGATGGTTGGATTTGACAGACAAATGTTATCGAAACATCGTTGCAATACCCCTTTCAAAACGCAATTGATTTCATTGATTTGGAGTCATTTTTATCAATTTGCGATTATTTTAATCGATTTGGTGACATTTTCTTCAATTTCGCAACGCCTAAAAAGTAGCCAAGTTGGCGATATCTCGCCAAATTCGTCACCAAAATTGTCATCAAGCAGACAGACAAGTAGACAGACAGATAAATCAAAGTATTTAAATTATTAATAATGTGTCCCCATATTGAATGTTTTAACTATAATGTTTTTCTGGCAATGTTACTCAAATGGATTTAGAAGTAAGGAGCACCAATATCGTTTGAGAAAATAATTCAGGTGGCGCTGGAATAAGTTTAGTAGCTCTGTATATTATGCATTTGTATGGCGAAAGTTCTAAAATATTTATTTAAACTGTCCATTTTATAAAAATAAATTATTAACGTAAAGTAGAACAGAAGCAATAACGAATATTCCTACGTATTCAAAATTATTTCATCTTTCAATTTATTTTATTTCCATATATTCTATACTCTATCCTACAAATATGAAAACATATTGGTTAATTATACTCATAATTTGGAAAAACCTTAATTTAAACATAATAAAAAAACACATTTACTAAATACTACGCCTTTCTGTTGTGCCAACTAACAATAGCAGCTACTTTACTAACACTAGCGACACCTAGATATAATTCTCAAAGCATTATGACATTTTTAAATGTTTCATCTATAGGGGTTTTATATCCTTCATTTTAACACCATGGTTACCTTAAGTCTGTTCCAGAAACCTTAAATCACAGGTGCCTCCTGGGTGGTGCTGAATGAGTAACGGCTATGATATCTCTCATTAATTTGTAATATTCTTGTTTCATGTTTAGTTTGTTTATTTAATTGTTTTCTACATTTGTATTGTGAGATTCCATATATGTTGGATTCATTTATATTAAAGCTATATGTAACAGCAACAACTACATACATATTTCCCCCAAACTTATTCAATAATGCAATAAAACACATTTTTTTTAATATGTGCAATATTTTGGAAACAGCATGTAGTTCATCATACAAAATGAATGTTATTCTAGACTTGAAGAAGACATTCCCAAGGCTAGGAAAGAAGAGTTCCTATAGCATGTGTTTTCTATCGGAAACTGGTAATTATCCCATTAGCTCAATCGATGAAGGTCTAACCTGTTGGAGGATTTCAAGTCGGAGTCCCATATTGGCAAACATAATTTACATATCTCATTGCGATTAATTGTTTAAAACTACATTCTAAAAATTCGAATTGTGATTTACAACAAATATATTAAGAGGAGTTTTAAACTTTTGTAAAAAAATTTCCTGTATTATGAATTAACAAACTTTTATTTGATTAAGTTCTAAACTTATTGGTACAAGTTTAAGAGAGGCTGTAAAATTTTGACTTATACTAACGGACATTGCCCGCTAGTGGTCAGTAAACATAGCAACTAATGTTTAGCAATCAGTTCTTTGATGTTCTGCGCGCACTGCTCAGACGCAAAAGTCAAAAAGCTATAAATGCTATCCAAAGTTTAGAGGAGTCGAACATTGCTTAAAACTCGGAGCAATAATCGCTATGATAGATAAAAACGAAGATTTGAAAAGGAGGAGTGGGGAGTGCACCTCACCACCACTGTGCCTTTTCTCCCGCGGTCTTTCCCACCTTGCCCAAAAGCAGCGAAACAAAAATTCTTCCAATACAAAAGTGTATAGAAAAACACGTTATATCATACAAGATTTTAGATATGTCGGTTCGCCCGTATTTCCCCAGAGTATTTTCTTATTCGTATATCGTATTCAATAACATCTAAACCAATGTTATTTTTTACAGCTGTGCTTGTTATTCTCCAAAAATACATTTCTACTCACGCTGCATTTTTCCGGTCGCAGTATTTTCAGACTCATACTACGGAAATGAAATCTAATGCAGAATTTCACTTACGCTTGAAGAATTCGCGTTACTTTAAAAACTATACATAAAAATTGATCTTTAAAATTTAAAAAAAACCCAACTTTTGATATATTTTTAACATATTTTGCTAAATGATACACAGGTAAATAGTAATTAATACACAGCCAAATAATGCAAAACAATAACAATGTTTTTAAATGTCTGTAAATATGCACTCAATTGCATTAGACTACGACAATTTTGTGTCACAGGAAGAAACAGGTAATTTATAAGTAACTAGCTGCCTTCAGCGAGCAGCCCGGTCGCATTTTGAAAAGCCCTTAATTACTTGTTTGTAGTTACTGCCGACTGAATATACACCCGATGAGTGGGCAGGTCACAGCTAACGACAATCCGCGTAAGACGTATGCAATAACGATAACCCCACTTCATTCAAATGCGGCAATCCCTGTAGTAGATTAATGAAATAAATTGCCTTTTATTAGCGGATACTCCTATATAGGTTACTCGCATGCGCCAACGTAGCACAACATGCACGATTGAATGCTATAACGACAACTCAACTCCATGCAGTAATGCCAACTGCACAAGGTATGCTTTGGCACGTTATGCCTGCTCATCTAATCTGTATAGAATGTTCAAAAATAAATTATTTTTATTATTCCATTTTCTGACTCCTACTATGGAATTGAAATATGATGCAGAATTACTTTTACTTTTAAAGAATTCCGGTAACTTTGAAAGTTGTATATAAAATTGATTGTTAAAATATGTTTGCGCTGTTTTAGTATATAATTATTTCACTAAAACTTTCGTTAACAAAGCAAACAAAATTAGAATAAACTCCAAAATCATATAATACTCACAGAATTCCCTATTATTTCGCACAGCTTTACTTGCCTACATATAGGTTTTGAAGTATGTAGCTATAAAATTCGCGAGTAAGAATTTATGTTTTCAAATCCTAATCATTTCCGTCACTGCCGCGCCAATTGTTCTCAGTCTTTTGAATTTGAAAAAAAAAATGGGCGAAATTTAGTTTAAAATTTGTTTGTAAACTTATACGAGTAGTTATGTATTAATGTCTAATCTAAATAATACTTGCATCGAAATTCGCGGTTGTGCGTCACTTCGATATCCCGCTACGCTGCCAACAAATACATATACATACCCACGCAAAGATGAATAAACATTATTTTTAATTGCTTAAGATTTGAAAATAAAATAATACATTATATTTTGTAATAAAAAGTGGTATTTAAAGTATCGTGTATTTAAATACGAATATCATGTTTGATTATTATTTATTTATTTATTTATGTATGTTTTCAATTCTGAATGGATATAATTATCGTGATACATAAATTTAAAAATTTACAAACAGACAAACATATAAATTGAATGCTAAGCAATATCAAATAGTGGTTTCTCCGAAGAGAATATTCTTCTCGGATTTTATATCATCCTTAAATCAAAAGCTCTGTGGGTCAATGGGGATATTCAAAGCAATTTATTCGAATTTTCAAGTGTTTAAATTGTCATTCTCGAAACGCAGTTTTTGCTTTTGATTACAGGAATCTTATTCAGTTTAGAATCTTTGAAGTTTCAAATCATATAATTTAATTTTAAACTAGCTTTGTCCGCAGTTGTACAAGGTTCCTAAAATGTCCTTAAACCCCACAATAACTAAGGAATGATAAGGGTCCCTGAGTGTTCATGTTAGGTAAATAATACAGAAAAGTCACCATTCCCGAATGAATAAAAGTGTACAAAGTACGTTTAACGGAAAATTGAAGAAGTTATGAACAAAGTGAGATAGAAGAAAAATGCCCTTCAAAATTTTTTAAAGTATTGTCTAGTTATAGGTTTTAAGGATAAACCATTTACGGAGTAATTTGAAAACGCTGCCTTTAAATTCCAATCTAAGGGTCGACTGTGAAATAGTAAAAAAGATAATTTACAGAAAAAGAAGTTTCAAAAAGAAACGAGCGATGCTCTTTGATCCCTATTGTGACGAATCACAATTGAGATCAGTCAAGTCGCAGAATTTGGAATAAGAGGAGCAATTTTCCTCGAGTAGTAAAGGGGAGGATGGGGGTTTTCTGACTGTGCTCCGTGGAGCACTGGCCTTGAAACGGTGAAGTCTGCATTTATTAAAAACGCTGGGATTCTGTGCTCATCTGAGCGGGCCAATTTCAGGACTTAAACGGGGAGACCGTTAAGACTCGCAAATAAAATTTGAATTCTATCGAGGTCGTGTTCAGCAGCTTCCATCTAGTGGATAACTTTTGAAAAGGATTCATAAATGTGTTTAGGGCTATAATGGCTTTGAAAAGATAGGAACATGCCTATGACTAATTCATTAAAATTTTTAACTTCATTATTATCAACGGGTTTGGAATTTTGAGTTTTATTAGTGTGGGGGGGGGGGCTCAAGAATGTCTTCGGGGTTGTTTTGAAATAGGTTTGCATTGGAAACATTTTTGTTTACAAATTTAGAATTAAATGTGTTGTGGTCAGATCTATAATTAATAGAGGGTCTGGGTCAGGAAACTTCGGGAAGCCTCTATAACTGGTGTGGTTGTCTAGTAATAGGAATCGATATTTAATCAGATAGATAATGTATTTTGCAGTCCACTTCGACGATAAGAGATTGCAATTCCGTCTCAGAAGCTCAGTTGTGAGAATGCTGGTTGCTTGGTATGAATATCCACGGTCCAAGTCCCGGCTGGAACTGTGAGGTTTTTTACAATGACGTCCAAACAAATTTACCCTGACGGTTGATGCAACGATGCCGGACGTCTAAATCTTACCCTTGTACGACTAATACGGTTTCTGTGGACTCTGGGATATTGAACGCTGATTTCAAATTTGAAGGTTAACTACTACGCAGGAAGCTAAATTAATGGATAAAATTAGCATCAGGAGGCCAACCCGAGTAAAAAACAGCAGCAGGTGTTCAGTTAGATTACCAGACTGCGCATCAAGCATATTAGAGGGAGGAGAATGCAGAGTTCACTTGAACGATAATAACTCAAATTCGCCCCAGCGTGTCACTTGGGAGAGCATCTGCTGACGAGTGCGAAGATTAATCACCGGAAAAAAACAGTAAGGTTTATATTCAGAAACAGTACAATAAACAACATTTACATGCACTGGACTGTAGCATAGAGGCAGCCTTTTATCCCACAGATAGAAACAATTTCACTGAATTTATTTGCACGATTAAAATTATCGATCGAAAGAGTCTCAAAATTAAATGCAAAATATGTTTCGTCTGGAATAGTTTACTCCGGAATTCCTATTAATTACTACTTAATTTGTTTCGACATAGATCCATAGATCTTTAAAATATGTTATATTGATCTGCATTTATCGCCTTAATTCTGTCATTGGAGTCAAACGAGCAAATTGATCAGCAACATGGATGTCAGTGAACTTTTTTATAGATCCGATGAATATGACCCATTCCGACTACGAAATAACTATCAAATGGTTTGTTGCCAATTTATTTACGCAAAAATTTACGTTTCTTTATTTAGTTGTTACTTAAACCATTCTAGTCTTCTTCATTTAAGTCTTATTTCTATTTCTTTCCCTGTAATGCATGGTAATGTAGAGGAAAAGTATTGGAATCATGTTGAAAATCGCAACTGTAGTTTTCGACGGATCTACAACACATCTACACGTTTTGGGACCTCTAAAAAACGAACAAACTATTTTTAAGCCTGACGCATGTGTGTGTGTGTGTGTGTGCGCGCGCGCGCGTCTGTCTGTCTGTCTGTCTGTGTCTCTGTGCAGAGTTTGCATCCACCGTAGCTCAAATTCTAATTTTCTAATTGACCAAATTTCATAAAATTTAATAGGTCATTTGTGGGACACCCTAAATTCCTCATCAAAATCTAAAATAAAATATTACGTATGCTCAAATATATCAATTAAATGCTTGTTCCATATGCAATTCTTGACAATAAAAATTATTAAGACCAACCCCATTACTCTAGGTTTAGCTGCCCTAGAGATATTTTTCTTTTTACACATTTTTGCCTCCACCCTTAAAAGAAACTCAAGTTACCAAATGAAAACGAAAATTGAATTGAATTGCAAATTTAGTATAACTTAAAATAATCATGGGTGTTATTTTGTGCAATTAAACTCAATTTAATGAATTATTGAAAAAATAATGAAATCGTGAATACGAGTCTGCAGGGAAAGTCATGTGCTGTCCACATCACACCATATTTTCATATTTAAACATGGAAAAAATTGTTTTGCTTATATACTTATAATGAACAACATTTTCCCTTTTATTTACTATATTATTTTAAAAAATGTGTTAAACAATATTTTAAACTTATAAATGCTTTAATTTTTCTCATTTATATTGTAGCCCCTTTGCCATATTATGTTGGGTAAAGTGGCTATTTGATAGGACTATAGTCATTTACTTAGTATACGATACATGATCAATAAAGGACTAAGTTCAAGTAAAATAAATAAATTTACATAAACCATAATATTGGTTATAAGCATTATTTTATTTTTGGAAATATATTAATACTTAGAAAAAAAAAATTTTTTTGCACGGCCACTTAACTCACTTTTCGTTCTACGTCAAGCACTAGCGAAAATATATGCCTAATTGAAAATTTGATGTGATCAGTACATGCCTTTCCCTATATAATACAATGAATGTGCTTCTGTTACAGTGATAAAATGATTTATAAGATCCACGGCACAATGTTTTTAATGTTGAGTTTTGCATTTGGCTCTTTTCCGGATGACAGCATGCAAAACTATTTCGCAGTACCCAGTGAACTTATATTTCAAGCATCTCTGGCAATTGTCAATAATAATAGCATCAGTAAGAAGTAATATAGTCCTTATACAGTATATTTTTATTATCAATTCATTAATTTGACGTCATTTTAATTTATCTTAATTTTGCAATCTTGATATTTTCGTTAATTTGAACAGAAATATTGCCAAGTTGGTAATTTTTTGCGAAATTAATCGCCAAGTTCGCCAAATTTATCTCTCGGCATAACAGGCAAATGTAGAGAAGAGGTTTTCTTAAAATGCTATTGGCGAATTGTTAGGCGTCAAAATACAAAACTATTACCCACAGCTTCTTCCGTCGTGAATGGAAGAAGATTCACGAGAATAATGTTAACAAATTTATCGCAAACAATTTTTTTGTAAAGAAACATCTGAATTAATTTACAAATTGTAAGGTACATTTCAATGAAACAAAATATGCATGTAAAATGCACCAGTGCAGCCAAACGGATATGAATGAGGTTCGACAGACATGCCGGACTATCGGGCGTGCCGTGCCATTGAATGGCGGGTTAGCGGATGTTTTTTACACAGGAAAAGATGTATTACTTATATCTGATCATTAATTTCATGCATGTGGACGAAAACAATCTATATAAATGACATTGAAATCCGTCTGGCTGTTTGTTTGTTTTTGTGTTTGTCTCAACATCATGGGAGAACGATTGCACCGGATTTCATGAAATTTTGGTGGGTAGCCTTGATAGAGTATCACTTAAAATTTAAGCGTTTGTATGTTTTTATGTTTGTCTGTCTTCATTTCCCTTCAACTGTGTCTTTGCCTAAAGCGTGAACCAATCGTTACAAATGCCTTAATAAACGGAAACCAATTGTTATTGGAATATCCAAACAAACAGTACCTAAACCTCATTTTAAACCTCTTTACAATGCAAAATGCAATTTAAAATACGATAACGTAACGCAATCGTTGTTTGCACCTCTATCTCAAATATTGTGGAAACATTTTAAATTAACAAAATAAAAAATAAACCTATAAACCTATAAAAAAAATAGTTTCTAACGCTATAAATTAAATATGTATTTATATGTTTGCTCCTAATAAGTAGATCAGACACATATTCCACAAAGATGCTGTTGTTTAATTGCAAAAGTATTATTATCTATATAAATAAAATTGCAAGTTGTGCCTTTATCTCTCTTTTTATTACTTTCCCTGCAATACATGGTAATGTATAGGGAAAGTATTGGAATCATGCCGAGAATCGCACTCGAGTTTTCGACGGATCTACACGTTTCGAGACCTCTAGAATACGAAAAATCTATTTTTAGCGTGACGTTTCTGTGTGTGTCCGTGTGTCTGTCTGTCTGTCTGTGCAGATTTTGTATCCACTCTAACTAAAAAATTAATTGACCGAATTTCATAAAATTTGGTAGATCTATCACTTGTGGGCGGATCTGGTACTGATCAGTTTTGGGTATGATTCGGGATAAAAGAACCCGCCTTTTTTTTAGAAATGGCCCGCAAAAGCTTGTATCCACTCTAGCTGAAAAACTAAAGGACCGAATTAAACAAAATTTGGTAGGTAAGTCACTTGTGGAACACCCTGGTGCTGATTAGATTTTCGTAAGATTCGGAAAAAAATAACCTGCCTTTTTTTGCAAAATGGCCCGCTAAAATCGACAAAATCTAAAATAAAAAACTACGTATGCTGAAATATATCCATTAAATGCTCGTTTTATACGTAATTTTTAACGAAGAAAAGAATAAGACCAATCCCATTACACTAGGACTAGCCGTTCTCGAGATATTTTTGTTTTTGTTTTTTTCTCTACGCCACCTTTGAAAATGAGTTCAGTTACCAAATGAGAACGAAAATTGAATTAATAGTGAATTAAATTTAATTAAAATAAGAGAATGTGTATATAAGTCTGCAGGGAAAGTCATGTGCTGCCCACATCAGATTTTCTTGTCACGGGAGAATTCACCACTTTCTTTTTTGTGAGTATTATTATAAAACTAGAAAATGTATCTGGCCTTTCCCGAGATTTAAGATGAGAGACAGTGGCGTAGCCGTGTTTTCCCCTCTACAAAAGTTTATTTAATTTTATTTTTGTTATAACGAGTGTATTGTAACGAGTGTTATTGTTGTTTGAGTTCCAATCCAGGTCTTATCGAATTTTGAATCTTAAAGCCCAAACAGCGGTAAGTACAGTTGGTAGGTACACTCAAATAACGTCTGAAATTCAACGTCTGTGTCTACGAACACTAATAACGTCTGAAATTCAACGTCTGTGTCTACGAACACAAATAACGTCTGGAATTCAAAGTCTGTGTCTACGAACAAACAACGTCTGAAATTAAGAATGAACTAAGCAAAGCGTGCATGAAGGAATTTCCTTTGCAATACGCATACGCTGAAGACAACAATTGCATCGTTTCCGACAAATAGGTGAACAATTTTACAATGTATGGATGCTTACAAAAATCCTAAATAATAAAATAGTCAACCTCAGGAGCAATTTCTTATATCTGAATTTTATAATGAATTAAGTTTTCAAAGCACGAAAAGTATATATTTAAAAAAAAAAGTTCAGGACATTTTTTTTTTTAATCGTATGTATTCTGTTCGCTTGAAAATGAATCTTCCGATGGTATTGAAATGGAATCTCTGTGATAATATTTTTGGTATCTAAAGCACGGATATGTGTGAAAATCGATCAAAATAAAATAGTTTTATTACGAACGTGCAGTAGATGGCGGTACCATCCAGATAGCAGTTAAAATTTACCATAAACCGGAATTTCTTCGAGCCTTATCAAAATTATAAGTAATGAATGGCTTATTAATAAACGTATGACTTCAGGAAATTATTTGCTGTTAAATTATAAATATCAGTTTGCCAGTCAATTTTTTAATATCATTATTTGGAAATCGGGGAAGTCTTCAAAACACTAAAAGTATATGTATATATTTTTTTAATTCAGATAAATGCTTCTATTAATCACATAACTTCCGTTCAATATTTGCTTGAAAAATAATTTTTCAACATTTACAATGGTGTTACGAAACTCTATAATAATATTTTGAGTTGCTAAATAACGGATTTGTGTGGAAATCGCTCAAAACCGTGCGTGAACATGTATTAAAACGCGGCGACATCAGTGAAGATAGCACTCAACATAGAAAATCGCTGAAACTCGAACAATCAAAATCAAAATTAAAATTAAAAAACATAAAAAAAAAATCTGTTGTGGTCAACACATGACTTTCCTAATATAATGCAATGAATTTACTACTTTTATAATAAAAAATAGGGTTTTTTTATAGTACATATTCATATTCTTTCCAAGATATTGCATTTTCGACATTTAGTCGTCATTTTCAATGATTTAGTGTCTTTTTTATCCATTTGGCGAGATTTTCGTTAATTTGGCAACATTTAAAAAACTCGCCAAGTTGGCGACATTCCGCCAAATTCGGCGCCAAAATCTCGTCAAGCGTTATGGGCGGAGAAATAAGTTATTTTTATAGCAGATAAATAACTATTAGCGTTCAAATACAAAAGTATTACTCAAAGCATATTTTCTCATAAATAGAACGAGCTAGATCCACGAAAATAATGTCACCCAATTTATCGCATAATATTACATATGAAAAGTGAACATGTTTCTCAACAGTTATATATTTTTTAATTTATGGGATTTTTTGAAAAATTTATTGAAAAAATATGCAATATCTCGAGAACGGTTCATGCTAGCGTTCTAAAGTTTATGTCAATCGTTTTCTAAGGAGAAGTTACATAAGAGATGTCCATTTGCATAACTTTATTAAAGGTTTTAATTTTTTGTTGATTTTTTTCAAAATTTCACTCGAAATTTTAGGGGAGTTCTGAACATTCGATTACGTTTAAAAACAATAGGCTTCCAGTATTTACGGATTGTGATTTTTGTACCAAATTTCATTCGAATCGCTCTATTTGTTCGTGAGATATCGTCTCCACAGTCTCACTGACACACACACACACACACACACACACACAGAGACATTCCCTCCAAAATGTTTGATTCGGGATCAGGGATGCTTGAAACGTGCTCTCCCGTCGAAAGCTCGAATTCAAATTTTCGACCCCGTCACAATACTTTCCTTATACATTATATATATAAGGAAAGTAAAAAACTCGTCGAGATGTATCGCCCCGGATCCTGAAGTGCCTGTGCACCAAATTTCATGACCGTATGACGTTTAGAATTTTCGTTGCACATGACACAAGCACAGAGGCAAACGAAAATACGAACAGAGAGACATCTATCTTCCTTTATTATTATATATTTCAAAATAAGATACCCCAAATAAAAATAGTTCACCGCAAATTGTAAATATTATGTTCCTTTATATTACATATTCCGTAAGGGAAGAACGGGTATACTGCTAGAATAGAATACAAATGCTTACATCTTATTCTGCAGATATATTTATATGGAAATATCTACAAATATCTGAGAGGCACCATAATATTCAAATAGAATATTTTTATCATAATATATTACTTTTTATCTCCAGAATACTGATTTACAAATTAATCATAATACACTGTGCTCTTTCTATATATATATATATATATATATATATATATATATATATATATATATATACATACAGAGAGAGAGAGAGAGAGAGATTATCTGATAATAAATTTTATGCTATGGATATAAATAATCTCAAAATTAACAGCAGTTTATATAAATATCTCTCTTATTTAGTAAATGGTATAGTTAAAAAGTTTAGATTAGCTGGATTTTCATGAATTCTATCATAGTACCTTATATTAGCAAGACATCACTTTTCTCTTTTATTAATTATACTTTTATTTTTACATCCTCTAAAACAGCGGCCTTACTATTATTAGCCCCACTTTTTTGTAGCTCTTTTTGTATATTATTACTTTCTCTTACCTTTTTGCATTACTGTTTTTCATTTCTTACGAATGGCAATAGTAGATCATTTCTTTCTTCTTTGCGAATGGCAACACTACTATCTTCATTCAGGGTTCCAGGGTTCCACTGGTTCGAGCATATGCTGTGCTTTTTCCAGGTATTCATGTTTTCTTTTATTTTTCCTTCTTTATGTATGTTGTCCAAGCAGAAATAGTTTATAGATATACTCTCTCTATTTCTTCAGGAACATACATATTTTGCGTTTGCCTCGTCAAAATACTTGGACCCGAAGAAGAGTTTTTCGAAGTGAAAATGTCCATCTTTTAAGGTCTAGCCCTTGTCCATGTGTATAGCAATATTGCTTGATTTTTTATGTTTTTTCTATTATCGTTTCCATACCATTGAAATTTGTTTATTTTCTTTAACTTGATGACTCGTAATTTGTATTTTTGCTTTCCTTATATACATAATGTATAACGACAGTATTGTGACGTCGACGAAAATTCGAATTCGAGTTTTCGAAGGGAGAGCACGTTTCAAGCATCCCTGATCACGAATCAAACATTTTTGAGGTGATGTCTGTGTGTGTGTGTGTGTGTGTGTGTGTGTGTGGAGACGATATCTCACGAACGAATGGAGCTATTCGAATAAAATTTGGTACAAAAATCATAATCCGTGAATACCGGAAGCGTATTGCTTTTAAACGCAATCGAATGTTCAGAACCCTCTTAGATTTTCAAGTGAAATTTTTAAAAAATCATCAAAAAATCAAAACCTTTAATAAAGTTACGCAAATAGACATTTCTTATGTAATTTTTCCTTAGAAAACAATTGAAATAAACAACGCTAACATGAACCGTTCTGGAGATATTACACATTTTTCAAATAAATTTACAAAAAAATCACATTAAAAAAATATATATTAACTTTTGAGAAACATGTTCACTTTTTATATGTAATATCATGCGATAAATTTGGTGACATCATTCCCGTTGAACTAGCTTCGTTCCATTCATAAGAAAAGATAGTTTGAGTAATACATTTGTATTTGAAAGCCAAAGGTCATTTATCTGGTATAAGAATAACTTATTTCTCCGTTCATAAACTTGGCGAGATTTTGGCGACGATTTTGGTGGAATGTCGCCAACTTGGCGACTTTTTTAAATGTTGCCAAGTTAACAAAATATTGCAAAATGGATAAAATGATGATAAATCGATGAAAATGACGACTAATTAACGAAAATTCAATATCTTGGAAAGAATATAAGTATCTACTATAAAAACAACCTATTTTTGTCTGCTGTAAAAGTAGTAAATTCATTGCATTATATAAGGAAAGTCATATGCTGCCCACATCAGATTTTTTTCCATTTGATTGACGAGTTGCTGTTTTATACTTTTATTTTGTAGGTGTTTTAGAAAGTCAGGTTTTTCGAGTTGCAACTTCTTACTATTCTTTCATTGGACATTCAAACTATTATATATATATATATATATATATATATATATATATATATATATATATATATATATATATATATATATATATATATATACCATATGTATATATGTAAGGGAGATTCCGGTAAGATGACGAAATCGAAGTTTCTCTGAAACCCTGCAAATGGCAACACTCATCAACAAATAAAATCTTCAGAATAACCCTCAAAGCGTCCCTTGTGAATGTGAGAAGAATCGGCCGAATTGTTTTGATGACACGGAACAAAGAAGCTACAGGTACGTTTTGTTAAAATTTTTCACGTATGTAAAATAGGTTTTAAACCGGCATTAAAATTAATTTTCTTGAAATTGAATCGCTTTATCAATAAGTTCAAACTCTTGGTAAATCATGGTAAAATAGCTTCTTTTTGATAACTTTATTGATGCTTTTATTTGAAGTCATCTGACGGAGATGGCTCTTTCGGGTAAGATGACGAACACACAGTGCGGGCAAGATAGCGAATTCGTCATCTTACTCGAAATATGAAAACATTTTTCTTTCAAAGTAAGAAGGCTAGTAGACAAATTATGAATACTTTTTGATCATTTCACAGATAGTAAAATCGTACAACAGAAAGACTAACCGACGACAAATTTGGTGTGAAGATTCTATGAAAGGGGCGATGAGGCCACAAATTCACAAATTATTTCCACCACACCAATGCCACTATATCCCATAGTTGGAATATTATCCACTCTTGATGCTGCTGAAGAAATGCAGAGAACATCAAGTTTACCTCCTCTATCCTCTACAAATTCACATGTTATTTCCACCACACCAATGCCACCATCTCCCATAGTTAGAACATCATCTACTCCTGCTGCTGCTGAAGGAACACAAAGAACATCAGGTTTGCCTCCTCTGCCTTATGCAACTCCACAACAGCGGAAAGAAATAAAAAAATTGCCTTCTTTCCATATCACGATTTCTCCTGTTAAAAAAGTTCTAGAAGGTAAAAAAACATAGATGGAAAAAAAAGAGAAAAAATACAAAAAGTAAGAAAGATATTAATAAGCAAAGAGAATCAGACATTAAACTTAAAGTTCCAATGAGCAAGAATCTAAAAAAGCTTTAAAAAGATCTAGATGAAACATCAGCCGATCCATTAATTCACATTGAATATCAAGGAAGTGACGACAGTCTCTAAAGAAGAGAGATAATGCATTATTTGTTCTAAGTATGGTAAAGATGAACTATAGTTTTAGTGTTTTCTCTACAGAGAATGGGCGCATGTGCCCAAAGTTCTGATATCGATCCAAAAAAAGCCAAATTTAAGCGTTATATATGTGATTTTTGTATGGCCTGAAACACCTGAAAAAGCCCTAAATTAACTTCCATTTTTGTGCAATTTAAGTGTTCGTCAACATACCCCACCTTAAAAGTCATCTTATCCGCCAGTGAGGGTAAGATGACGAAACTGTCCCTCATGCAATAAAGTTTATTTGTTCATTTTTCTTGTTGTTTAAAAATATAATCTAATAATTCGTGGTTAAACCTAACTAATAGTGTACTAAAAACTTCAGATATATATATTCTACTTTTATTGGTTATTTATGAGTACGAATACATTCGTATATTCGCAAGAAAGAATTCTTCAGCAGAAAATGCAGTAAAGATTACACTTCTTGCCGGGATTGAATATTTCCCCGGAGTATTCTATCATTCCTAAATCATACTCAATAACTTCTCGACCAATGCTATTTTCATTTATTTTGATGCCAAAATACATTTTTAACATTATTTATTTCCAGAACACCAGCCCTTTGCTCTCGAATTGCATTAATATACTGGTGGGATATGTTCTGACATTTGGAGGTATATAGAATAACATCATTTTGTTTTAATATATAAAATATATAAGGTAATAGACATGGTTCATATCAGTCTTTGTCACTCTAAGGAGGTTATCGCAGAAGAATTGTAACGACTTTTTCAATAATATTTGAGATGATATACTATTTGCGATGACCATACCTTCTTTATTTTAAAATACTGTTCATTTTTTTCAAATAGGTGTCCTTATACTTATTTATTTTTTTCAAAACATAAATTTGTCCTTCATGAAGGATGATTGATCAAATGCGTCAACTGAGAGAATATGTAATAGAACTAGGAAAATATCGTTTATGGTTTTCAACCATAAACAATTTTTAGACAACTGAAAGAACGGAATTCTGGAATCTTTCATGTGCACAAAATGTAACTACGACATAAGTTGTCTACATCCATTACTGTAAATGAAACTATATTTTTACCACTTGCATTATTTGTTTTATTTTTGATAATTGTATTTTCCAATCCTTTTAAAATTATTCCGAACCTATTTGAGACTTAAACCTTGCAGGTGAGATCCCTGAGCGTAGGGTCTAAGACTCCAGGGATGAAGTGTATCTAGTTGTAAAATGTGTACTAAAAAATTCTCCCGCAATAGGGTTAGTACAAAACATTCTTATGTGTTTAGTGAGCACTTTTGTTTGGCTGGAGGGACATTCCTTTTCAGTCGTCAATTTAGATCTGCCTCCCCCCCAGTCACAAACTTATTTGAAAGTATGTTGGAATAACTGCTAAAATGCGTCGTTATTTTCCAGAAAATAATTTTACTTTAGCTATTTTATAGCGCGTATTTAAACCATTCAAGAGCAGAGAGACCAAAAGTTTGAAAAAATGTATTTGCAAATTTTTTTAATAAGCCAATTTGTTTATAAATCTATGATGCTTAGTGTCGACAATAGTTGTCTGAATCAAAAATTTGTACAATTACATTCAATCCCGTGGTCCATTCTACAAGCATGCAAAAGGTCCGCTTTCTAATACCCCTGGAGTTTCTAGAGGATCTAAAAAGACTGTTCGATTTCACTCATATTATCCGCGCCTTGATGGAGAAATCAAATATCAGGCTCCTCTAATTAGTGTAAGTGATTGATAAGCGTACCAAGAGTCAGGCAGATTCAGGTCTCCAGGGTTATCCCGGAGGTATTTGAAAAACTTTTTGAAAGCAAAAACATTTTCACCAACCCCAGCTGTGAATCGAAAGTCACCGTTTTGTTCTGTCCGGCAGTAATTACTATAAGAGTGCAAAGATTCTAACTTTTAGCTCAAAGTGGGGATTCTAGGGGACGGACAAAGGCTAATTTCTTCATCCCCCGGGAAAAGGGATCGAAAATCAGTTAGGTTTTGTCCGTAGACAATACTGTAAATGTGCAATGACTCAGTCTTCTAGATTACCCGGAAAACACTGGTGGGACTGGAAAGACACAGTCATGTTAGAAAATTATTATATACACAGTCGAGGCACATTATTGTGGCCACCAGCTAATATTAGAAGAAACCGCAGTGTGCAACTAGGACTGCATCTAGGGAGTGACTAGAAAGACACAAAAACTTTAGGCACTTATTACATAGATATTAGAGTATAATGTAATGATCCTCTAGAATTATAGGTGTACTCTAAGGATGCAAAAATGAGTCCAAATTCCTGGACAACTAACACGTTTATTTACAAGCACAGCTTAAACAGGAACAATATACAAGTAATAGCTTGATAACTACCTCACAAGGTCATTAAACAATTGCCAGGTACAGCAAATAAATGAGAGCTGGAATTAGCGTTTCCTTAAGTCGATGGTAGGCGTCTTCGTATTCAGCCGTCCAAACACATCATGTTTCCTTCCGTTATCTAATGTAAGAGTCTGGCAACTTTTTACAAGTTTGTGACAAAACGACGCTAAAAGATACACAGGCCGAAGAATATCTTTAGTTGATAAACATCCTGCAGCCTACACCATTCTTTAATAGCATTGATTTTGCCAGCATCGGTCTTTCCTCACCTTCGGTGTCTCACGATGCAAGAATGATTCCAAATTTCTGTAGAACAAACAACTTTGTTTACAATTATAGCATAAGCTGGAATAATATACAGCAAAATGGCTCGATAACTATATCAGAAGATAACAAAACATCTGTCCGGAACAGTAAAACAATAGTAATAACAAAACTGTCAATACTATTCTCAAAACATTGAAGTATCTCGTAATTCAATGTAGCTGGTATCACGTAAACTGATCTTCAAGTGAGCGACGACACCTTTTATATACTCTCTGTGGCAACTTTCATTAGATACTTGTATCACCCTGAAAATTCCTTATTTCATCTCAGTTCGAGTTCATTCAAACACTCGTCAAAAGTCTGCAAGTTTAAATCGCCAAATCTTGCAACCCTACATTTAAGTAGTAGGAATGACTGTCTGTAAAGATGTTTTCTCTTGCAGTTCTCAAAAGAGCCTTTAGTGAAGGCATTTTACATGTTCATAACAATATTAATATTTATCTCACAAAAACACCACTCCATGGTTAAAACTTCCCACCAAGTGCAAAAAACAAATATATCCTTTCAAAATAGTTATAAAATATAAAAATTGTTAGCGCTAAGTTTCCGCAGAATCTGATATGCACCTTTATGTCTAACGGGCTTTTAACCCTTCTTCAAATCACACCCCCTTATTAGTCGTAGTCATTTTTACTTTCCCTATGTACATATTATAATGATTAGGGAAAGTATTGTAACAGGGTCGAAATTTCGAATTTGAGTTTTCGACGGAAGAGCAAGCACATTTTAAGCATCCTTGCACGTGAATCGGTATTTTTTCAAGTTATGTATGTGTGTGTGTGTGTGTGTGTGTAAGAGAGAGAGTGTCTGTGTAAGAGAGAGAGTGTGTGTGTAAGAGAGGGAGTGTATGTGTAAGAGAGTGTGTGTATGATTATGTCCGTGAGTCTATGGAGACAATATTTCACGAACGAATGGGATGCTTCGAACGAAATATTTTATGAAAATTACAATCCATTAATATTTTAAACGTATACACAATTGAATGATCGGAAAATTGAATGATTTCGTCCGTTAGAGGTCTGGGATGAAGGTTGGTCATTTTTGTGCTGTGACTTCAACTTTTTATAGTTTTTTATTCTGGATATTGTGTTTTTAAAGTGTGTTAATACTTTGAGTTAATTCGGCTTTTAGATATTAACGAGTAGTTAAGACGAATTCATTGAATTTGTTCTTGGGTCTGTAAAGGCGAATTTTGGTGTTTCGAGTTCAGAAAAAGTTGGATCTGTGTTGCGCAGAGCATTTTCAGAGTGTATCAACTACTTAAATGAGTTATTTATTTCCGTTTGTGATAGAAAATCGGCCTCTAAACAGGATAGGGCCAGTTTTAATTGTAATAGAGAAAATGCGCTGAAGATTTTTGAACAAGCATTGGATGATAGGGATAAACCTAGAGAGCGTAAGAGTAGTTCTGATAACAATTTGAACTTTTCGGTTAGAATTGTAGCTTTAGTGGAACTTCTGAATAGAAAAGTACAAGATAATCATACTGACCTGCTTAGGAGAATGATCACCATTGAAGAGAAAGTATACTCTGATAGTAATGCTATAAATGCTTTCATAAGGGCCGAGGCAAGTGAGCACGGCGTTGATCGGAAATACTGCGGGATCGATTTGAATGTGATTAATCAACGTTTTGAATCAATTCAAAAAAATAGTCTCAGTGAATGCTTGAGGGAAAATGTCAATGATGGTGTTGAACGGAGCAACATAGATACGGAACAGTGGCTAAATTTGCAAAAGTTTCAGAATCGAGCTAGTAGGGCTCAAATGCAAACAAGCAGTAATATGATTTTGAATACTGTGGGATCTGGTTTTCTAAAGATCGACAAGGACTACTCTAAGGGATATAGTGTTAAGCCGAAATTGAAGGCTATTGTAAATGGTTCATGTAAAGCTTCAAAGTTAGTGGTGGCTCAGAAACGCCCCAGAATGGGAGCAGTATTTCTCTCAAGATTGAGTCCAGATACGATAGCTGCTGATATTGAATCTCATTTAAAGAACTGCCTTATTGATAATTTCATATGTAGCCGACTTGTTACTAAGTTTAACACTTACTCTTCTTTTCATATTGAGGTCCAGGAACAGGGCATAGCAAAGTTGTTAAAGGGTGATATTTGGCCGGAAGAATGTTTTATAACTAAATTTTTTGGCAAACTTAATGACAAGCAAGATTTTCAAGAAGGTGAAATACATGACCTTGAGGATAATGCCGAGAAGTGACTACTTGATAAGTCAGCGGTCAAGGATGGATATGTTTCAAATCGTGACATGAAAATTTATAACCGTTGGCCCAAAACTATGATATAATTTGTTTTATTGAGACTTGGCTCTGTGAAAGTATAAGAAGCTCGGAACTTTTTTATGGCCGGTATACAATTATGCGTAGAGATAGGACAAATATGGATAATCGAGATCCACGTGGAGGGGGTGTGTTGATTGCACTCAATTCTAACATTGTGTTCAATGAGTTATCCATGGGTGAAGATCAGGGGGGAATCGGTTTGGATAAAAAATGATCTCGCTTTTGGTGAATATTTGTTTCTCTGTGTGGTATATATTAAACCTGCTTCCAATTTTATTATGTATGACAAATTTTTCAATCTCTTTGAAGCTAATTTTGGTTTTCTTAATCATGACATTATTGTCATGGGTGATTTTAATCTACCTGGTATTATCTGGCCTTATGTCATGTCAAAAGAAGTTAATCACACTAATACTGAAATGTTACTTCTGAATTTTTTAAACCTGTATGAGTTGAATCAACTGAATAACGTTTTGAATATTAATGACGGAGGCTTAGATCTGGTTATCTCAAGATATAATGAACGTATTTTAAGTATTAAACGAGCAGGTACTGATGGTATTTTACTTCTCTCTCCTGAAGATGTTCCCCATCCCTCTGTCATTATAACTCTTATTAATACTTAGACTTCAAGAGTCAGGGTTACTGGGAGGCCTCTTTCTGATTGTATGCGATATGAATTTAAAAATGCTGATTTTGAACTCTTGTATAAAAAGTTGAGTAATTTTGATTGGAATTTCTTAAATTATTCTAATAATATTGACTATATGGTTAGTGTTTTTTATCTTCATCTTTTTCAAATTTTCGATGTCTGTATTCCTAAAATTTTTTCTAGAAGCAGTAACTACTCACCCTGGTTTAGTCGTGGCACTATACGGAATATCAGACTGAGGGACAGGTTTCGTAAAAAGTATAAACCGCGCGGTCTGACTTATGACCTTATTCATAATAAATTACTTAGAGCTAAGATTAAGATATATATCAATCGTGATTATAAACCATATGTTAGATTTGTTAAATCCTCTCTTAAAACGCAATCCTAAGCGTTTTTGGTCTTATAGTAAGTTTAAAGATAAGATTTCGTGCAAAACAATGAATTTAAATAATGCTATGTATTCCACTGACAAAACAATTGCTAATGCTTTTGCTGAGTTTTTTTGAGCTAATTTTATTGTCAGTACGCCTTTTGATGCTGATTCGTTCCCGGCTAATCATCACATGAGTGATATTTCTGATGCTGTGAGTGTTAATCATGTAACTTTGAAAGATGTTACAGATGGCATTAATAGACTAAAGGGTTCTGGTTCGTTGGGTTAAGATGGTGTACCCGCTTATATCATAAAAACGTGTTCTACATACCGTGTGTATCCTTTACTCATTATTTTTAACCTGTACACCAGTTGTAATGTTTTTCCAGATGAATGGAAGAGATCTAGAATTGTTCCTATTTTTAAAAAGGGTGATAAATATCGTATTGATAACTACAGGCCCATCTCCATTATTTCTCCATTTGCTAAGGTTTTTGAGTTTGTTTTGCATAGGTACATCTACAGTCAAGTTCGGTCATTTATTGCTATCAATCAGCATGGTTTCATGAGAGGTAGGTCTACTGTTACTAATCTTCTTTGCTTTAATTCGTTTGTGATTGATGTCATTAATTCTAGGGGTCAGTTGGATGTTGTTTACACTGATTTTGCAAAACCTTTTGATTCGGTTGATCACGGTATTTTGATTCATAAATTGAAGAGTATTGGGTTTTGTCCTAATTTGGTTATGCTTTTCAAGTCCTATTTAACTTCCAGGTTTTCATGGGTAAATTTTGGTTCTTGCTTGAGTAGGGGCTTTTCGGCTACTTCTGATGTGCCCCTGGGCTCTATTCTTGGTCCCTTGTTATTTATTATTTTTATTAATGATCTTGCTGATTGTTTTAAAAATTGCCTTTTTTATGCTGACGATTTGAAAATTTTATGTCCTATTTGTGATGCTGTTTCATGTAAAAATAGTCAGTCTAAGTTGCATGTCCTTTCCGATTGGTGTAGCAATAACCGTCTTCATCTCAATTTTAGTCAATGTAGTGTTGTTTCTTTTACTCGTAGAAAAGTGCCTATTTTATTTACTTATGGTATTGGTTACTCTGTTTTGGCTAGAAAGTTCTCCATTACTGATCTTGGATTTATTTATACGTCTGATTTTTCCTTTTCTCCTCATATTTCTAATATATGTTCTAAATCCTATAGAAAACTGGGTTACATTAAGATAATTACTCAGGATTTTACAAATGAGGATACCATTATTGCTCTTTTCAATGCCTTGTTCAGGTCTGGGCTTGAATATGCGTTTGTGGTTTGGAGGCCTTTTCATGCCGTTCACTCAAACAGGATTGAGATCATTCAAAGTAATTTCTTGAGGTATCTTTATTATAGGAAAACTAGCATTCGTTGTTATGCCTTATCCGCTACTTTTCTACGTGGTTTGTTTAGTTTTAAAAGCTTAAAGAGCAGAAAGGTTTACATTCTGTTTTCATTCTTCAGGAATCTGTCTGATGGTCGAGCTGACTGTTCCCATGTTTTGGGTGGGGTTGGGTTTCGTGTTCCTCAGTATACAACAAGAAGCATTAACTTAATTGCTGTAAAGAATTTTAATTCGAGTATTGGATGTGATTTTGCAATTACTAGTTTTTCTAAATTATACAACAATTTCCCTGATAATCTGGATATTTTTTATTCATCGTAGATGGATTTTAAAAAGCATTTGTTGTAAACATCCTGTATTTTATTGTATGTATTCATGTGAATCTGATAATGAAGATCATTGGTTGTTGAAGGTTTGCTTGTTGAAGGTTTAATGTATTTAACTTTTTAATGTATTTTATGGTATTTTAATCTGTATTTTTTTAATGTAGTTTTATTCCTGCACGCTGTAACTGGGACTACGTCCTGTAGCTTGCAGTTTTTTAAAAAAAAACCTTAATGTTCAAATGGAATTTTAGAGGTCATCAAAAATCAGAACCATCAATAATGTTACATAAAAATTCATTTCTTATATAAATATTCATTAGAAAACGATTGACACAAATTTTAGAACACTAGCATGAACAGTTCTTGAGATATTGCACTTTTTTCAAATAACTTTCTTAAAAAAATCACATAAAATTTAAAAAAGTATAAACTATTGTGGAAAACCATTCGAATCGCGCAAAGGCATGACCAGCAATTTGAGTGGCTGGATAAAAACTATTGTGTACGTGTTCAGCATTTCATATGTAATTTTATGTGGTAAAAATTTTAACATCGTTTTGATGGATCTGGTTCGTACCATTCAACAGGGAAAATTCTCTGTGGAATAGTTTCGTAGAGAAATATCGCCAATTTAGCGATAATGAACTATACTGCTTATTACGCATGCTATCAATATTGATAATTATCAATTTGGAGTTGCGTGAAATATAAGTTAACCTTTCGTTTACTGGTGGGACAGCGTCAAACCCAAACGAAGAACTTCTCAAAAATACAGGCATTTGACATACCCTAATTGGGTGATAATATTCTGGCATCCATGGACGCCAATGTCTGCAAAGGGGTATCGAACTGATTGTGAGTGGGTATGTGAAATACCTGTTTTTTCTAGAGGTTCTTCGTTTGGGATTGACGGTCTCCCACCTGTAAGCAAAAGGTTTATTGGGTATTGTGAAATCGTTTTACATGCTTTAATCCAGAAAAACTTTGGTTATATAATTTAACATTAAAAACATTGTATCGTAGATCTTATACATCATTTTTGCACGGAGTCAGAAATAAATTCATTGCATTATATAGGAAAGTAATGTGCTGCTCACATTATTTTTAACACTTTACAACATAGTTAAAAAGTGTTTATGACTTTTATAACTTTGTTCATTCTATCTGTCTGTGTGGGTTCGTACGATAACTGTAGAAAAAAAGACTTTATCAAAATGAAATTTTAGTATGTTGAGACTGTCGGTGGAACATATGGGAATGTAAATGAATAATATCACTCAATTTGTTTTGGCTTGAACCTGGGTTGAAAAGATGAATTTCATTGAACCCTATGGGATCTAATATTTCAAACATTTCTTAAGCGAAGTTAAAATTTACTCGCGAAAATTTTAGGAAATATTCAAATTATCCCATAAAATATATACGCAAATTTCAGCAAAATACAATAGTTTTTACATAAAAATTAAAATAATAATAACACCCATATAATATAAAGGGATCACGTGACCCACTTCAAAATAAAATATGGCGTCCATCTTTTTTTCCCAGAGTAAAAATCGTGATTTTTCAAGTTCTTTTAAATTTATATTTAGTGTTGCATCCGTCCTAAAACTGCTTTATTTTTGCATACCTTTAGCATCTATATTCCGCGCTAACGCACTTACAATATTTTTTAGTTTAAATGATCATCAAACTTTGATTATTTCTATAACAACGCCTAATTTTAATAGATGCAGAATGTAAGCAGGTGATTGTAAGATGAGTTGTACTTGTATACGAAAAAAAAAAGCTAAATATTTTTCACCCCAAATTATTTAACTCTGGAGTCTTTAAGAAATGTGTATGAATGAAATATTCACTGCTTTTACACAGAGAGCCTGACTCCAAATTGCTACTCTAAGTCCTAGGACGAGTCGGGTGGCTTGGGCTTTCGACAGAGAGCCTGACGGGGGGCGCGTTAGCCCATTGGTTAGCGCGCTGGAGTTGCAGTCGATAGGCCCGGGTCCGATTCCAGCCACTGCCAAAACTGCCGCCGTGTTCACGCGGAGTACGATCACGTTAAACATGTGGGTCCGTAAGTCCTTCCGAGAGGTTGGTGGTAGGGGAAAGAGGGTACGGTCCCTGTGGATGCCTCCCCCACTGGGTTCCGGTCTAAATTGAGTGGCACTTCCCGGCTGTCCAAACAGTTACCTTACACCTTTCTGGTAGGTTGGACGGTCTGGGTAACAACAACAACAGAGAGCCTGACGATTTCTATTTCAATGACGTCATTTGAATAAAGTTCTTTTTTTTTTTCAATGAAGTTATAAGTTTTCAAGTAAAATAAATTATTGTAGTTCTTTCATAATTAAACAAATATCACCCCTGAATATATCGCATTTTAGAGATATTAAAATAAAATTACGTTTCAGTTGGAAAGTGTTTCATAATCTATGATTTATGCATGATGGATTTTTCTTACTTCTTAATTTATTATGACTAAAACGGGCTATGATAAAAATGATTTCGATGACACTATGATGTCTGGTGAATACGCTGGCAACTGCATACGTGTACTACCTTCGCTTTCAATGTACTCATCCACCTGCTCTTCTCTGTTTAGATAAGCGTTAAAGTCTATCAAAATAATCTGGTTCCACTGCTGCAGCGTAGTCACATGAAATATTCAAGGAATTCATCTGGGTACTTTTCCTCGCACCGGAGCCCTCTATGAACACGTGCCGGTCGGTGCGATATTAAAATCAAAATGCAACCTAGACCATAAGACTACCCAGTAAAGGAGTTTCGTTCCACGGTGATATATGGTCGGTTGCGTGACTCCCGTTCTCTCCTGACACTTACACGTTTGTTGTCTTAATTTAGGGCCAATCGCGATTCACCTATGAAGAATACATTGAAACATTGTTCTTATGTCCAAATGGTATGAAGACACCACTTAAATCGTGATCCGCTGATCTGCATACTCAAAGGGATACAAACTCGTGGTATCTGGGCATAGTATCTTTTGAAATGCACTTTCACTTCGAGTTTTTTTATGTGTCAAAAGAAAATCTGGCCACAATGTTGCAGTGTAGAGTGTCACGGAAGTCAGGGACTTATCTGGGTACATTACTAGCGTCACTGTGCCTCCTGTGAACACGTGAAGGTCAGCGCGATATCCATAAAAAAATCTAGTCCATATCACAACACTACCACGACTACAGCCGTGGTGTTCCATGATATTACAGACTAGTTACATGTCTGCATTCTCTCTTGTCCCTTGCTCGTTGACTGTCTGAATTTTGGTCAAATCGTGACTCATTTATGTAGAGTACATTGGACCGTCTCTCTGATGTCCATGTTCCATGATAACGACACCACTTTAATCGTGCATCTCTGACCTAAATACTCATAGCGACACAGACTCCTGGTAACCCGACATAGAATCCTGTGAAACGTAGCTTTCGTTTCACAGTACTGGCGAATGACGAGTTTTCTATTGTTGTAATCATTGATTGGAGTGCTTTTTGTGGTTTCTAGGAGATTGCATTTGACCTTAATAGACTGCCTGGCCTGAAGCTTCTCAACAGCACGCCAGCATTGAAAATTTTTTATACGTATTCTATGTGTCATATCAAAAATAATTTAACCTAAACTCAACCGTAACACTCTTCAAATAATATTGTTTGAGGGTTGAAACTCTTAGGTCTAAACGAGTCGTTTTCACCTCATGGCTAATTTTATATTTTTCTAGTCGCATATCTCTATTGGACAAATCAATTTGTTTTCTATACATCCCCTTGACCACACTAGTAAGCTTCACCCAATAATAGCCACTGACGCATTTGCTAACTGAGAATTCGCATAGATTGCTTAACGTTTGTAAGTGTACAAGATATAACTGGAATATGTCAGAGCGTAAAATAGTCGTTTGCATGGCCACGCCCAGACTTTTTCACATTTGGAATTTTTAACATTTGGAATGTTCTTGGGGCACTGAAGAAGTGTTTTTTGTTTTGCAATAAGCATAAAAGAGAGTTTTAAATTTCGAAACAATATATGATTTCATTATCAAATCAATATTTCCGAAGGTCATAAAATGACCAAGGTGGGGTAAGGAAATTGAAACTAGAATATGGAACGTTTCATTGTAGATTTGATATTAGTACGAATTCTGTCATTTCATTTCTACATTTTATTTTATTTTTAGTCCGAAAAGTCGTAGGTAAATTTCTTCGACGGCAACCATTTAAACTGAATTCTGGTAAAGCTTGAAACGGATAAACCCCATTCATTATATAAACAGATAAAATTATCTTCCCACATAATACAAGATTGTCAAAAATTTTATTTAAAAATGTAAGGAATTGTCCATAAGTTTCGGTAATATATCAAAAGAAATATAGTATGTAATAAATGATTTCGATTAACCAACGTAGTATGTTAGTGTAATAGCTTAATCCAGAACGCTGCACTGTATAAGGATGCAGCAAATTGAAATGAATATGCAAAATATCTATGCATGAAAAACGGAAGAAAACATATTACACCGCATTAAAAATATTGAGCATTGCTTCGATATTTTATAAAGACCTTTAAATACTGCATATACACTGGCTTCCAAAAGTTAAGCACAGGCGGTAAATCAACAAAATGGAAAAGTAAAGCTTTGATTAACTCAATATCGTATATGAAGGTAGTAAATGTGTTTATGCATTAAATAAAACAAGATTTACGTACAAAGATAAAAAAATATTTACTTTTCGTAAGTTGTATGATGCCGTCACATGTGGCTCATTAACAAAATGATGTTTAAAGGCAAACAAACCAAACAAAGCTTACATTAATATGGTATGTGATCACCCCGGACCTTCACACAAACTTTACAACGATTTTCCATGCTTTCAATGAGGTGATCAACCATCGCAGATGCGAGCAATGACCATTTCTCCAATAGGGTAGTTTCCAATTCTTTGAGACTGGTTGGAAGAGGTAAACGTGCAGAGGCAGCACGCGTCCAAGGACATCCCAAATGTTTTCAATGGGATTAAGTTCGGGAGAATACGCCGACCACTCTAAAAGAGAAATGTCCTCACTTTTCAGGTATTCGTCAACGATGTTAGCTCTATGGGGACGTACATTGTCGTTCATAAGGAGGAAATCAAGACCAACTGCTGAAGCGTAGTGTCTCGCAATGGGTCTAGGATTTCATCCCGATACCGCGCAGCCGTCACAGAGCAACCTTTAAGGATGTGCAGCTCTGTGCGATATCCCATTGAAATTCCAGCCCACACCATAAACGCTGCCACCTCTAAATGCGTGATATTAGATGATGTTCTTGGCCTGATTGCGTGTGCCACGTTCTCTCCAGACCCTTACATGCTTATCATCTGATTCTAGGGCAAATCTGGACTCGCCCGTGAACAGGACGTCGCACCAATCTCAGACAGTCCAATTGACATGTTGTCGACACCACTTTATTCTTGCCCCCTGGCTTGGACGGTTAGTGGAACACAAAACGCGTTACTCGGGCGTACAGACCCTTCATGTGGAGCCTTCGACGCACAGTGCTGGCAGATATTGTCTTACCAATTGCCTCTGCAACCATGAATGTAACAGTTGTGGAGGTCGCTAGTCGATTCCGCTTGGCTACTATAGCAATATACCGATCATCAGATGGAGTGGTAAACCTTGGACGACCGGAAAGAGGTCTTTGAACAGCTGTTTGACTTGTTTGGAATTGTTTCCATAATAGAAAAATTACCGAATAATCAACGCCAAAGAAAATAGTGATATCTTTGACTGACTGCCTTGCTTTAATGCGTCCGACCGCACGCCAGAGCTCATTATCTGTCATTCGTCTTGTTTTAACCATGGAAACACAAATATCATCAAAAATAATCTTACAAAAGTTATAAACACTTCGTACCAGCATTTAAATGCACTTTTCTCAAACCCTTCAGAATACTGGTGTCTTCAACGACTGCCTAATTAGCATATATTCGGACAGTCAACCATGATTGACTGTAACATACGATAATTGCATACTGCCATCTACATCCGCAGCGATTTCCAGCCATTCAAATTCATATAAGCTGTCGAAAAATTTGTATTGTGTGTTTAACTTTTGGAAGTCAGTGTATTATGTTGCAAAAAATATATGCATCCATGAAAATTGATCTAAAGCCACACAAAAAATTGACATGCAAATACCGTTTTAAGAGTTATGTAGATCATCAAACTGTCAGCGCCATTAATATTATAGGGTTCATGCAGCGAAGCACAGTGCAACATTAAAAACGACCGGTGTTCTCATTCACAGGCAATTGGAACTGAATTACCTGTTTTGATGCTGAAATTTGTGTACAAAGATGCCTTTGAAACGTACTCGATGGCGCTACGAACAATTCTCAAATTTGGAGATAGGTCACATCATAGATCTAGGGGAAGCTGGTTGTTCCAACACAAGTTTTGATTGCCATATTCGTTCGCGATATGGTAGTTGTTTGGTGTTGGAAACAGTGGATCATAGAAGGCACATGTAACCGTTGCATAAGCTCAGCACGCCCCATACAGAGGAGAGAAGAAGATCACACACACAGCAATGGCGTCGTTATCAGCCATTTGAAGCCATTTGTCAGCCTTCATGCACCCTGTATCAAGAGATACTATTGGGGCACGATTGGCAGAAGTTGAGATTGTGTGTCGACGCTCATTTAGACGCTTTCTACTGGCCCGTCACCATAGGTAGATCCGTATGTATTGGGGCCAACTTCGGTTAGCCTGGACGGTATCCGATTGGATGCATAGTTTATTTAGCCAGTCCCGCTTCTCTCTCAGTGCGGATGTCCGCTGCATACGTGAGTTGTTGTTGAGACCCAGACCCTCCGACCTACCTGAAAGATGTAAGGTAACTATTTGGACGGTCGAGAAGTGCCAGTAGGGGGGCATTCACAGGGACCGTACCCTTCTTCCTCTACCACCATCCTCTCGGAATGACTTACGGACCCACATGTTTAACGTGATCGTACTCCGCGTGAACATGGCTGCAGTTTTGACAGTGGCGGGAATCGAACCCGGGCCTGCAACTCCCGCGCGCTAACCACTGGGCTACCGCGCCAGCTGCATTCGTGTGTGAGGCAGGATTTCTTGTCAACGACTAATCGCCACATCGACACATCGCCAACCACACATTTCGTGGGACAGCTGAACACTTCTAGTTGTGCTGCAAGCCACTCTAACTACTTATACGTCGACCATATTCTACAGCCGATTGTTTTGCCTTTGTTATTGAGCCTCCCAGATTCCATTTAGCAATAAGACTACGCTCGACCACATATTACACGACTTTTTTAACACAATATTTGAGGATTTAATACTTTCACATGTCATCCATGTCCCCAGACCTATCACCAATAGAACACTTCTGAGACATACTAGGACTACAATTAGAGCCTTCTCAGAATGCTAAATTAGCTGACCATTGGCAACATTTGTGGCAGAATCTTCCACGGAGGGACCTAGTCAACGCAATTACTTAATGGTGCACCGAATGCCAAATACATACATGTCGACTTTCGAGCGGTAGTAGCTCAATCAATTATAGGTGTATATATATTTATTTTGCAGCGGAAAGAATATATATATATATATATATATATGATACAAAAATTTTAAGCTCTTTCCAACAACTCACACTTTTCTTTCATAATTCTTATTCCAAATTCTTATTGTATGTCACGCACTCATTGTGTCACACAGGAATATGTGCCACACACAGAAAGGTGTGTCCAGGGACAGGAGGGCGGAAAGGAGTTATGAAATTAAGCCCCCTTCCAAGGATCACACAAACAGAAATAAATTTGATATTAAGTACTTTTACTTACATTTGCGTTGTTTTTGGCAATAACCTAAGGTACGGTTGCCCAGGCTTACAAAATGCAAACTGGACACACAGGCACACAACAAAGTAACAACATCAAGTTGGGAAAACATGAGTCCTAATTATCTTAAATAACTCCTTTTTTATTTAAATATTTAAATATATATATTATGAAAATATAGAAACATTGAAGATAATTCTGTGGCCAATTTTCTATATTAAATATTGATAAATAACATTTGGCCTTTGAACTTAAATGTCATCAAACTCTATAATACTAGAAGCATTAAACACGACATTTTTTATATATAATCACATATTGAATATGATTACTCTTGATATGCATTAAATGTGGTTCACTTTATCGACTGAAATTCTGGACTCAATTTAGAATTCGAAATTCTCCTTTTAGAATTTCGATGTTTTCTCTACATGCTACTAGAATCTAATAAATACCTGAATACTTCATCACAGGTTCATATTACCCATATCACGCACGCACTAATTTAGATATGAGTACTTCGACTCAAAATCTCAAAGGATCAAGAAGCAAATCGTGCACACACAGGTTGAATTCTAGCCGAGAAAATTCACTCCAAGATTTTTATGGAGATGATCCAATGATCCAAATACATTGGCAGAGTTCACATCTTTATTGAAGCACATCCAAATAAATCTCGAGACGTAGCAAACTTGGTTGGGGTAACTCTAGGATCTTTTCGAAACTGCTAGTCATACCGGATATCATCGCACTCGACTTCTTTGTCAACTATTCAGAATTTTCCGAATTTAGATCTGAAATAAATAAAGGAGATATTAATAATTTGGCAATAAAATAAAGTGGCTTGGCCCACACGGATTATAAGATTCCTTCTGATTCAAAGTTATAATCCGAAACACAAAAATGACCGTTGGGTCGAATTCTTTTGTGTCCGATTTTTCGGAGCGAGAAATTCGAGAACCTTCTCCCACGAAAACTCAGGGCCAAGAGAGCCCCTCTACTGTGAAAAATGGAATCCAGGTCGCCTCGACCTTCAACTTCTTGCACGAAATTAAATGTAGCATCAATCGGTTTGTGCTGCAACCTCGCGTCACTGTCTGCAGATACGAAACCACTGCCCTGGGAAATAATTAAAGAAATAAGAAATTATCTTCGGAACATCTGCCGCAGCGAGATCCCACACTTTCTGCATGAAAAGTGCAAACTCGCACAGAAATCAAACCTTGGAATAAAAATGGCTTCCGAAAGAGGATGATTTCGGAAAGAAAAGAAAAATGTCGTGCTTTACACTCATACAGTCATAAATCACTATGACAATTGTAACTATATTAAATTCTATACCACGCTACTAATATTACCAAATCCTGTCAGTACTTCCTCTTTTCCTCTATCATACCATATATGGTCACTAATCTTAACCTCGACCTAAAGTTTCTCAAAGGAAACTGAATCCCTAGCACATTTTTGAAGCATAATAACAGCATGTTTCCCATCTCGTCATCCACTCCGCCATAACTGTAACTTGTGTGAACTCACGCAGACTGCTCTGAGATCTCCTACGAGATGAACGTCGACGGAGAGTTTGTCCAATGTAGCAAATACTTATTTAAGTGTGTCAGCGAATAAAGTGGATTTTTGTATTTTTGTAACCTGACAGGTATCTTACCTGGACTGTCTCAACAACCATTATATATATATATATATATATATAATGATTGTTGAGACAGTTTCTTTAATACCGAAGTATACAAAAAGAGTTAAGGATAGTTTGCATATATGAATAGTTAGAAATACAAAATTTATCAGAGTAATAAATAATGACAATGCAAAATACATCTATCTATACCTTAGACTTTATGTTTTCTATTATATTACATGTCTTTTTATTTTGCAGCTTTTAGTATAGAGTATATCACATTTTACAGTCTTTACGCAATACTGTTATTTATTACTCACAATTGGCAACAGTAGATCTCTACTTTAATCTTTTGCGGATGGCAAAATTAGTCGTGTCATTTAATGCTCGACATGGTAGTACACGTGAAGTGTATTTTCACGTATTTTTATTTCCTATCTAATTTTTCAATCTTTATGTTTATAGTCCAAATAACACGAGTTTATAGATAAAATCTATCACGTGTTTCAGAAACAAGCATATTCTGTGTTCATTTTGATTAAATATTTGGACTTGATAAAAATTTTCGAAATTAACAATTCTTAGTCCTAGTGCATTTCCACATGTAAAGCTTTAATGCTTGGTATTTTTTGTTTTCCTATTTTTGGTTCCACACCATTGATATTTGTTGATTATCTTTGGCTTGATGATTAGAAACATGCATTTAATTTTCCTCATGATAATTGATTTTCTATTTAATACTTCTTAAGATTATTATTGCGTTGATTTCCATTAATACCGCACCTTTGAGAATAAAGCATTAAAGTTTATTTATTATTAGTTGCGTTGATTATTTATTAATATCTTTTTAACTATCATCCGGGAATTATGGGAAAACATAATATTAAATTGATTTATCTAAACACGGCCGTAAATATCGTTTTCGTGGAACATTGCATTCTGTGCTGCTGATAACCCTCCAATTTTATCTTCAATGCGAGTTCTGTAAATGAATATTAATTAACTAACTACTAATTTAATTGCACCATTTTAATTTTAACAATAAATCATTTATTAACAACATAGATCACTTAATTACTCAACTACAACCAGTATTCTTCTTATTCGCACCGGAGAGAGACAATGTGAGACCATTAGTTAAAAATGCCTAAAATGTATTTAAGACCGTCAACATTATTTAATGGGAACATACCTTCACTTTAGGTTTTGGCCATAGACCACAATTCTTGCATCAGCATATCATACTGGCCGTAGCTGTACGTGTTTGGCTCCAACTCGTGCTGCAAATTGGACTGCAATTGATCTAGCCATTCTTTCGGAATATTTATGGAACAATCTACAACACTTGCATAATACTTCTCAACTGCATCTCTCAACCGTATGGTCTAGTGGAAATACTCGGGAATCGTCATGGCATAGAATGAAGCTACAAGCATCTTCTCAATTGGTCAACCTTCTACCCAATGTCGTTGCTTCACCTTATCCTTAGAGTCCTTCGACCCACAGACTAATATAAACGGACTTTTCACTCACCCGCAGCGCCCTCAACCGTCAACCAAAATATCAAGATTGGCACTCTTGGCGATGGTCTGTGACGGTTTTCGCCAATACGTTCTGCTAATATAACCCTATTTGACATTGAACGAAACACTAGGAACTTGGAAGAACGTTGTTCTATCATCGCATGTTTACATGTGCTAAACAAAAATTTCGCTGCTAATTTGGATTTTATAATCAATTATTTTATTTTTATGGATTACTAAAAGAAAATGATTTACGTTTACGAGGTATGTAATTTATTTTTATTTAAATAAAAAATTTATTTGTTATTCATCCCATATTTCATCCTGTGCACGTGTTCATAAGAAATTGGTGCAATATTATCACTGCCGACTAGATTAAATTCTAAGAAGCAGTGGCATTATTAGTTAAAAAACCTTTTGCTCATTTATATAAAATGTATAAAAATTGATATTTGGATAGTTTTTTCTAGAGAAAGTTGAATGTGTATATATTTTACATGCTTTTTACTAACTGACGTAATGTGGAAAATAATCCCCCCCCCCCCCATTCTAATTAACTATTGAGTTCGACACTTTTGATAATGCATTTATGTAATTTTGTTATTTAGTATAAGAATATTAGTGTATTTAAATATATATATATATATATATATATATAATAACAGCATCCCAGAATAAATTAAGAACTAAGCAATTCAACAATCAGCACGCTAGTATACTTTTTTAGGCTGAAAATATTATATAATATTTCAGTCTTTTGGGTATGTTAGCTTGTAATTTTTGGTGTATAATGACTTACAGTGATGCAATGCGTCAATTTCTTTTATTTAGTTTATAATTGCATGAATTATATATATATATATATATATATATATATATATATATATATATTATCCAGTTCGTTTATCCAGTTTTCCTATGAATTACTTGTTTAGTAGGAATTTTCATCTTTGATTCTCGTTCATATTCAGGATTGCATATTTGGGAAGTTAATATTCTGAATTGCTTCTCCGGTATCCAGCTTAGACTCACTTGACTGGTCTGAGAGTATTACTGTGAACGTTCGTACTGCCTCCCTGATAGAATTTCGACTTGTTCATTCCGATGCTGCTGTTGAGGTTGATCGTGTGTACACGTGGTGGAAGAAGAAGGGTTCATGCCGCATGGTAATACAAATTTTCTTAATGTATCCTATTTTCATTTTTTGTTGTCTGTAGTCTGGGTTGGAGTATTTATAGAAATGTACTATTGCTCTATCTGAAACAGGCATGTGTTTGGGTTAGTTAGAGTTAAATACTCAGACCTGAGGAGGAATTTGACTCTGACTAATCATCGAATTTGGGCTGGTGCTGTTCTCTTCTCTTATCGGCATTATGGCCGTGAATTTGCTTCTATGATGATGTTAATATTACTTGAATTTTTTTTATTATTATTACATAATTCTTATTATTACATATTTCAATATATATATATATATATATATATATATATATATATATATATATATATATATATATATGTATGTTTGTTTATTTAAATTCACACATACTACAGAGAAAAGTATTTTTAAATGTTGATCATGTTTATAGTTTAAAAAATTAGAAAAGTACAGTTCCGGTTTTTTTTTTTTTTTTTTTTTTTTTGCGCATTAACATAAGATCGCCAATTGAGCGATAGTCGCCAAATCTAGCAGTCGAGCTTCTTATACGTCAAAGCTGCGATGGTTGGCTCCTCGAACGCTAGTGTCTATGCGAAATCCTATGTTAGCGATGTTGCCATAGGTTCCTATGGGAGTGAACCTTCTGACTATAGTATTCTGTGCTACGACCCACCTATCTTGACGCCTCTAAATGTATGATTTCTGCTGACCTTTGAGACAGCGTGTTGCGAAAACTGGCGTCATTGAGACTGAAGGTATTGTCTGACGTTTCAGACACAATAAATAACGACCATATATAAAGCTGTATCACAATAAACATCTGTGAGGTCGATTTCTGGTCTTACAGTATCGTATTGTAGATATGTTTAAAAAAATTACAGCTGGATAGTGTTTTATAATCAATGCTGTATGCACGACTGTTCTTTCTTGTATTTATATTTAGTGTTGCATCCGTCCTAAAACCGCTTTACATTTGCATATTACCTGTGTTTCTAAATTCTGTGCTTACGCAATTACAGTATTTTTTACTATCAATGATCAGTAATCTTTAATTATTTCTACAAGGAAGTCTGATTTTTACGTATGCAAAATGCAAAAAAAAACAAGCCATTCTAAGATGAGTTGTATAAGAAATGCTCAATTTTAATGCAGCATTATTTAGCTCTGGAGTCTCTGGGATATAAATGATATGAATAGAATATTCATTAATTATACTTAGATAGAGTAGGAAGCGATTTTACAACATTGGCTTTTTTCATGAAGTTTTAAGTGTCCAATTATCGTACTATGATAATTTTAATATCACCCATGAAAGTATCGCATTTAAGAGATGTTTAAATAAAATTGCATTTCAGTTGGAAAGTGTTTCATAATCAATGCTTTATGCATGATTAATATTTCTTGTATGTTTATTATTACTATATAACTTTTAAATTTTTATAGGGCTACCTTCATTACATATTTCTTGGTCACTTTACTATAGATAGATCTAAGGCATACTCTAATGAATTTTTCCGAACAAAGTTGTTAGGGGAGATTAAGAACTTTCCTTGGAACTCTGTATATATTACAAAACATCTAATGTGGGCAGCACATAACTTTCCCTACAGATTTAAATTCATTTTATATTTTCTCTTCAATAATTCAGTATATATAGTTTTACAAAATAACAGCCACAACTATTTTAAATTACACTGAATTTGTACTTTTTATTCAATTATCGATTTAATTTGGTAACTGGACTTATTTTCAAAAGTGGCGTAGAGAAAATGCAATATATATACATATGCAAAATTTTAGGAAATTTAGTTCTTTAGTTTTTGAGTTAGAGTGGATACATTCATTGAACAGACACGCTAAAAATGGGTTTTTAGTAATTTAGAGGTCCCAAACCGTGTGCATGCGGCGAAAACTAGTTGCGATTTTCGACATGATTCCAATATTTTCCTTATACATTACCCTGTATTGCAGGGAAAGTAATAAGTAAACACTTCTAGAACTTCATTCATAAATAGAAAACCATATGGAAAACTTTTCGCATTTCCTAACAATATATTTCCTTTACTGGACGAAAGCTCATATTTGTCACTCTTACAAACCTCTAGATTCCAGAAGTATTTTGTTAAGTACGCAAGAAAATCTTCCGATTCTGTCGATACCGTTCTATAATGTCCCCGGGACATAGTAAACGACATATCCATTTTTTAGCCCCTCTCTGCGGGAAAGCAGCAATTTTGTTGGTGGTGTTTCGGAAACATAGTGCTATTTTCGAAGCAATTTTGGGCGAAAAAATCGCATGATATGTTTTGGTTTATGTTTTTGATTTTCTTGATGCGAATGTAATCGAGAGGTGATAAAAAATAAAGAGATATTTCAAAAATTCGCCCCAGAAGAGTTTAACAAGTTATATATAAACTAGATTACAAATTAAATTACTGCGAAAATAGTGTATAGCTAAGTATTAGTTTGTCAAATGCAAATAAACTAGCAACTTTTACTTTAATTACAATACATGGTAATGTGTAAGGAAATATTGAAATCATGTCGATAATCCCAATTCGAATTTCTAACGAATCTACATGTTTAGGGACCTCTAGAACACGAAACTTTTTTCAGCGTGAAGTATGCGTGTGTGTCTGTATGTGTGTGTGTGTATGTGTGTGTGTATATGTGTGTCTGTGTGTGTGTGGGTCCCTCACAGCAAAGATCATCACATGTGTGACATTGACGCTGTAGTCACGTGACACCTGGGTCACAATGTGACATCATATTTGTGACTTCTATGCGACGTTACGTATTAGTAACTTTGTAACTTCATTGTGACTATATTCTGTGACGTTTCCACAATTTCATTAACACGTAACAATGTGACGACATTACAATGGCAATTACAATGTGACGTCTCAAACAAGTTAATATGCGACGTCACAAATGACCATGAAAATGACCAAAATGACTTCGCTGTGACCTCAATATGACATTGTCGAGACGTACTGCGACGTCCTGTCACTTCCCAAAGTCACAGTATGACGTAAATCTTGCGTCACTGTGAAAAAAAATGCTGTTAGGGGTATATGTGCGTCTGTCTGTGCAACGTATGTAGCCATTCTAATTCCAAATTTTATAACATTTTATTATTAAGTCACTTGTGAGTCACTCTGGTACTGATTAGATTTTGGTTCGGTTCGAGATTAAAGAACCTGACTTTTTTTGTGCGCAATGACCAGACAAATTGCATTTATCTACTCTACATAAAAACATATTAATTGATCAAATGTCGCAAAATATGGTAGATGAAGGTTGACCCTGATACTGATAAGATTTTTCTACAATTCAGGAAAAACAAACCTGTTTTATCTTGCGATAAGGCCAGCAAAAATCATCAAAATCTCACATAAAATATTACGTATGTTAAAATATTACGTATGTACAAATAAATAATATAACAATATAATATGCAAAATATTTTATTTAATTTTTGCATTTCTCAGAAATGTCATATCAATGCACATGTACTATATATTTCGCTATCACCCAACCCAACCGAACCCAGATTCTAACTCCTATTTTAAGGTCAGGAGTTTGTTTAGGAGTTTGATCAGGAGTTTGATTATGTGGCTGGTATGTCACAAATTACCTTTAAACAATTCAATTAATAATATTTTTAAAACGAAGAAACTCCAAAATTATTCACTTATATTCAAAATCCTAAATTTTAACATTGATACATGAATGATAGCATTAATAAATGAGATTTTTAATACGAATATGAATATATGAGAAAGTGGAGTAGGTTCTCTCACTCTAGACATGTCTGTTCTTAGATTCTTAAATTCTTCCAAAAATTCTGATTCCATAATTGTCATTTCAGAACCAGTTTGCAGAGACGTCCGTTTGTAATTTTGACCCTGTTATGAATTTGAGTTACGCTTGGCGACTCATTCTCGACTCCATGCAATTTAAGTCTCTGCAAAGTTATCTTTGACGTCTTCCTCTTTGAGATTATGCTTGATTGCCACCACCACCCCTTTTTTCGATTTCTGTAATTAAATTATAATTTAATATGCTGTTCTTTTGTTGTTGAAACTTTTGAAACTCTAAAAAAATTGTTTACGGTTCATCCTTGTCTAAACGTAGATTCTTTTGTAAATTGTATTTATGCAAATTTTGTCGCTATATCTGGTCTATATATGAACGATTCAAACTTTATTTCCGTGTAGCCACTGATGAAGAGCGTACTTATGCTCGAAAGCGCTATGACCTTTTTTTTTAAACTTGTGTACGTCTTATAGGAAGTGAAATAAAGACCTTCTGTTGTGGATGTGTGCTTAATTTTGTAATATAAATATTTCTGTAAAATATTTTGATGTGCACATTATTATGTATCATATTATGCCATGAATTTCAACGTTTTGTAATGAATTTCATATCATATTTGCAATGAATTGTTGAGTCTAATCAGCCATTTTGGTCACTACAAAAATGTCTGATTATTATTGCGCAAACCAAATTTCGCAGGACAAAATTCCCGACAGAGCGCAACATTTAAAAGAATGCTCAGACTTTTATTTTATGTTATGATGTGTAGCCTGTTACTTGCCATAATATGTTTTTTTACTTTCCTTATATACATAATGTATAAGGAAAGTATTGTGACGGAGTCGAAAATTCGAATTCGAGTTTTCGACGGGATAGCACGTTTCAAGCATCCCTGATCACGAATCGAATATTTTTGAGGTGATGTCTGTGTGTGTGTGTCAGTGAGTCTGTGGAGACGATATCTCACGAACGAATGGAGCGATTCGAATGAAATTTGGTACAAAAATCATAATCCATGAATGCTGGAAGCCTACTTTTTTTAAACACAATCGAATGTTCAGAATCCCCAAATTTTCGATTGATATTTTGAAAAAATCATCAAAAAATCAAAACCTTTATTAAACTTACGCAAATAGACATTTCTTATGTAATTATTATGTAATTATTAACAATTGACACAAACTATAGGACGCTAGCAATAACCGTTCTCGAGATATTGCACATTTTTCGAATACATTTATCAAAAAACCAAGTAAAATAAAAAAAAATATTATCTCTTAAGAAACATGGTCACTTTTCATATGTAATATTCTGCGATAAATATGGTGATATCATTCTCGTGGTTCTAGCTCGTTCCATTCACGAAAAAAGATACTTTAAGTAATACTTTTGTATTTAAATGCCAATATTCATTTATCGGCTGTACGAATAACTTATTTCTCCGTCCATAACGCTTGGCGAGATTTTGGCGTCGAATTTGGTGGAATGTCGCCAAACTGGCGACTTTTTTAAATGTTGCCAAATTATCGAAAATCTCGCCAAATGGATAAAAACGACGCTACATCAATGAAAATGACGACTAATTAAAGAAAATTCAATATCTTGGAAAGAATATAAGTATCTACGATAAGAATAACATTCTTTAATTGTAAAAGTAGTAAATCCATTGCATTATATAAGGAAAGTCATATGATGCCCACATCAGATTTTTTTACAAGATACAGGTTACATTTCTTTAAAATTTGGTTTTCGTCGATTTATGTAGTTTCCGTCGATTGATTCAATTTATTTTGTAATCAATATTTTTGCAAACGTGTAGATGTTCCAAATAAAAACTTTTACTGGTCGAAAAAAATATATTTCTTTTTAACAAGTGTAGTAATACATGTTTTGTTTTTATTCTCAAATTAACATAATATATTTTCATTCTGACATCTATATATTATTTAGCCATATACGTGCATCTAGACAATATATGAATATGAATATATTAGAACATTGAGTAAGTTTTCCCAGACATATATGTTCTTCTATTCTTATATTCTTCTAGAAATTTTTATTCCATGGATTCTCAGCTCAAAACCAATGACAGTATTTTACAAAACAAAATCTTCAATTGTACTTAACGGCATAATCATAACCACTCAAATTTTGATGTTTACATAATTATAGTGGCATACCATCACGCAAAGGGAAAACGTATAAGCTCCAGTTTATATCAGCTGATTATTCAAATGATCAATACTACCTTTGTAGAGCAATATTGAGGCAGGGCATCAACCCAGGCTGAGCAGGGAGGAATATCAGTTTTAAGAGTGATATTAATACCTCTCCAAAATGTTCCAACGCAGATTTTGCATTATGCATCATATTATGCAATGAATTAAGCATTATGGTTGTAACAAAGATGTGATTATAGCAACTTTAACATCCAGACATTGTAATTATGACTAAATTAAGTTTCTAAAATCCAATAAATATGTTTATTCAAGCATGATATATTTAAACCATTTTGTAATAATCTGTATTGAATTGCGCGAACGGATTGTTCACGAAAGCCGGAATGGGATTTAATTCCTTTAATATTGATCCCAGCAATTTCAAAGTTTGTTTGAACAAAGGTGTAACATTTCATATTCGAAATTTGTCTCTTTACACCAGCCCTATAGAGTGGATGAATTGCCGATTTTGAAAAGGACGTAGTTGTCATTTTTATAATTTTAACTTACTATTGCAGTTTTATAATTGAAAATGATAGCTATGGTAATTGTGATAGGAAAGGTGTACGCCTATGATTGTATCATTACTTTTAAAACCCATTTTTCTATCGTTGGGATTGAAAATGGAATAAGTCGGCGATATATTCCTGCTCTATTAAAATTAAATGTTGGAATATTCACTTTTCATTTTTAACACTTTAAAACATGGTTGAAAAGTGTTTATGACTTTGTTCATTCTGTCTGTCTATCCGTTTGCACGATTACTGCCGTAAAATGACTTTATAAAAATGAAATTTTAGTGTTGTTCAGAGGATCTGTGGGACCTATGGGAATATAAAAGAATAATATCACCTAATTAGTTTTAGATTGAACCCGTGTTGAAAGATGCATTGAACACTATGGGACCTAATTTTTCAAACATTTTTAAACGAATTTAAAATTCGCAAATTGCTTCGAAAGTTTTATAAAATATTCAAATTATGCCATAAAAAATATGAAAAAAAAATTAGCAAAATATATTCTGCAGTTTTTTAAATAAAAATTAAAACAATAATTACACCGATATTATATGATGAGATTACTTACACAGTTAAAAATAAAATATGGCATTAATCTTGTGTCAAAATCGTGATTTTTAAAGTTCTTTTTAATTTATATTTAGTGTTGTATCCGTCATAAAACCGCTTTATTTTTCCTGAATTTTTGTGCATCTATATTCTAAAATAACGCAAGTACATTATATTTGCGTTTAAATGATCACTGAATGATTATTTGTACAACGAAGCCTAATTTTCACTTATTGGGAATATAAATACATCAAGCTATAAGATGAGTTGTATAAGAACTGTTGAAATTCTTTAACGTAAACTTATTTAGCTCTGGAGTCTGCAATATAGCTGATATGATTAAAACATTCATTGATTTTGCATAGACAAGCAGACGATCTTATAGCAGAATTTTTCGATGAAGTTTTAAGCACAGAGTTACATTACTTGTACCTTCATTGTTTTAAGTTTTTTAGTAAAATCTATTATTGTAGTACTGTGAAGAATGAAAGGAATGGAATAAAAGTGTGTAAATGAAATATTTACTGCTTTTACATAGAGAGCCAGGCGATGTATATTTCATTGACGTCATTTGAATAAAGTTCATATTTTTTCGATGAAGTTTTATGTTTTCAAGTATAATAATTTATTGCAGTATTGTGATAATTTTAAAAATACTGTAAAATTAAAGATGTTTAAGTAAAATTACATTGCATTTGGAAAGTCTTTCTACTCAATGCTTTATGCATCATTCATCTTCCTTGTTTTCCTTTCTTGAGAGGATGAAGGAACGTACCAAAGAATGGTTTAAATAGTTAATTTAACTCTATCTCGTGACAGTTTTTTTATTTACAATTTATAAATTTCTACATACAAATGAGATATAGAATTTTGAGAAGTATATAGATAGAAAGGAATACAAAGAATGATAAATATACTAAGGTACAAAGAAGACAAAGGATGATAAAAATACAAAGAAGCACAAATAAACATATATTTTAGACATTAACATCCTTTTAAATAAACATATATTTGAACATTAATATAATTTTGCTCTGATGATAAATAAGTATAATATTTATAAAGAATAAATATTATAACATTTCATATTTAGTCTTCAATTAATACTTGGAAAGGATGTTTCAAATAGTATCAGGATCATGTCAAGGGAAAATCTGATTCGTTTTCTTGAAGACAGATCATAAGATAGTTTGTTTTGAGTAAATTCATTATTGAATGATTTATTTAATTTCTTCGTTGTTAAATGGGCGATAATCTAGTGATATTTTTCTCAACAGCTACTGCCGGTTAGGAATGATAAAGACGCAGAAGACGACGATTAGCAAGCACCATATTAACTTGTGAAAAGCATACATTTAGTTGCATAATGTAAACATAACCCATTTTCTTTACATTAATATTTATTGGAAACCTCAAGTAGCTTTCTGTTTTTACAATGTTTTATTTAGGCTGGTTTCTCAATTTGTTTGAGTCAAATCTTAAAGCTAATTTTTGACCCACTTTTCCCAAGCCGATTTTCTTAAAATTTTACACACATACGTATATGCGATGACAATACAACATGACATCAAATTTGAGTTCATCCCCTTCCTGAATTTTGAAACGCCACTCGGAATCAAGGACAGAATGGTCCGTAGAAACCCAATTGTTGTAAGATAATTTTAAATGTTTTCTCATATAATATATATATGTTTATATATATATATATATATATATATATATATATATAAGATTTCAAATGAAGACATATGGAGAAAAAATGAAAAAAGGAACAAATCAGGGTTTCTTACGGAGAAGTAGAAACGCTGAGGGGAATTGTGACCCCTCATTCCTGGTTGAAGCATGCTTTGAGACCCTGGAAACACTCCCAGAAACGCTACATGCCCGAAGCAAATACCCTTCCGTACGAGTAGGTAAAGCAGAATCCATACGCGAAAACAATACCAAAAGTGGGAGAGAACAAGATTCCGTCATCAAACCAAAACAATCTGCCAATGCTACATAATACAACGTACCACGATATGATTCATGTCCGTCAATGATAGTACGCATGAGTTACGGGATTATATATATATATATATATATATATATAACACACACATATATATATATATACTAACAGTAAATACCCGTTCTTCTCACAGATGAATTAGAATTAGGTAATTATAAATCCCAGTCATTTGACAAACAGACACCCGCATCAAATGTTGCAAAAAATTACTAGTAAAATTTATTTTAATCATTTAGTTCCTAAAAAAATGCTTAAACATGCCTTTGACCTCTGAGTAGTTGAACACGCATCTTCACAATGTCCGTTGCATGGCCAAGTATGCACAGCCGTAACGTAGTACGTTCATTAAGTAAAATACACTTTGTGCGTAGGATAAGGGAAACTCTTGCGCAATGTATATAAACACAAATAACAAAATAATGCAACATACAGCTGTTTCGAGGATACGTTGGTCCTCTTCGTTAATGTAAGAGAACCAACTAACACGAAGTCCAAAAAGGGAATGCGTGCAGAGAGACGAAACAGAGGGGGTTATATACCTATTAAGAGAGATTCAAGCAAAATACAGCATGAAGAACAGTTCAGCCAATCCCAAATGGGAAGTGACAACACAAGATTGGTGTGCGCCAAACCAAGCCAATATGTTTAATCGAGGTGTTTTGGTGAATGCCAATCTTGTGTTGTTACCTTTCGTTTCAGATTGGCTGAACTGATCTTTATGCTGCAATTTGATTGGCTCTTTCTTAATCCTAGTTTTGGGTATAACCCCTTTTATTTCTTCTTTTTGCACTTTGCACCCATTCCTCGTTTGGACTTCGGGTTTGTTGCTTCTTTTGCACTGACGAGGAGGATCCGACGTATCCCCGAAACAGCTGTATGCTGCATTACTGTGTTATTTGTATTTATATACGTTGCCCAAGTTTTCCTTAACGTAGTACGTTAGTAACGTAGGCACATGCGGTGAAGCTTCCTGGATCCCCGTGTCAGAGGGCTTTCAAATTATATTAATTCCACATCGAAAAATGAACGACAGATTCCCGAAGAAAAATTATGCCATCAGAATAGATTTTCGCAGCGAAAATATTTAATTCGGGGATATATAGTGATTTTAAGATCTGAAGATCTCTATTTGAGTAAGTATAAGATCTAGATAGCTTCTTGGCTGTGATAAGATTTTTGCCAGTAATTAAAATTTCATTAAAATATATAAGAACTTCATTTTGAAGATAAATTTATCATTCATTAAGTATGTAAAAGTTTACTTTTGTTGAGAAATTTGCTAATAATTAAAATTTCATAAAAATATAGATGGACATCATTTTGTATACCATTTCCCAGAATGCAATTAATAATGTAGATTGGAATGTAAAAATATGCTCGCTCATTTCATATATGTCAGGAGGTGAAGATGACCCCATAGTAGTATTACTCCGGAACCCAGTTATGCTAAGTGTTTTATTTTATGAATACGAAATTTGCACATGTTTTAAGCAAAAAGCAATGCTGCGTATATCTGCAACTAATGCTCTATAAATAAAACAACGCAATATTTCAATACATGGGAGTGGTTTTATTTGAAAACGTTTACGTAAAGACACCAAGCGACAAATTTCCATGTCCAGTATTGAAATTATCATACTGTGCCCCAAGATCAATTCTACATGTGCGTGCAGATATGTCACCTACACTTGACTGTAAACATTGCTGATGGTGAGCAGAGTATGTGTAGGGGAACTGTTCAATCGGTTCGTTAGTCAGACGAATTCTCACTCAGTTTCATCATGCTCTGTTGTATACAGCAATATATCATTTCCTTCCATATAAGGGAGAGTTTCTCAAATGCTGATGCATGTGTTCATGGGGGTACGGAAATGAAACATAGAGGGTACAAAGAAAAATATTATCAATGGCTGTTGAAAACAAATGGATGGCTCAAAGTGCTAATGATGAAATGTGACTACATGGAAGTTGGAAAGTCTGCTGTATTAATTGTAGATGACAGCATGTACGGAAATGCTGTTTAGTTGTATTGTTTTAATTTCCTTAATTTATTAGTCAAAACTAATATTGGGCCATAAAACGCTTTTTTGTTAGTGAGCCAACTTTCCCTGGACCTGGGACATAGTTGGCGCAAGATAGTTAAGCTAAACGTTTTTCAAACAGGAGTATAAATAGTATTAAGCGCGGTTAAGTGACGCTTAAGAGCTAAAGATACGTCGGGTTCTATAGTAACCTGGGATATTTGCCTCGCCCAGAACAAAATAATTTTTCTCTAAATATTTTATTGAAAAGTAAAAGCATTTTATTCTTGTTATAAACGTATTCTAACAATTATACGTATTAAGTTTTTATAACTGATTAAACTCATTTTTATGATAAATTCAAAATCAATTTTACACGAAATATCCATGACTTGATAAATATAAATAAAAAGGTTTATCAAAGTGTGAAATATGCTGGACTTATCAAAATCGAGGTAGCAGACCGGACGGGATTAAACGCGTGCGTGTGAGTTTAGCGATGGCTTCAGTTCACAGCGGAGAATAGCATACAGAGTTTAAATAGCTTAAAATTCTAACTGTTTTTTACTTTCCTTATGTGTAAGAAAATTATTGTGACGGGATCGAAAATTCGAATTCGAGTTTTCGACGGGAGAGCACGTTTCAAACATCCCTGATCACGAATCAAACATTTTTGAAGTGATGTCTGTGTGTGTGTGTATGTGTGTGAAAGTTTGTGTGTGTGTGTGTGTGTTTGAAAGTATGTGTGTGTGCGCGTGTGTCAGTGAGACTGTGGAGACGATAACTGACGAACAAATTGACCGATTCGAACGAAATTTGGTACAAAAATCACAATCTGTAAACACTGGAAGCCTATTGTTTTTATACGCAATCGAATGCCCAAAACCCCCCTAAATTTTCGCGTGAAGTTTTGAAAAAATCGTCAAAAAATCAAAATCGCTAAAGTTACCCAAATAGACATTTCTTATATAATTTTTCATTAGAAAACGATTGACATAAATTTTAGAACGCTAACGTGAACCGTTCTGGAGATATTTCACATTTTTCAAAAAAATTATCAAAAAGTCATATAAAATAAAAGAAAAATACTTCCTATTGAGAAACATGTTCACTTTTTATGTGTAATTCCATACGATTAATTGGGTGACATCATTCTCGTGGATCTAGCTCGTTCCATTCATGAAAAAAGATACTTTGAGTAATACTTTTGTATTTGAACGCCAATAGTCATTTATCTGCTGTAAGAATAACTTATTTCTTCGTCTATAACGCTTGGCGAGATTTTGGCCACGAATTTGGCGGTTTGTCGCCAACTTGGCGACTTTTTGAAATGTTGCCAAATTAACGAAAATTTTGCCAAATGAATAAAAATGACGCTAAATCAATGAAAATGGCGACTAATTGTCGAAAATTCAATATCTTGGAAAGAATATAAGTATCTACTGTAAGAAAAACCTATTTTGTTCATTGTAAAAGTAGTAAATTCATTACATTATATAAGGAAAGTCATGTGTTGCCCACATCAGATTTTCTTTAACTGTAAAAGTAGTAAATTCAATGCATTATATAAGGAAAGTCATGTGTTGCCCACATCAGATTTTTTATTGTAAGCTGAAGCAGTTTCTAAAATTACTTTAAAACATCTTAAAATAATTTTCAAATTTCCATTCAATTGCCAACAACAGTAAACTAGTGGAGCTAAAAAAAATTAGAAGAAATTACGGAAAACATAAAAAATTAAAAAAAATATTTTATAAACATGGCCTTCATACATAAAATCAATATATTAAATGTTTTTTTTTCAAATTTTTGAAGGCACAAATATAAGTGTAGACCCTCCATATTAATTTGCTTTTCCAAAAAGTAAAATTTATAGGTAGACCCTTTTTGGCACCCTCCGTCTCCAAATTAAAATAATTTTTAATGCTGTTACTTTGGGGGTCAGAAATAAATTTTGATGGTAGGGGAACTTTTATATAAATTTTTCTTGAGGGACTAAAACTTCTAATTACGCACTTGTTTTCAAATACATTTTTTGGCCCCAAATCTAAAAATCTGACGTGGACAGCACGTGACTTTACCTGCAGACTCAAATTCATTTTTTCTTTATTTCTTTAAGAACTCATTAAATTGAGTTTAATTGCACAAAATGACACTAAACTTGCATTTTTAATTTAATTTCTGCTTTTATTTGGTAATTGGACATTTTCTCAAAAGCGGCATAAAAAAAATGCGAAAAATCTCAAAAAGATCGAGAACGGTTCTTTTTTTCCAAATTGTACCAAAAACTAATCAGCACCAGGGTCTTACCTACCAATTTTATGAAATACGGTCCATTAATTTTTGAGTTAGAATGGATACATACAATGCACAGACAGACACATACATAGACGCTACGCTAAAAATAGTTTTTTCGTATTCTAGAGGTTTCGAAATGTGTAGATCCGTCGAAAACTCGAGTTGCGATTTTCGACATGATTCCAATACTTTCCCTATACTTTACGATGTATTGCAGGGAAAGTAAAAACTAATAAATTTTTATTAACTTATTATAATTTTAATAAATTATTCTATCTTTTCTCTATTTCGCTTTAAAAGTTCACCGCAGTTATTTTTCTACAAAATTTGCCCTCTCCCCCGCACTTATCCTATTATACTCAAAAAGGAATAAAGCTAACATTGAACACAATATTAAAAATATTTAAATCAATTGTTCAATATTATGAAAATAACATAATCTATCACAACGCGCTCATTTACATATTTCCCTTTTGATTACCGAAAACCATCTTATAACGTACCAAGAATAAATTCTTTACTTCTTACACTTCTACGGTAATGAAGGTGTTCCCTAAGGGTTTATATAGCGAGCCTTGTCATGCGAGTTAGAGTAAGCAAATTCGGCAGATGCAAAGAAAGATAAGAAATGCAAAAAAAAAAAGCTCAAGGAATTGAATTTCTGTCTTGGCAGAACAGAATCGGAGTGTGAAAAAATCAAGAGATGGTTAACTTTTTTTTCTCTTCAATGCTATGGCAGATACTTCTAATAGAAAATATGACTGTCAATCTAATATTGTCTCTATCAGTGTAATGAAAATCTGTTTGTCTGTTTAGTACAGAAATCCACAGTTTTGAATAGTTTTTTTTAAATTTAGTATGCTAATTGCTTGTTTCCGGTAAACGTTAATTTCTTTCAAGCTTCTATGCCCACGGATTGTCAAGATATCGATAACATATACAAAATTAGAATTTCCATAGAAATAACACGGAACATAGAAATATGACTGTTCCTCTAATATTGACCCTATCAATGTATTACATAGAAGAACATTACATAGAAAATATGACTGTTCATCTGATATTTTATCTATCAATGTATTACATAGAAGAACATTATATAGAAAATGTGACTGTTCATTTATAATTGTCTCTATCAATGAAATTTTGTTTGTTTGTTTAGTACACAAATCCACAGTTTTTGAATATTTTCATTTTCCTTATATACATAATGTATAAGGAAAGTATATTGACGTGGTCGAAAATTCTTATTCAAGATTTCGAAGGGAGAGCACGTTTCAAGCATCCCTGATCGAAAATTGAGCCTTTTTGAGGTGATGTCTGTGTGTGTCAGTGAGTCTGTGGAGACGATATCTGACAAACGAATGGAGCGATTCGAATGAAACTTAGTACAAAAATCATTATCCGTGAATACTGGAAGCCTATTGTTTTTAAACACAATCGAATGTTCAGAACCCCCCTAAATTTTCGAGTGAAATTTTGAAAAAATCATCAACAAATCGAAACATTTAATAAATTTATGCTAATAGACATTTCTTATGTAATTTTTCCTTAGAAAACGATTGACACAAACTGTAGAACGCTAACATTAACCGTTCTTGAGTTATTGCACATTTTCAAATAAATTTATCAAAAAATCAAGTAAAATAAAAACAAAATTATTAACTCTTAAGAAATATGTTCCCTTTTCATATATAATATCATGCGATCAATTTGGTGACATCCTTCTCGTGGATCTAACTCGATCCATTCACGAGAAATGATACGTTGAGTAATAATTTTGTATTTGAACGCCAATAGTCATTTATCTGCTGTAAGAATAACTTATTTCTCCGTCCATAACGCTTGGTGAGATTTTGGCGACGAATATGGCGGAATGTCGCTAACTTGGCGACTTTTTTAAATGTTACCAAATTAACTAAAATCTTGCCAAATGCATAAAAATGACGCTAAATCAATGAAAATGACAACTAATTGAAGAAAATTCAATATCTTTATAAGAATATAAGTATCTACTGTAAGAATAACATTTTTTTAACTGTAAAAGAAGTAAATTCATTGATTTATATAAAGTCATGTGCTTCCCACATCAGATTTTTTATTAATGTACTAGGCTAATTTCTTGCTTCCGGAAAACATAGCTTTCTTACGAGATTCTTTGCCCACGGATTGTCAAGATATCAATAAAATGCGCAAATTAGAATTTCCAGAGAAATAACACGGAACATGGAAACTACATCTGTTTATCTACTATTGTCTCTATCCATGCATTATATGGAAGGACATTACGTAGAAAATATGACTGTGTATCTAATATTCTCTCTATCAATGCATTACATAGAAGAGCATTATATAGAAAATATGACTGTTCGTCGAATATTGTCTCTATCGATGAAATTTAAAGTTTGTTTGTCTGTTTAGTACACAAATCCACAGTTTTTGAATATTTTTTATTAATTTAGTAGGCTAATTTCCAGCTTCCGGAAAACATAGCTTTCTTTCAATTTTCTTTGCCCACGATATCGATAAAATGCGCAAAATTAGAATTTCCATAGAAATAACACGGAACCTGGAAACTACGAGGGTAGGCTGAAAGTAATGCGCACATGCTTGTAGAGCGCGAACGAAATGACCTTCGGAAGCGCGCCAGGTGGCATGTGGAAGTAACATTCCCCCTCAATACGCATGCGCAGGTCTGAGGTTGTAGCGTTCATCCAGTGCATTTCGAGAAACGGAAATATGGAGACGTGTTCTGGTGCTATGTCAACTAGAGTTAAACGGCGTGCTGTTATCGAATTTTTAACTGCTGAAAAAGTGACTCCAACTGAGATTCATCGTCGTTTAAAGGCTGTTCATGGTGACGATGCTGTTGATAGGTCTACTGTAAATCGATGGGTAATAACATTTTGTGGTTGCGAGCCTGGAAACACAACCATCCGCAAAAAAACTTCTTTTGACTGTGTTTTGGGATGCTCACCGAGTTTATGTGGCCGATTTTCTGGAACGAGGGGCAACGGTAAATTCTCCTCAGTACATGCAGACACTAAAACACTTCCGACGTCGAGTTTGTCGTGTTAGAGGCAGCCTGGCGCCAATAATCTTGCAACATGACAACGCTCGTCCACACACCTCGCTCGCAACTGGAGAGGCTCTGCGAAACCAGAAGTTTGAACCGATTCCACACCCTCCTTATTCCCCCGATCTTGCACCTTGCGATTTATATTTTTTTTCCTCTACTCAAGAGAGACCTCAAGGGTATAAAAAAAAAAAAAATAATCATTACACCTCGGACGATGAGGTGAAGGCAGCTGTCAAGTCCTGGATTCGAGAAAAGTCGAAAGAATTTTTCAGTGACGGAATGGAAAAACTTGTTACACGTTGAGAGAAATGTGTTACCCTTAACAGTGACTATGTTGAAAAATAAATATATGAGTTTGAAACTTAAAAATTGTAATTTAATGTACATTTTGCCCGATCTTGCTAATTGTTTTTGTTCGCGTTTTACATAGACGAACATTACATAGACGAACATTACACAGAAAATATGAATGTTCAACTAATATTGTCCCTATCAATGCAATTTAAATTCGTCTGTTTGTTTAGTACCCAACTCCACATATTTTAAATATTTTTTTTTTTAATGTAACCCCTTATTTCTGGTTAACATATCCTTTTTTCGAGCCCATAGTTTGTCAAGATATTGATAACATACGCAAAATTAGAATTTCCATAGAAATAATACGGAATATAGAAAATATGACTGTTCATCTAATATTGTCTGAATGCCATTTAAAGTCAGGTTATTAGTTTAGTACACAATCTATATTTGTTGAATATTTTTACTTTCCTTATATACATATAATGTATAAGGAAAGTATTGTGACAGTGTCGAAAACTCGAATTCGAATTTTTTATGGGAGATCACGTTTCAAGCATCCCGGAACACGAATCAGACGTTTTGGAGATGATGTGTGTGTGTGTGTGCGTGCGTACGTGCGAGTGTGTGTGTGTGTGTGTGTGTATGTGCGTGTGTGTGTGCGTGCGCGAGTGTGTTTGAAAGTATGTATATGTATGAAAGTGTGTGTTTACGTGTGTGTGTGTGGAGACGATAACGTACGAACAAATGGACCAATATAAACGAAATTCGGTACAAAACTTACAATCCATGAATACTGGAAGCTTATTGCTTTTATACGCCATCAAATGTTTAGATTCCCCCTAAGTTTTCGAGTGGCATTTTGAAAAATCATCAAAAAATTAAAACATAAGTTACGTAAATAGTCATTTCTTGTATAATTTTTTATTAGAAATTGGTTAAATTAAATTTTAGAACGCTAGTATGAACCATTCTTGAGGTATTGCACATTTTTAAAAGAAATTACAAAAAAATCATGTACAATTAAAAAAAACTACCTATGTGAAATATGTTCACTCTTCATAAGTAATATCATGCGATAAATTGGGTGACATCATTCTCGTGGATCTAGCTAGTTCCATTCATGAGTAAAGATACTTTATGTAATACTTTTTATTTGGACACCAATAGTCAGTTATCTGCTACAAAAATAACTTATTTCTCAGTCCATAGCGCTTGATGTGATTTTAGCGGAATGTCGCCAACTTGGCGACTTTCTTAAATGTTGCCAAATTGACGAAAATGTCGCCAAATTGATAGAAATGACGCTAAATCAATGAAAATGACGACTATATGATGAAGTAATTGAAGTATTTTAATATATTTACTATATCGCTTATTGAGGATTCTATCAATATTGATGCTTGTTTTAGAGTTGCTCGAAGTATAAGTTAATTGATTATTTTGAAATAATTTTACATGTTGTCATCCTGAAAATCGTCCAATGTAAGATTAAACGATAAAAACATATATTATTTTTTTACTGTAAACTAGTAAATCCGTTGCATTATATAAGGAAAGTCATGTGCTACCTGATCAATTTTTTTTTATTTAGTAGTCTTATTTCTTGATTCCGGTAAACATTGCTTTCATTCGAGCTTCTATGCCCAAGGATTGTTACGATATAGCTAAAATACACAGAATTAGAATTACCATAGAAATAAGACTGAACAGACGATTTTTTTTTAAGCACGGAAGAAAATTATATTTATTCTATAGAAATGTTAATCGGTAGTCCTTTAAACTGAGGGTATGAATCCAGCAACTACGATTACAAATTCCAGAGCAACAATCGTTTGGATTACGGATGGTCTTGAAGATAAAGACGAAATATGAGATCTCAATCTATATTTACTAGGGACAAAACATAATGAATGTAAATTTGTCCTCATAAGAGTGCATTTCAATTTATTTCGTGATAATTGATGTCGGTTGCGTACCAAGACGAACTTTGTCGGTCTTCATACAGGTTCTGAAAAACCACGGCATAGGGCAATTTTTTTTCTGCAATTTCAGACATTGACTATTCCATGTTGTAGAACACTAAAAAGTACGTACCAAACAAGTACACGTATGATAGTATTTCAAATAAGAGCGCAAATAATAATTGATACACACACACACACATATAAATATATATATGTGTGAGTGTGTGTGTGTGTGTGTGTAGAAAACCCAGACCACACGACCAACCCATAGGCTTATGGTAGCTTTCTGTGTGGCCGGGTGTGTGTGTGTGTGTAAATAAACTTGCTGCCGCAGCCGGGAATCGAATCCTGGACCTCCGAACTGGCCAGCTGATGCTCTACCGTTGAGCTATTGGGACAAAATTGCAAGCTGGTATCGTCGAAGTGGACTTTGCATTTTCACCATCTAATGTCAGATTGGCGGACAACTGAAAATCTGACTGACCACCTCCAGCTATTTTTACCTCATATTAATCTTCTGATACTACTATTTTTACCTAGGATACTATCCTGCGTGGCCGTTATTCTCTCAATTGGAAATCGGCGCTCAATCTTCCAGAATCCACTGAATCCTACTAGGGTCACTTTCAGACCTCTCATACCTCCGATACATTTGCACTAACGCCATTGTAAATAGCCTTGCTGCCTCAACCGGGAATCGAACCCGGGATCTCCGAACAGGCCAACCAACATTCAACCAACGTTGAGCTACTCGGACAAAATTGCAATCTCTTATCGTCGAAGTGAACCCTGCATATATATATATATATATATATATATATATATATATATATATATATATATATATATATATATATATATATATATATATATACTATATATATATATATATATATATATAGTAGTAAGTAGTGTAAGTAGTGTAAAGCATGCTGAACCGGGGTGAGGGGTCACAACCCCCCCTCTGCAAATTTTTGGTACTTTTCTTTTTCTTATTTCTTGTATCATATTTGATTTCCAGATTTGGACATTTCCTTTTGGATATATATATTGTTCCTTGTTGCGAAGCAGCGTGGCGCTTTACTTCATTGTAACTTCGTGTATATGTTTTATGGATTTTGGTTAAAGTTTAGAATAAATAAGATTTTTTTTTTTCCCGCTAAAAACAGATGGTTTTAGGATTTGTTATTAAAAATCTGTATTGAAATTGGTCAATAATTTGATGTATATATATATATATATATAAAATGAAATATTTTAATCGTAAATTATGCATAAACTACTGTATGTACAATAAAAACCCATCTCTAGCATATCTGTTACAAATGAGTAACTATAGACCAAGACTAAGGATAAAGATAGACGGTAACATATCACTACAAATGAAAGGGGGATGAGAAGAATATATGGATACAAAATCCACAACTAAAAGTATATAAAAATAAATAAAAATAAAAAGGAAAACACGGCAAAAATGAGAAAAGGCAATAATAATTAGCTCAAGATAAAAGATGAAGACATAGAGAACAATCAATTGAAACTACACAAAAAATGGCGGTTAGTTCGAAATTGCATTCTCTTGAATATATATATATATATATATATATATATATATATATATATGTATATATATGTGTGTGTGTGCAGGGTTTACACCACTATGAAAAAGGCACTCATTTAATCAGTGAAATTCCATTCTTCCGCTTCGTTGATAACATTATGATTGGATTGGATAACAAATCTACCAAGTTTGATTTTACATTTTATCCATCATGTCTAGAACTAATCGTATCGGAATCACGGAACGCGGGGGGAAGTGGACTTTCTAGACCAGGGGTGGCCAACCCAAATGACCTTGCGGGCCACTTCGGAAAAACATTATAATCCCGCGGGCCGCATATATATATATATATATTTCATTGCCAATGGCTAGGCACTTGACTCATCGCTGCAATGCAATACTGCCCACTTCTAAGTATGTATAAAAACAGAAGCCACGTGATAAAATAGAAACAGTTATGGGATTTATCTGTTACAAAACACTACACTAAAAACAAAAATATTGCACAAAATAATCGTATTTTGTAAAGTTGTAATGAATCTCGTGGGCCGCAAAATTATTCAAGGCGGGCCGCATGCGGCCCACGGGCCGCGGGTTGGCCACCCCTGTTCTAGACATTACTAATTACTATGATCGTAGTAATAAACTGTGTTACAAGTTATATGATAAAAGACATCAATATGATTGCAAAGTCATCAATTTTTTCACCAATTGGAACACTAATCTGAGTTTAAGTGTACGACGTAATTTGATCGTAAACCACATGAACATATACTGACAATTACATTCTTCTATATCACAGTTTAATAAATGCTTACTGCAATTATTCATTGGAACTGGGGAACATTCATATCCCTTGCGATTTATCAAACACTATTATGATAATTTTTGTACAAAATACAGTAATGAAAATTATGTTAACTTTATAGATTTGCTGGAATACAACTCCACTCTTACCTGAGATACTCTGCATCTCCTTCACTGAAAGCACACGTTATTGACTGTATCGTGTCTCATAATGACTTCCTCTCCGGTGATTTTTTGACTTTGTAGCATTTTTTTCCTCTTTCTCATTTGGTTGGGTTGTAAATTTTTCATTTTGTACTGTTCGTTGTTTGGTGTTGTCAGGGATTGGGTCATTTTATCCCCACGGACACGTTCGATTGTTGTTTCGGGCGTGCAGTGTTTCTGGGAGTGTTTTCTAGAAGTCAAAGCCAGCTTCTAAACAGAAAAAGGGGTCACAATTCCCCTTGACCTATCTGTAATCGGGTAAACGCAATTTTTCTAACTTTTTACTACATTATTTGTATATATATATATATATATATATATATATATATATATATATATAATTGAATTAATTATTTTTAAAACAGACTATTTGCGACCTGTATTTGTATCTCGACGAAGCGCATAAGTAGCGAATTAGCACTGGGCTTACTCTGGGAGCAACAAAATTTTGCACTGAAGGAGCTTATTTAGGTGGCATTGCGACTGCTTTATACAATTGACATAGATTAACATGGAAAAAGCGTAATGCTAGAATGATGTTTTGTTTAAAACAGTCTATTTGTTACCTGTATCTGTATTATTTATATAGTGGGCGCTTATGTAAAGACCAGGCAGAGGCGGGTAACCCGTTCAAGTATTCAATAAACTCCTAAAAAGACAGCTTCCTAATTTTATAAATATGTAATTTATGAAAATTCAATGAAGTTAAACGATGTATGCCACAAAGCCAAAATAGTCTCAAATTTAATAAAGGTTCTGTATATAATTCCAATACTTCAAGTGACATCCAACAAACCTTCAGCAATGGTTTAGCAAACCTTCTAAAATAACAATAAAGCAAGGAAGACAATAATTAATTTCACATTTCACCGAGCATCATAGAATTTCCAACAATACTTTCAAATATAATTAAAGTGGATATCGCAAACAATGTATAGTCCTTTGAAAGTTATAGACTTATTGAACCAAAATTTTAGCCTGTTTTGCTATTATTTCATCCGCCCATTCCATATTATTATAAAATTAAAATGAATTGCACTCCGTTGTCCGGATAAGCGCCGGATAAATAATACATTTACAAAATCGTTTCTTAAAATGGCCTCAATCGTTTCCGACAAATCATTTCCTCCTTTAGTTTCGAGCTAAATCTCTGCGCCCCGCACGCAAGGAAAGCAAAATAAATAAATAAATAAAAACAAATAAATAAATAAACAAATAATTTAAATTTAGGATGTCATAAAATCAGATGTTACATGAAGATTCTATAAATAGTATGTAAGTCTATCAAACGTATTAGGAGTTTTTCATATTCTGTTGACTAGCCTTATTCCTGCAGTTATACGTATTGTTTGTGCAATACGTAATCCAAAGTTCTTTTTTGTAAATTCTAGGTTCAGAAGTTGCTAAAACATAAAAATAGTACGGTTGTTGGTATAATGGCAATATACCACATTGTCTTAGTAAAATTACGGACAACTGGATTATTTTCTCGTAAACCATCACCTATATTTAAATTTCACCTATTTATGTAAAGCTCACAGAAATGATGATCTATATTCCCCCAAGTAATATCAGGAAATGTAAAATTGTTTTAAAATTAAATAAGTTAAAGCCAAGTACGAAAGGAAGCATGAGACTTTGACATTTCCAAGACAAACTCGATTTCTTAAACTGGGTGTATTATTAATTTACTTCATATTAAGAATTTACGGTAAATTAAACCATCAAATCTTTCATAAACTACAAAACCATAAATGGAAAGACGATTATCTGGAAAGGTTTCCTCTTGCGAGTTGGCAAAGATCCAAAATATTTGAAAATGGTTTTTATGGGATCCAGGTGTTGCAGTTCTCAACTCAGCTCATATTTAGGATGAATGAAAAAAATTGCCCAGCAGTTTGGATTAAGAAATGAAACGTATGTATTCACACATTACTGTTGCAGAGATATATGTATCTTGTGTAAATTTAAAAATAAATGAATCAAATAAGAAAAAAATCAAAGTAGTTGGTAATGTTATTTGCAGAAAAAGTATGATGTATTCAGCAAATAATCGCCCCTACTGTTGAATAGATTTCTATATTATGGGGGAAATAAGGAGCATAAAACTATAACTTTCTACAAATTAATATCCCTGCAAATAGGAGTTAATTTTGCTATCGATTACTTTTATTAGGTGATAATACATGGAAACTACTTGATTACTCAAGAGCTATTAATCATTGTAATCCTAGGTACACAAATCCCGGGGTTCCGGCTAAAACAGATCCTGAAATCCCAGAATTAGAAACATTAAAATTTAGAATTAGAAACGTTAAAATCCGGAGAAATCGGAACTAATTTTAGTTACCTATATTCGTGATATAATACTTCCTATCAGTTCTGTAATTATGCCAAATTTATTAGTGTGAGACCAGAATGAGTGCAGGAATATATTTCACACGAGAGTTAGGTGAGGCAGTTTTATGTTCTTTATTTATCGTTTTCTGCAATAGCAAACAATAATGCATCAGACGTAAAGACGCCAGTATTATTGCTCCTTGACACGAGAGGTCGGCTAGTCAATAAAACTTAAGTTGCTGAGGTGAAGCCACGAGAGTGGTTAAAGATGTTACCAATGGCAAGATGTTGGGACTCATTGCCCAAGGTCGGCCAATCAGAGCCAAAAAGGCGTGTCAGATCTCAGGCGAAAAGAGGTGGCAACACATGGAAAGTTCTAGAGATTCAGATACGAGAATATGAGACAGCAGTGAGCGAGATGGAATTAAGATCTGCAGAGCAAAAGAGCCGCAGAGCCACAGTTCCAGCCAGAGATCAGAATGCCATAATGATTCCGTTGATATTCCCCAGAAATTCCCTGACAGAAACGAAATACCCATGCCCTAAGAGAACTTCAACGGCAGAGTCCGAGATGCAACAGAAGCAAAGTACGAGCTGTGGTCTAAAGACAACTAACAGGTATGTGCTAGTCAAGTATTATGGACGGCCATCAATGCAGTTTAGGACTTTTTCACGTAACTGGTCTCACACTCCAACTCTCCTCCGCAAATAATATATACTAATCGTTGTAATGAATTTTATAATTAACATAATGTTCTGAATAAATGATTTTATTTGTAAAGTTAATAATGGTGCAATTAATTGAGTAGCATTATGTTGATTAATATTCTTGTGACACCAGAAATAGATCTCACATTCGATGAGACAGTTTTATGTGAATATTTATTGTGGCCAACACGGCGAACAGTACTTGTAGTCTGGTTGGCACCGTGTTTTATCACCCCGTGAACCTAAAGGTCAGAAGACCATAAATTTAGGGGGGCATGGCAGAGGGGCTGAGCTGGGCCTTACGAGATGTGGAATGGTTCCATTGAGTTTGACGTAACAATCTTCTTTTTTTATTGGTTACTCCTTTAATCAATGGAACCATTCCACATCTCGTAAGGCCCAGCTCAGACCCTCTGTCATGGCCCCTTAAATTTATGGTCTTCTGACCTTTAGGTTCACGGTGTGATAAAACACGGTGCCAGCCAGACTACAAGTACTGTTCGCCGTTTCAACCACAATAAATATTCACATAAAACTGTCTCATCAAATGTGAGATCTGTTTCTGACCTCGCAATTCTATTACACTAACTCGCACTGAAAATAAATAATGGTGAGTTTTAATAGCGACAAACAACGCAATGTTTTTAATGTTATAACGATCAATAAGATACGATATTGCGGCCATGTGTAGATAATTCAATTTAATATTATGCTTTGCATAATTCTCATATGATGGTTAAAGCGGTATTAGTAAATAATCAACGCAACTAAGAATAAATAAACATCCATGTTTTATTTTCAAAGGTGCGATATTATTATTAATCAACGCAGTAATCAAATCTAATAAAGTAATAATCTTTAAGTTCCATTTTTTGTGCATCTCAATTAGTAAAAGCGATAGCTCCAATTTTTGCTACTGATTACTTTTATTGGATAATAATACACAGAAACGGCTTGATTCTTTAAGAGGTTATATTAGGCATGGGTAATACATGATTCACATGATCCTGAAATATGAAAAAATGATCCTGAAATATTCCTACCAAATATAATGCTGAATTTCCAAAATTAGAAAAGTTGAAATACCAGAATCAGAAACGTTGAAATATTAGAATTAGAAAAGTTGAAATTCCAGAATTAAAAAAGTTAGAATCCCAGAAAATTGGAACTAATTTAAGTTATTCATATTTATGAAATAATACTTTCAAAAGTTCTATAATTATGCCAAATTTGTTACTGAAAGCGATAACCCCAATTTTATGAAGCAAGACACCTCCAAATTAGTACTTAAATACCTAAAATTGAGTGATACCAGAAAGCAGGGCATCCAGAAAGCGGAGACTTGAGCAAACTCTACAAATTACTATTTCAAACATTGTAACACTTTCGACTTCAATTAAAAATGGTGTACTTAATCATACTGTCGAATCACAGCGATTTTTTTACAACTATTCCCGAAACTTAAATGATGTCCCAAAATAGGTTTGGTTACGAACACTCTTTGCTAAGTCCTTAAAATAGGATCATATTGCTCAAGAACATTTTATTGATATTAATTTAGATGATTCTCTTGAAGTGGAATTAAAAAAAAATAAGTCTTGCAGGACTTTGGTTTAAGCAACAGTAAGAATAGCTGTCAATCGAAAAAGCAGGATATGTTTCCGCAATTACATTTGTAACAAAATACCTATGCAAAACAGCAATTTTGTCATTACTATGGTACGGAGAAATAAACGGAGACTTGAGCAAACTCTACGAATTACCATTTCAAACATTGTACCAGAGGTTGATTTGTTATGCAAAAATATGCAATACCACCCCTCTCATTAAATAGTTTTTGCAAACTCAGGCTAGTAAATTTGAAGTTAATTTTTGTTATTAATTTTATTTTTGCTTTATACGCAAGAAAATAAAATATTTAATTTTTTAAAAAAATAGTAGGTATAACAATTAATAGTAAACGGAGTAAAAACTTCTGGGAGGAACGTTGATTTTAATTTCTGAGATTTCGCGGTCTATAATAGGAAAATGTTCGAAAAGAACTACCATAAAGTATACAGCATAAATTAGTTTTAATTATCCACAATTGTCCTCAGTCAAAACTAAATTTAAAAAAAGTAATTTAAAATTTTGTATATTTACCTAACTGTTCTGTCTGACTTAATTGATTATTTAAACAGATGTATGTTTAATGCTGAATATATTCCTACTGATAACGGTGCAATTTAAGACTAACTGTGACTTAACTGATGATTTAAACAGATATATGTTTAATGCTGAATATATTCCTATTGATAACGGTGCAATTTAAAGACTGGCTGAAAAAATTATTTGACATATTATTTTATTACTATGAACATATTTTTAATTACAGTTTATCAAAAGTGATAGATGTAATTGTATTAATAGTTAACATCGTTTCGATTTTCCTTTTCTATTTATGTGCAAAATTTGCATATTTTTATGTATACAAATATATTTTTAAAGAATACAGTTGTAAAAAATACAGTAATTTAATTCAAGAAATTGTTTTACACACATATCGGGATACAACAGCAAATCGAGTAAATATTCTTACTTAATTTTAATAATAAAATAATTAAATTTACTCCATTTGTTGCCACTTTTATTATAAAACTATATTTTTGTAACGAAAAAAAACCCGAAGGTATATTTGATTACCATGACATATAAGACTGTAAAATTACATATAAACACTTCTATATCAGAAATGAATGTAACTAAACTTCAATTGTCTACTTGATTAAAGGCTTTTTACTCGTATAAACATCTAAAATACATTTATGTCAAAATTCTAAGATATTAGATTTTACCCAAAATCATAGGCAGCATTTGAGGCTATATATATATATAATATATAAAAATAATAGTTTGAAAGTCCAATGAAAGAAAAGTCACAAGCTGCAACTCGAAAAACCTAACTTTCTAAAACACCCACAAAATAAAAGTATATAACAGCAAATCTTCAATCAAACGGAAAAAAATACAAATTACGAGTCATCAAGTTAAAGATAAACAACAAATTTCAATGGTGTGGAAACGATAATAGAAAAACCTAAAAAATCAAACATTATTGCTATACACGTGGACAAGGGCTAGGCCTTAAAAATTGGATTTGTTCACTTCGCAAAACTCTTCTTCGGGTCCAAGTACTTTGACGAAGAAAACACAAAATGTGTATATTACTGAAGAAATAGATAGATTGTATCTATAAACTATTTCTTCTTGGACAACATACATAAACAAGGAAAAATAAAAGAAAACATGAATACCTGGAGCAAACAATGCATATGCCCGAACCAGTCGAACCCTGAAACCTTGAATAAAGAGACCAGCGTTGCCATTCGCAAGGAAACAAGAAATGATCTATTGTTACCATTCGTAAGAAATAAAAAACAGTAATGCGAAAAAGTGGGACTAATAATAGTAAATATATATATATATATATATATATATATATATTATATATATATATATATATATATATATATATATATATATATATATATATATATATTATATATATATATATATATATTTATATTATATATATATATATGTGTGTGTGTGTGTGTGTGTGTGTGTGTATTTGCGAAAAACACACACACCTGCCCCTCTAGCGAAATTCCCCTCTAGCGAAAATTCAAATTGCAAAATATTACCCCTCTCGTATTTAGTAAAACTGACAAACATTTGGGTCTAATGCAGTCAAATTTAACGTTATTAGCATTGAGTAAACTTTTCATTGGGAAATAAGGTGGCATCCTCAAATCAACTTCGTTTGCAAATACTTACTAAAATTTTACTTCTTATTCAAATTTGTCTGTGTGTAAATATTTCATTAAAACTATTACGTCTCCTTTATGTCAATTTTACTTTCCCTGCAATACATGGTAATGTATAAGGAAAATATTGGAATCATGCCGAAAATCGAAACTCGAGTTTTCGACGGATCTACACGTTTCGAGACCTCTAGAATACGAAAACACCATTTTTAGCGTGACGTCTGTGTGTGTGTCTGTCTGTGCAGATTTTGTATCCACTCTAACTAAAATACTAAATGACCGAATTTCATAAAATTTGGTAGGTAAGTCACTTGTGGGCGAGTCTGGAGTTGATTAGTTTTAAATACGATTCGGGATAAAAGAACCCGCCTTTTTTTTAGAAATGGCCCGCAAAAGCTTGTATCCACTCTAGCTGTAAAACTAATGGACCGAATTTCACAAAATTTGGTAGATAAGTCACTTGCGGATCACCCTGGTGCTGATTAGATTTTGGTAGGATTTAGGAAAAAATAATCTGCCTTTTTTTGCAAAATGGCCCACAAGAATCGGCAAAATCTAAAATAAAAAACTACGTATAATCAAATATATCCATTAAATGCTTGTTTAATACGTAATTTTTAACGAATAAAAGAATAAGATCAAAACCCATTACACTAGGACTAGCTGTTCTTGAGATATTTTAGTTTGTTCGTATTTTCTCTACGCCACCTTTGAAAATAAGTCCAGTTATCAAATAAGAACGAAAATTGAATTAAAAGTGAATTAAATTTAATTAAGATAAAGAGAAGTGAGTGTAAGTCTGCAGGGAAAGTCATGAGCTGCCCACATTAGATTTTTACTTTCCCTGCAATACATGGTAATGTATAGCGAAAGTATTGGAATCATGCCGAAAATCGCAACTCGAGTTTTCGACGGATCTACACGTTTCGAGACCTCTAGAATACGAAAAACCATTTTTAGCGTGACGTCTGTCTGTCTGTGCAGATTTTGTATCAACTCTAACTAAAAAACTAATCAACCGAATTTCCTAAAATTTGGTAGGTAAATCACTTGTGGGCGAGACTGGTGCTAATTAGTTTTGGATACGATTCGGGATAAAAGAACCCGCCTTCTTTTGCGAAATGGACCGCAAAAGCTTGCATCCACTCTAACTGAAAAACTAATGGACCGAATTTTACAAAATTTGGTAGATAAGTCATTTGTGGGTCAAACTGGTGCTGATTAGATTTTGGTAGGATTCAGAAAAAAATAATCTGCCTTTTTTTTGCAAAATAGCCCACAAGAATCGGCAAAATCTAAAATAAAAAACTACGTATAATCAAATATATCCATTAAATGCTTGTTTAATACGTAATTTTTAACGAATAAAAGAATAAGATCAACCCCATTACACTAGGACTAGCCGTTCTCGAGATATTTTAGTTTTTTCGTATTTTTTCTTCGCCACCTTTGAAAATAAGTCCAGTTATCAAATAAGAACGAAAATTGAATTAAAAGTGAATTAAATTTAATTAAAATAAAGAGAACGTGGATATAAGTCTGCAGGGAAAGTCATGTGCTGCCCACATCAGATTTTTATATTTGGAATTAATGGTTTACAAACACCGTTTAAAAATTACCAATGTTCAATTTTTTAAGACTAAGATTGATTTCGAAGGTGATATCACCCAGTAACTAAATTGTCCAACATCGAATTAAAAATACTTAAATTAAAATCAAATTCTCATTTTCCAATTATTATATGTACATTGAGTCTTTCTATGGTAATTATTTTGGTTTCCAATCATCCATTAATTTTAATCAACCTTCTTCGAATTAAACAATGTATTTCCAACAAATAGTTATCTGTCATTCAATTTGGAAGCGATGAATTTAATTGCTATTCAGGTAACGTTCGGTTTAGCATTTTGCTAGTAATTATACACAAGTCCATCAATTCTATAATGCCAATCCTCACATTATTAATTCACCGCTAAATTCGAATGTATGCAAATTATAACGGGGATATACAGAAACATAACGCCGAGAAATACGATTCGAGTTGGCTTGAAACGTAATTATCTACGACTATTACGAGGATACAGTACTTTCCCTCCACCTTAGTATCCTAGGGCATTAAAGAATGTGCAATTTCAACGATACATTTTGCCTGTTAGATTATTAATACTTCTGATGCTTAGAGTTTTGAACACAAGAAAATGGATAAAGTGGTTATGTGAGTCGTAGGTTCAGATATTTATAACTATTTACAAATTTAGAAATGCGCCAGATTTACATATGTGCCAGACTGCAAATTAGATTATAAATGCATGTGCCGGAGTTTTGAGCACAAGAAAATGGATAGAGTGGTTATGTTAGGCGTAGGTTCAGATATTTATAATTATTTACAAATTTAGAAATGCGCCAGATTTACATATATTCCAGACTGCATATTAGATTATAAATGCATGTGCTGGAGTTTTGAGCACAAGAAAATGGATAGGGTGGTTATGTGAGGCGTAGGTTCGAATATTTATATTTTTTTACAAATTTAGAAATGTGTCAGATTTACATATGTGCCAGACTGCATATTAGATTATAAATGCATGTGCTGGAGTTTTGAGCACAAGAAAATGGATAGAGTGGTTATGTGAGGCGTAGGTTCAGATATTTATAATTATTTACAAATTTAGAAATGCGCCAGATTTACATATGTGCCAGACTGCATATTAGATTATAAATGCATGTGCTGGAGTTTTGAGCACAAGAAAATGGATAGGGTGGTTATATGAGGCGTAGGTTCGAATATTTATATTTTTTTACAAATTTAGAAATGTGTCAGATTTACATATGTGCCAGACTGCATATTAGATTATAAATGCATGTGCTGGAGTTTTGAGCACAAGAAAATGGATAGGGTGGTTATGTGAGGCGTAGGTTCGAATATTTATATTTTTTTATAAATTTAGAAATGTGCCAGATTTACATATGTGCCAGACTGCATATTAGATTATAAATGCATGTACTGGAGTTTTGAGCACAAGAAAATGGATAGAGTGGTTATGTGAGGCGCAGGTTCAGATATTTATAACTATTTACAAATTTAGAAATGTGCCGGATTTACATATCTGCCAGACTGCATATTAGATTATAAATGCATGTGCTGGAGTTTTTAACATGAAAATGGATATTCAGAATTTATATTTTAAGTCGTATGTGTAGAGATTTATAATTATTTGTAACTATAGAAATGTACCAGATTTATTAATGGATCAGTGCAATAAGAGTTGATCACTATCAACAATTTCCAAATTGTGTTTCACAATATAATGTGCAATTTCAATGCACTATTTTACATATTAAATTATAAATGCTTGTGATGGAGTTTTGAACACAAGAAAATGGATATTCAGAATTTATATTTTGAGTCGTAGGTATAGATATTCATAATTAATTGCAAATTCAGAAATGTGCCAGATTTATTAATGGATCTACATAATAAGAATTTATCAACATCAACAGTTTCCACATTCACAACAAAATTGTTTCACAACAAAATTGGAAACTTTTGGAATGTGCAATTTTAATACGCTATTTTGCAAGTTAGATTATTAATGAAACTCCTGGAGTTTTGAACACAAGAATTTGGAACCCAAATTCAATCGTATGCATAGAATAATGGTGATCTACACTAACGAAATGATGGGAAAAGCAATTCGATTAGGATTTATACTTAATTATTTATGACTGTAGTGAAGATACAGGGGGTGAAGATATTGGGTCCCGTCTAGTATCTGAGGGCATTGAGAAATTTGCAATTTCAACAAATCATATTGCATGTTAAATTGGCATCTGCAGTCTAGATTTTCGAACACAACAATATTTATAGCTTTTATTGAGAGTAGAACAAATATATATTTTTAATTATTTGCAATTCTAATAACATGTGAAATTTAATAATGTATATATATATATATATATAATATATAAGATGGAAAAAGAAAGTTATTAAAGATATTGAAGTGTTATAGCATATATGCGCAAAGCAGCTACAAATACTATACACGATATAAATATAAAAAGTATAAAAAGAATTTTAAAATTTGAAAAAAGAAGGAAGGCTTAGCGAGAAACTTACTTAACGGCGGTAAGGGGTTGTGACCTTACACCCCAGTTGTCAACAAGCTTGTCATAAATGCCGCGGCATTGCACTCCTGGACGCCAGCCCTGGATAAAGCCAACCCCCGGAGTGACAATAACAATTATCACAAGACCGTTAAAAAAGAAAGGTCCAATGGTAATATGAAGACCATCACTGGATGAGCAACTAGTCCTTTAGACCACAATGACCTATATATAACTTCGTGTTATCGTTCTGCGGTCCTGTTATTCATAGTATGCGAACCTTCATCTGCTAAATGATATAAAATAGATTTTAACTTTGAACAATAAGCATTATTGTTGCTGTATAAATTATCAATATAATGTAGCATAAAAGGAATGGGGTATTGCTGTAGATATGCTTTCTGTAGAAATGTTCGATCAAAATCAATACGTCTTCATTGTAGATAATTCTCTGAATTCTAGCTAATCCCCCCAAGAATACATTCCTAAATATATTCAAGTGAAGATTGGAATTCCAATTGATCAGACCGTTTATAGGTATATTAAAACTTTTTCTTTTATCATATATAGTAAAACTTACAGGTATTTTACTGAAATCTATACTTAAATCTAAAAATTCCACTACATTTTTAAGTGCAGCTGGATTTAGAATTCCAATTGGAATTCCAATTGGAATCAATTGGAATTCCAATATATATATTCCAATATATATATATACATATATATATACATATATATACATATATATATATATATATACATATATATATATACATATATATACATATATACATATATATACACATATATATATATATATATATATATATATAAATACATCGAGTGGTCAGAATTAAAACACCCCTAATCTGAACTCTCTATACATCGAACTATTCAGTGTAAAGGCTCCAAAATTGTTGAACCTACTATGCAAGACATGGGGAAAGGGATTACGCGAAGAAAAATAGTTCCAGAAACACCGATAGGTGGCGCTGTGCAACAGAAAATATGTTGAAAAAACACAAAATACACATTTTTAAAACATTTTACTCGAACGTACCAAACATTTATATCACAAGGACTTTATCGATGCAGGGAATGCTGCTCAATATGGTTCCCTTCTTCAGGATGTAAAATCTGCAGTCTGTAGACAGCTTGTTCAACTGCGGATCGTAATTGGTCGATTGAGATGCTTCTCACATGCAGAGTGATACTGTCTTTCAAATCTGCCAAAGTTACCAGACGTCCTCGATAAGCAAGACTTTTTAAATATTCCCACAGGCAAAAATCACAGGGATTAAGATCTGGAGAACGAGATGGCCAGGTTATTGGAAACGCACAACTAATTACTCTACCATTAGTAAAATGTTGCCGAAGAAACTGCTGTATACAGAGTCCAATGTGTGGAGGCGCTCCATCTTGCATAAAGGTAATTTAATCAAGACATTGGTGCTGTTGCACTTGGGGTGCAACAAAATTTTCGAGCATGTTTTTGTACCTCCTGGCCGTCCCAGTGCATGTCACAGGGTCATTGGGAGTAGCCTCTTCGAAAAAGAAAGGTCCAAGAATGAATGTGGCTGTGAATCCACACCATACTGTAACTTTCGGTGAGTGAAGTGGAATCTCTTGGAAGGTACGAGGGTTTTCCGTGTCCCAGATGTGACGGTATGGGTGTTGACTGTTCCACTTAGATGGAAATGCGCTTCATCGCTCCATAGAATCTGCCATGGCCACGATGCATCCACTTTAACTCTAGCCAGAAATGCCAATACAAAGGTCAGTCGTTTCTCCCTGTCGATGGTCAGAAAGTGGTGATTGTGACTAATTTTGCACGGGAAAAAATGCACTATGTTTCTCAGTACGTTCCGCACTGTGCTGTAGGGAATACTCAAGTATCGTGACACTCCACGTGCACCAGTGGCGCACCCACGGGGGGGGCCGAGGGGGCCCTGGCCCCCCCCTTGGGCTGACAAAGCAAAACGCGAAGGGCGCTGTCAGCACAAGGGAGAACTAGGTCTGCCTTCGAGAAAGTATAAAAAAAAACATTTACAACCATTATTGTAATAAATAATTTTAATCATTGTGAAGAAAACAATTCCAGCATATCCCAACACTTACACTGAATGTAATTATACATATAAAGCTCTTTATCGTACTGTACAAATTATAAATTAATTCGCACTAAAGGCGCCAATTCTGGAAACCCGTTCTTCTTAAGACGTTTCTACCTGTGATTGAATTTAACTAATGGACTCGTCCAAAATCACGTGACCCAAATGCCTTCTCGCTATAGTCGTACTATACCAGTGCTGTGTAGAGTGACGTCACAGGCGCCTCCGTGGCCCTATATAAAGAGTGAACGGCGGGGAAGCGGCTGTTCGCCCCTTTGGAGCAATGAATTTCTGAATTGATATGCATTACACCTCGGAGATGCAGCACTCAGTGCTAGGAGCTCCATAACAGTGTCCATACACACAGAGGATGAAGCGGCTGTTCGCTCGAAAACTCGAGGATTTCGTTTACCCAGTGAGAAAATTGTGGAAGTGAATAAATAGATCGTTCCAACGCTTCGCGAATTAAGTGTTGCTGTGAGTTGAAATAAAGTGCGACGTTACGACACAAGGTGATAACAGTGAATTGGTAGTTTCGGAACGAGGGCCTGCGTGGTGAATAGCTGAATTTAATAATGGTCCTGAACTTTCAACTGATCTTACAGTGAAATGCATCTTTAACGATCAGTGTGTGTGTTTATGTGCGTATTTCGGCTATATAGCAAATTTTGTTCTTGAATAACTGAGGAGCAAGGTAAAAAAAAAGACAATGAGTGAAAAACGAAAAGGGCTAGGCCAACAGACACTGGGAAATTATTTTAAAAAAAAAAGTAAGATTGAAAATAGTGACGTTCCCAACGACGTTTCCCTGAGCTCTTGTTACATTGATGAGGCTGCAGTCGAAGCAAGCAACAGCCGTGACCCCGGGCTGTCTTCAAACGCTTGTGAGGAGGTAAAGGTAGGACAAAACACAATACCAAACACAGTTGAAATAGAAATTCTGGCTGCAGATATTTCTAATTATGTCAAGAAATCTAACCTCACAGATGAAGATAGGATAACAGCGCTAAAAAATCTTTGGGAACCATATGCAAATTACAGTTTTCCTGCTACTGTCACTAGTGCTGTATCAAGTCAAGGAAAACCTCACCACACTCGGAAGTTCTGCTCATCTTGGCTGAGTAAGCATAACTGGCTAGCTTACTCAAAGGCAGAGGACAGTGCCTATTGCAAATTTTGTGTTCTCTTTGCACCCCATGAAGTCGGTTTAAGATCCACACAAGCTACAGGTCAACTTGTTTCAAAAGGATTTAATAATTGGAAGAAGGCCTTGGAGAAGTTCAGTCAACATGAAAAATGTTTCTATCATAAGGATTCAGTTCTCAAAGCCGATGAGTTCTTAAGGGTCACGGAAGGAAAAACGGTTCCTGTGGATCAAGTAATGGACAGAGGAAAGCAAAAACAAGTTTTGCAGAATAGGGCTATTCTTAAACCTATTATCAAAACAGTGATTTTTTGTGGAAGGCAAGGGCTGGCCATGAGAGGGCATAGAGACTGTGGGGATTTGGACGTATTGTCAGAACCATGCCAAGGCGAAGGAAATTTTAGAGCCCTTTTGCGACTCCGAGTTGATGCAGGAGAAGAAATGCTGAAAACTCATCTACAAGGTTGTGCAAAAAATGCAACTTACATAAGTTGGAATATACAAAATGAGATTATTTCAGCATGCAATGATTCCATTGTGAAGCACATAGCAACTGAGGTGAATGAGGCCAAATGTTTTGCGGTTTTATGTGACGAAACCACAGATATTGCAACGGTAGAGCAAATGACACTTTGCGTTCGTTATTTGAAACGGTTTGAAACAAATGATAAGTATAAAATTGAATTTAAGATAGTGGAGAACTTCCTTAAGTTTGTGCCCCTGACTGAAACTACAGGTCGAGCAATTGCAGATGCTATTCTTAAAGGCCTTGCAGACTGCAACATTGATACGTCTTTCCTCCGTGGACAAGGGTTCGATGGAGCTTCTGCAATGAGTGGAGAGTACAATGGCGCCCAAGCAATTATATATGAGCAACACCCCAAAGCCCCCTACGTTCATTGTGCATCACACTGTTTGAACTTAGCCATAACTTATTCATCTAGAGTTCCGGATATCCGAAACAGCTTTGGAATAATAGGGAAAATCTCTAGTTTTTTCAACACACCAAAACGAAACCTTGTTCTCACCAGCAAAATTAATGCAGCTAATCAGGAAGAGACAGAAATCAGTGCCAAAAAACTGAAGAAATTATGCCCTACTCGTTGGGTGGAGAGACATGATGCCGTCACAGTTATGGTTTCATTGTTTGATCAAGTAATCGACGCTCTGGAGGAGATTACTACCTGGAATGACAAGGAGACATCAACAGAGGCTCATACCTTGTTATGTTCAATGTTAACATCACAGTTTGTCATAGCACTTGTTTCAGCTGACAGATTACTCAGCTACAGTGTTCGTCTGAGTGAAAAGCTGCAGGAAGTTAACCTTGATCTGGCAACTGCTGTGAGTGACGTAGAAGACGTTTTGAAAGCTATATCTATAATTCGAGAGAACGCAGAGAACGAGTTTCACCATCTGTTTGAACAAGCTGTTAAGAAGCTGGAACAGCATGGAGAAAACATTACTCTACCACGCCGTGCCACCAGACAAATTTATAGATCAAATTTCAACGTACAGACTCCTGAAGAATACTACAGACTTTCTATTTTCATTCCATGGATTGATAATTTCATCACTCACCTCCATGAAAAATTTCTCAAACATAAGGAATTTCTACAAAGTTTTGCATCTGTCATTCCGAATGGAAGGCAGCCGACACTGGAAGAAAACGAGAGATTTGTTGCCTTATCAAGGAAATTTGCAGATGATTTAGGACCCAGATCAGATAATACTCTAAAAGCTGAACTACATCTGTGGTACATGAAGGTCTTTGCATTGAACAAGAAAACTAAAAGCCCAATCGAACTGCTTAACTTTTGTGACCAAAGGACTTTTCCAACTGTGTTTGAACTTTTAAAAGTGTATGCCACCCTCCCAGTATCAACAAGCAGTGCTGAGAGGTCATTCTCCACAATGAAGAGGTTGAAAACTTACTTGAGAAACAGTATGAGTGAAACCAGACTGAATGGACTGGCGTCAATGAACATTCACCGTGAAGTGGAAATTGATCCAGACCAGATAATTAATGCTCTGGCTACAAAGAAAAACAGGAGGCTGGACTTCGTTTTATGAATATGTATAGATCATAATTGAATAATATAACAATATGTAATCATGAGAGAGTGGTTGAAAACAAGTATACAGTATAAGCAGACCAGAACAAATAATTTTATCTTCATCTATTTCTTAATTTGTGTTGTTTTGTATAAATATCTACTACTACTTCTTCTAATCATTCAATTCTCTTGCACTGCACTAAAGAATTGTTAGTAATTTGATAAAAATAAATGTACAAAAAAAGACAACCGCCTTGTTAATTGATATGGCCTCTGATCATTTTTTCTCGGAAAATTTATCGAGGAGTCATCCTCCTTCATAAAAATTTTGTGCACCAATGGCCCCCCCCTTAGGAATATTCTGGGTGCGCCACTGACGTGCACTAATACAGCCTATAACGTTATCCATTGATTGTTCAACAATAGCGGTGGCAACATCGTCAACGACATCTGAACGAGTTGATTTGCGTCCTCGACCCGGCTGAACTCCAAAATGTCCAGTTTTCTCGAATCGAGCGATCATTCTCCTGAGAGCTTGTGGAAGTAATGGTCTTTTGCGCAAATTCTTAAGTCGACGAAATTCTCGAAGTGCAGCTGCAGCATGTCCTTTGTTTTCATAAAACAGCTTCACAAGCAAAGCGCGTTCTGGCAGTGTGACAGCCATCGCTGATAAGAATGAAAATTTCCCAGTTTTATCCCCTTTTATGCCCAGAACATAGTAGCTGCAAACCAAGGGCTTATGCAAATTTTTGTGCTTACAGCGCGAAATTGCAGTTACAATGACAGTTTAAGTTTCTTCACTTTTTTATCTTCTTTTTTTTCATATCAGCTAAAGAAATTAAAAAGGAAAAATTCCATTTCGCATGTGTTTTTTTTTGTGATTATTTTGTGTCTTTTCAGCATATTGTACAGCGCCACCTATCGGTGCTTCTGGAACTAATTTTTTTTCGCGTAATCCCTTTCCCCATGTCTTGAATAGTAGGTTCAACAATTTTGGAGCCTTTACACTGAGTAGTTCGAAGTATAGAGAGCTCAGAGTAGGGGTGTTTTAATTCTGAACACCCGGTATATACATATATATATATATATATATATATATATATACATACATATATATATATATATATACATACATATATATATATATATACATACATATATATATATACATATATATATATATATATATACATACATATATTTATATATATATATATATATGTATGTATATATATATATATATATATATATATATATACTTATCAATATAACTTTTATCTCATCTAAAACAATTTACTGAAAATATACCCAAAGGCGCTAAACTGCTCAAACAAGTACATTTCTATACTACATATAAATAGAACAAGAAAAATGAAGAATGTCAAAAATTTCGCCGAGGGGGATTGTGACCCCCACTTCCCGGTTTAGCCAGCGTTATGTCATGACGACACTCCCGGAAGCGGATACAATGTCGCCATCCAAGCGACATTGTATATATATATATATATATATATATATATATATATCAGTAGCGTAGCGAGCTATTTTTGACTGAAGAGGCTGAGCAATAGCGTTTAAAAACTTGAAGAAAGTTTTGTATTATAAATAAAAATTTTATTAGAGTTCGCACTTTAGATAAGTTTCATTTCCTTGGTGACTAAAATAAAATTATTAAGAGTGATTGGAACGCACGAAATTTTAGAATATGTTACCTTTGTAAGATAAATACATACAAAATATAAGATTTTAAATGTTTCTTTATTTCTAAATTATTTGAACTTCTCCAACCATTTTATTAAATATAAAGTCATGGTCGTTCCCTTCGGAAAACATTCTACATATCCCCATGTTAGAAAGAGTGCACTGAAAACTAGTCAGAAATCTTTCATATAAACTTAGTTGAAAATCAGTGTTGTCAACAATGTCCTTAAACATTATTGTGTATTATATATTTACAAATACTGTACTATGAAAACTTTAAAATATGCTATAATTACAATATGATAATAATTCGATAAAAAATTATCAACCGCTTTTTTAACACTTTACAACAAAGTTGAAAAGTGTTTATGACTTTGTTCATTCTGTCTGTCTGCCCGTTAGCACGATAACTGCCGTAAAAATGACTTAATCAAAATGAAATTTTAGTATGCTGTTCAGACGGTCTGTAGGACCTATGGAAATATAAATGAATAATATCACCCAATTAGTTTTAGATTGCACCCGGGTTGAAAAAATGAAATACATTGAACCCTATGGGACCTAATTTTTCAAACATTTTTCAAGCGGATTTAAAATTCACAACTTGCTTCGAAAATTTTAGGTAATATTCAAATTCTTCCATAAAATATATAAAAAAAATCAGCAAAACATATTCAGTAGTTTTTTAAATAAAAATTAAAATAATAATTACACCTCTTATATGCAGCGATCGCTTGACCATGATATGAAAAGATCAAGTGACCCACTTCAAAATAAAATATGGCAGCCATCTTGTCTCAAAATCGTGATTTTTAAAGTTCTTTTTAATTCATATTGAGTGTTGTATTCGTCCTAAAACTGCTTTATTTTTGCTTAAATTCTATGCATCTACATACTGAAACAACGCAATTATAATATATTTGAATTTAAATGAGCATCCAAATTTGATTATTTCTACAACGAAGCCTATTTTTCACTTATGTAAAATGTAAAAAGCAAAATATGTTGGATGATTTGTATAAGAATTGCTGTATTTTTTAACGCAAAAGTATTTAGCTCATGGAGCATGCACAGCTGATATGAATGAAATATTCATTGATTTTACAGAGAGAAGGACGATTTTTTTCGATGAAGTTTTAAGCATAGAGTTTAATTACTTGTAGCTCCATGGTCATAAGTTTTAAATAAAATAAATTATTTTAGCACTGTGATGAATGAAATGATTGGGAAAATGTTATGAATGAAATGCTGCTTTTATTGAGAGAACCAGGCGTGTTATTTTTTATATGACGTCATTTGAATGAATGTCAGTTGTTTTCAATGAAGTTTTCAAATATAATAAATTATTGTAATATCATGATGATTTTAAAATTATTACCGAGGAATGTATCGCATTTTAGAGATGTTTAAACCAGGCAATTCATATTCCAATGCCGTCATTTGAATGAAGTTCATTTTTATCGATGAAATTTTAAGTCTTCAAATATAATGAATTAATGTAATATTGCGATAAGTTTTAAAATATTACTTTGGAATGTGTTGCATTTTAGAGATGTTTAAACAAAATTGCATTGAAGTTGGAAAGTGTTTCACAATCAATGCTTTAAGCATGGTTGATCTTTCTTGTTTTATCTAACTGAGATTCTCATCTAACATGGGATTTTTAAAGGGAAATCAGAATTACTCTTTCTAAAACTCCCAAATACGCAAACGGATGCTTCGCCATATTGATGCCGATGTAAAGAGCTAAGTCTACTTTGCAAACAACTTAAGTTTAATGTAAGTCATTCTTAGTATATTTTTTCGTTTTGATAGTGTTTAAAGTTGGGTAAATGCTATTCGTAAGAAATGACTCTTTCTTTAGAATTACAAATAATGATTATTTTCTACGAATAGTAATTAATAGAATCACGTTTGACCCAAAATGGAGGATCCCCTAGGCTTGCACTACCTACACTCACCTACCCATCATTGATGAAATGTCACGTCCGACATCCAATCATTGATTGTTATTAAAGGGTTGAAAATGGGAAAGCAATAGCCACCCCTTTCTATAGGTAAGCTTCCATATCAGTTAATAAGCTAGGGAGGAGCTAACAAATGGGTGGTCTTAATGCCATGCTTTTCCTTATAGACCACGAAGGCTGAATGATTTCAGCTTATAAAACATTAAAACATGCGTTTTAATGGGCAAAATACTTTGAAACGTGTTATTTTAAGCAAATAAAAGGCAACAATTTTCTATGTAATACATGTATATTCGTATAGTTATTTAAAAACTATAATAAATAGAAGTAGGTTTAAATAATCCCTTAAATTAAATTTGAAACAGGAGGGGGCTGAGCTTTTTAGCCTCAATGGACGCTAACGCCACTGATGTGTTTGAATATATATACTGACACATTTGAATGACTGACATATAAATGTCTGACACATTTGAAAAATGCATTAAAAGAAAACAGAAGGCGATAGAAATGTAGCGTTCGTTTGCTGCATTGTACTTGGGAAACCAGGGAATTTTATTCAGCCAATTTTCAAAATTTGTTACAAAGATCACCAACAGATGGCGCTGCTAATTGGGAAAAACTAATAAACGGTATGACCATGTACCAAAAACTTCAATATGATGTTTTTAACAAAATTCGCAGACACCTGTGCATTTCAGCCGGAATGATCAGGTCAAGAAATATCCGCTGTTACAGCGAATAAACCATTTTCAACGAATCATCCAACAGAACTTGAAATCTTTGAGAAACATACGCTAGCAGAATGTTGAGCAAAGTACAGAATGTAGATCTAACAGTATGCGTTTCCCTGCAGCTATCGGACAACCGCAGCGCCATCTGTTGGTGTTCTTTGTAACAAATTTTGAGAATTGGTTGAATAAAATTCTTTGGTTTTCCAAGTACAATGCAGTAAACGCTACATTTCAATTGCCTTCTGTATTTTTTTAATACATTTTTCAAATGTGTCAGTCATTTTTGGGACACCCTGTATATATATATATATATATATATATGTATATATATATATATATACACATAATATACGACAAGTGCTATACGTAATCACAAAGATGTAAACCAATAGCTTAATCCTCGTTTTTGATTTCAATATATATATATATATATATATGTATATATAATATATATATATATATATATATATAGATAGATGTGTATGTGTGTGTGTATTGAAAATTTCAAAGACTATATTGGATTCAAATTATTCGCATATTTTAATCCATCAATTCGAATTAAACAGGCTTTATAGTACCTATAATTAAAACAAATTGTTTAACATTTATTACTGTTATTTTATTAAGAAGGCGTTAATTTAATTGCTATTCAATTTGCGTCTTGTTTACTATTTTGCTATTAATTACACTCAGGTTCATCAATTATATATTATCAATCCTAACCTTAATAATTTACCGTCGAATTCAAACGCATACATGGAATAATTGCAATACACTAAAGTAAAGCGAGAATTGCAGTTCTAGTGGGTTTGAAACGTAATTATCTACGACTATGATGAGGATACAGTATTGTCTCCACGCTTATATCTTAAGACATTAAGGAATATGCAATTTCAACAAATGATTTTAGATTGTCAATGCAGTTACTGTCAATAGTTTTGAACACATGAAAATGGGTTTTATAAATTGCCATTGTAAGTGATACCATTTATACCCAGCTATCCTGTGGATATTAAATTTTAGCTGCTCAATAGAAGGAGTACGTTTTCTTGTTCAATACAGAACTTAACAAGAATACTTTTTTCGGTCGATTTTTTCAGTTTTTGTAGTAGAGTAGATTAAATTCTTTTGGCGTTCTGCTAGTTTTTTTAGAGCTAATTTGAACGGTAATAGCTGCTTAAAATGGATTGATAACCACTTCCTTATTAAATAGAGAAAACGCAGTACTCTCAACCCATACATTTGAATCCATCCCGGCTTCTGAGAAACGGAGAAAGAGAACTATTAGAGTACCAGTAAGCCTTACTTGATTGAACTATAGGTAGTATGTTTGCGGTTAGCACTCTAGAAATTCTTTTGTTACAATTTTTTTGTTACAATTCGCTTTAACTCACAAGATTTGTGTTTCCTAGATAAAAGCGCGTGATTTAGGCTAATTTTTCCGTTTCAGTAAAGAAACCCCAAATATTTTTTACAGTGTCAGTACGTATTTATAAATTTAGAAATATGAAATATTTATTCATGTAACGTTCTAATACTTCCTTGATGAAAACATGTATAGGTAAATTATTGTACCGAAAGCGCAATATACTATTTGGCGCCTTCACTTTCGTCTGTCCGGAAGGCCAGGCGAAAAAACATAGTCCATGACGTCAGCATGAAGTAAAGTGCAGGTGACCTGAGCCCAGGGCTTCCAGGTTATCCCATTAGAAGAAGGGATGACAGATTTGGCGATTCATCGCCAATTTGGCGACATTTGTCGACTTCCCGAATCTTCCAGAAGCATCTCGATAGAACGATTATTCTTTGAGGTACAGAGATTTCCATATATTTATACAGAGGCTATGAAAGAAACCATTCTTTCTTTGCAGTGGAGTTGGCGAATGGACGATGGATGAACACGAGCTACAGTGGACTGTGATTTTCGTCGAAGTTTTGATAATAGTAGCGGCTGTTTTATGGAATTAATTTCGACAGTATTTTGAGAATAATATCGCTTATTCTGTTAAATTAGTGGAGCATTTAAGTGCTGGTTGATTATTTATTGCTCATGCTAACTTTGTGCTTGTGAATAAACGTTAGTTATCGCTTATTATTAGGGTGCTTATGCCCTTAGGGAGCCCCACTAGTTATTAGGGCACTTTATGCCCCTTTTTCTCAGGTCGAAATCAGTGTGTTTAACAAAACGGTCGAAACAGTGTTTCGAATGATCGAACTATCGGAAACAGTAAGTTTTTGACCCGAGAGAGGGCTGAAAACGGCCGGAAACCATTGCAATCGCATAATTGTCCTATGCCTGCTTTCTTTAAAAAAGAATTAAATATATATTTTATCACATGTAGTAGTTTTATTTATGGTGATTTATTCTTACACATCCGCGTTCAGAACTTATATATAAATCAATGTTCTGAAATCGCGAATCACTGAGATTCAAGCCAGAAGAGACTGGGTATGCCACAGTGTAATTTGAAAACAAAAATTTGAATAAAATAATTGTTTAAATGTTATATTTACTATTAGTACAATTGCCTAGTATCAATTTTCTCCTTGTATTGCTCCAAGATGAAAAATTATATTTACAGTACCGAATTGCTATTACGGCGCGGTCTCCTGATGTTGGCGACAAATTTGGCGCCATTTTGGAGAGTTTTGAATTTTGATCCGTGCATTGTAAAAACGGGAGCGTTTTTAGGATTGCAATTTACTTGATGTGAATTGGTTGAATATTTAATTGCTGTTTTGTACATGGCGAGTTTGTGTCATCCTAGGTTGCTAGTTTGACAAAATAATCCTATGTTCATGGGTTACTAGAAAATCATTATTTGTTCCTGATCTTGTTTATTTCTGCTTTAAATAAAGTTGAGTTATTTAATGTTTTTAAACTGTGTAGAGAAGTGCCCACGACAAAAAACATTGTTTTACGTTTATTGTCACGATTATGGAGAAATCTTGGTTAAATCTAAAATAACAAAGAATCATAAGTGTTGATAAGTTTTATTTTTTTTTTTTGCAATACGTGGCAATGTGTAGGGAAAATATTGGAATCGTGTCGAAATTTGCCACTCGAGTTTTTGACGACTCTACGCATTTTAGGAACTCCAGAACACTAAGAAACTATTTTTAGTGTGACGTCTGTGTGTCCGTGTGTCTGTGTGTCAGTGTGTCTGTGTGTCAGTGTGATTGTGTGCCCATGTGTCTGTGCATCCGTGTGTCTCTGCGTCTATGCCTCTGTGTGTCCGTGTGTCCATGTCTCTGTGTGTCTCTGTGTGTGTGTCTGTGTGTTCACTGTATGTATCCACTCTAACTCACAACCAATTGACCATATTCATAAAATTTTATAGGTAAGTCAATTTTGGATTACCCTGGTGCTGTTTAGATTTTGGTAGCCACAATAATCGTCAAAATCTAAAATAAAAAACTACGTATGCTTGAATATATCATTTAAAAGAATTTTTCATACGTAATTTTGTGCGATGAAAAGAGTAAAATCAACCCAATTACTCTAGGACTAGTCGTTCTCAAAATATTTGCGTTTTCGCATTTTTGCTACTTCGCCTTTGACAATATGTTCAGTTACAAAATAAAAACGAAAATTGAATAAGAAGTGCAAATTCAGTGTTATTTCGTGCAGTTAATTTTAATTTAATGTATTATTAAAGAAATAAAGAGAAAATTAATTTGAATAAGTAACGAAAGTCATGTGCTGCCCACAATAGATTTTTTTGTACTACTTCATCACATTAAAACCTCTCTACAAAATACAATGTTAATATTAATGTGTTGAATAAGTATCGGTTGCTTAATGATATTAATTTTTGAAGAATAATAATTTACAATAATTAACTTGTTAAGAGAAAAAATCTGATGCGGGCAGCACATGACTTTCGCTACAGACTCATTTTCTCTTTATTTCTTAAATAATTCGCTAAATTGAGTTTAACTGCACAAAATAACACTAAATTTGCAATTTTAATTCAATTTTTGTTTTTATTTGGTAACTGCACTTTTTTAATGGCGGCGTGACAAAAATGCAAAATAAATTAAAATATCTCGATAACGATTAGTGCTAGAGTAATTGGGTTGGTTTTATTCCCTTTATCGTCAACATTTACTTATAAAACAATCATTTAATTAACACAGTTGAGCATACGTAGTCTATTTTAGATTTTGGCGATATTTTCGGGCCATTTTTAAAAAAAAAGACAGATTCTTCTTTTTTGAATCGTACCAAAATGTAATCAGCAACAAGGTATAATACCATACGTGAGTTATCTAACAAATTTTGTGAAATTTGGTAAATTAGTTCTTTAGCTAATGTGGATACAGGCAATTTTTGCGGGGCATTTCGCAAAAAAAAGGCAAGTTCTTTATCCTGAATAGCACCAAAATCTAATCAGTACCAGGGTCACACACAAGTGACTTATTAATTAAAATATTATGAAATTCGGTCCATTAGTTTTTGAGTTAGAGTGGATACATATATTGCAGATACACACACAGACACATACACAAACATCACACTAAAAATAGGTTTTTCGTTTAAAATTATTAATCCGTCGAAAACTTGCGTTATGTATTATTTTGTACAGAGTTACATGCTCCCAGGTATTGCAGAGAATGTAGGTTCGGGACGCCTGCCCTTGACCGCTCGACCACCGCGTTCATTCGGGCCCCACCAAAGTTTAGGGACGAGAAGCAGAGCATGATAAAAATGTTTCGCGTATATGAAGAGATCACGTGACCTACCTCAAAATAAAATATGGCATCCATCTTTTGTCTCAATATCGTGATTTTTAAAGTTTATTTTAATTTATTTTTAGTGTTGTATCCGTCCTAAAACAGTTTTATTTTTTTTTAAATTCAGTGCATCTAATAAAACGACGCAATTACAATATTTTGAGTTTAATTGATCATCCAACTTTGATTATTTCTACAACGAAGCCTGCTTTTCACTTATGGAAAATGTAAACAGCAAAATATGTAGAATGAGCTGCATTTCTTTAACGCAAAATTATTTAGCTCATGGAATCTGCAAAATAGCTGATATGAATGAAATATTCATTGATTTTACAGGGAGAAGGACGATTTTTTCGATGAAGTTTTAAACATAGAGTTTAATTACTTGTACCTCCATGGTCTTAAGTTTCTAAATAAAATAAATTATTATAGTATTGTGATGAATGAAATGAATGGAAAAATAGTCATGAATGAAATTCTGCTTTTAAAGAGAGAGTCAGACGTGTTATATTTCGATGACGTCATTTGAATAAATTTCATTTGTTTTCGATGAAGTTTTCAAATATAATAAATTATTGCAGTATTTTGATAAGTTTAAAAATATTACCAAGGAATGCATCGCATTTTAGAGATGTTTAAACCAGGCAATTTATATTTCAATGCCGTCTTTTGAATGAAGTTCATTTTTTCGATGAAGTTTTCAGTTTTCAAATATAACAGATTAATGTAGTATTGTGATAATTTTAAAAATATTACCGAGGAATGTATCGCATTTTAGAGATGTTTAAGTAAAATTGCATTGAAGTTGGAAAGTGTTTCATAATTAATGCTTTATGCATGATTGATATTTATTGTTATATTTTTATATTTAGTAATATAATTGCACATAAATTATACTGACTATGATGCATATTTTGCAAATGAATTAAAAGCAGAAGTCATGTTATGCGTAGAATTATACACATAGCTTGATACATATGCTCAGTTTATTTCTGCCAATTCAGTTATTGACTGTTTTTGACTAAAATGTGATAAAATATGCAAAACCTGTCTAAAAATACTGGTTGGTCACTACACGGCAATTACAACATAAATTGAAATTTATTCAAGTTTTCGGATTAGGATGAAATGATTGCTCGCCATGAAAAGCTTCTATTATACACTGTTTATTTCTCTACTGTGATAATATCAACCCTACATTATTAATTTTCCGCCAAAATCAAATGCTTGCATGGAATAATGGTGACATACAGCGGCATAATGGCGAGAAATACGGTACAAGTGTCTTCAGAACGTAACTGTTTATGACTACGTATATTATTTATGACTACACTCTATTTCCTGAGCGCCCATATCTTAAGGCATTAAAGAATGTTCAACGTCGACAAATCCTTGTACTCGATATATTTATAAATTAATACATATGTTGTAATGTGTATATACAGAAATATAAATGCATATAGAATACATTTTTCAACATGTTTATTGTGAATTATTAGTATAAAATATTTTTAAAGCATTTATGTAAAGACTGTCAAACGTAGTTATGTCTCTGTACATCTCTCTTATAGAACGTGCATTCCGGAGGTGATAGAGGTACGAAATAAATAATTTCAAAATTTTCCTTTTAAACATCTGTTTCTCGGGATTGGCTATAGACAGAGCTTAGATAATGACTGATATGGATTCAACATCCAAATCTATACGGAGTGGGGTTCACTAAGGAATTCCATTCCCGGTTCTAAAAAAGTTATTTTCGGTTTTCCAAGAATTTGTATGAACGAAATGAGTATACAAAATAGATTACAAATGCTTAACACTAAAATTTATGCATCATTTGTCACAACATGGAGGGTCCGTAGTAAATGTTTTATTTTATATATTTTTATGTGCTCTAAAATGCTTGATGTTGGTGGTAAAAGACAAAATTTTAAAACTCTGTTAAACAGACAGTAAAGGCTAAGGAAACTGAGAAAAAATATACTTTTCTGCATTTTGTAGCATAAAAATAGCTATTTTCATGTATTCCTGAGAAATATTTCCTTTCGATAACTTTTTTGTAACTTCATCTATTCAAAAGACTTTAAATGCTCTTTTTCTGTTTTTTAAAAATAAATATAATCCAAATAACGTGAATTTAAGAACATGACAATATTGGAAGCTGTATGCAGATTTTTACGGTGGAGAATTCATCTCGTTTTGCAGCCGTTGTCACATACATTTTAAAATATACAGTCAACTGCTATGTAAAATCAAACAATTCAGCAAGCAAATAGGAAACAGAAAGTTTTATTTTTCAATAAATATTTGAACCAGTCTTTCTTCGTTAGGCAATAATTTTCTTGTTAAAGAACTTACTAATAAATCGTATCAAGGGAACAAAATTATTAATTGTCACATTCAGAATTCAAGAAGAAAACTATTTTTAGTGGAAGCTTATGTAACGAATTGAGTTGGCTATCCACCATCACACCAGTTGATGGTTAGCTCAAGAAAATTGTTGAGTTAGGAACATCAACGTTTGCAGGGAGATTCCTCGAATGTTGAGGATAAATCATAAAAAACTATATGTATCCTTTCTCTAAAAAAACTGTGTGACCTATCCTTACGAATCACATGGATGGTTTACTCTTAACCGATGTTCGTGCGATATGTGATAGACTGTAATTTTATTTATTCGTAATGCATAGAAGCACACAAGTTAAAAACAAAACTATAAGTATTTATACTATTATACTTCACACTATTGAAACTGGCCAACGGCCCTACCGTGCTGAAAACACCGGTTCTCGTTAGATCACCGAAGTCAAGCAGCATCAGGCGCGGTTAGTACTTGGGTGGGTGACCACCTGGGAACACCGCGTGCTGTTGGCATATTTCGGGCGCGGTAGCCCGGTGGTTTGCGCGCCGGATTTGCACGCTGCCACAACTGCCGTCGTGTTCTTGCGGAGTACGATCACGCTAAACATGTGAGTCCGTAAGTCCTTCCGAGAGGTTGGTAGTAGGGGGATGAGAGTACGGTCCCTGCGGATGCCTCCCCCACTGGGTTCCGTTCTAATTTGGTTGGCACTTCCCGGCCGTCCAAACAGTTACCTTACACTTTTCTGGTAGGTCGGACGATCTGGGTCTCAACAATAACACTATTGAAACTATACTTTAAAGCTTAACATATCTCAAACCAGTAATCGATTTCAAAGTAATGTTGTTTTCATTGAATAAAACTGAATAATTAAATTAATTCATTGAATTAATTTACCTACTACATAACATTTATGCCCCATGGCAACTAAACTACAGACGAAACTGTAGATATCGCTAATAAGTAACAGACGATATGGCAGTTACCTGGACGGAGATTCTAAACTGACTAACTATTTTTTCACTGACACTCGCCAAATTGGCGACACCGAGGTCTCATGACAGTTTCATTTGAATTAACTCAAAAATTAACTCACAGAAAAAAGAGAAGTCCAAATAAAGAGAACTAAAACTTATATCTATCTATCATGATTACTTATAGGTCAGATATACATTTTTTCATTGGTCTGTTCATATTAACTAAAAGCAGGTTTATAGATAAAATAATTCAGATTTTCACTGCAAATAAAAATGAAAATTTGAAACTATACTTTAAAGCTTAATATACATCAAACACGTAATCGATTTCGAAGTAATGTGTTTCAGGGAATTACACTGAATTCAGAGAATGTTTAATATTTAATCTTTGTCCTCAAATTCCTGCCCACGGAAAAAGAAGACAAACACTTATTTTTATCTCCGTATAATGACCGCTTATTACCTTAAAAGATTAACTCAACGTATTAAAATAATAAAATTTTTTGAATATTTTGAATTTTAAACAAAAGTATTTTATATTTCGCTTATATTTCGTGTATTTTTGTATTTCACTATTATCTGAAAAATTTAGATTTTTCTGCTAGCATAAATATATATGTAAAAAAATATTTAGCCTCTAGCTTAAGTCATATGATGCCTCTAATGTTCTGTAAATTTATATTTTATTCATTTTTGAGTACACTATAGTTGTTGATGCTGCCAGAAAAAATAACCGAAAACTCAAAATTCAACATGCGCAGATAATAATGGCTGAAGAAAATGGCAAGGGAAGTGCACTTTTTCTGTTTTGAAGCATAAAAACAGTCATTTTCCAACCTCTCTCAGAACGATTTCTTCTCAATAACTTTTCCGAAACTTCAAATATGAATAAGATCGTAAATTATTCTTTATTCTCAGATTTTTCAAAAATAAACAGATATAGTCTCTCGAAAGTAGAGTACGAAAATACTTTAGGTTACAATTGAAGTTCTTATCTGGAGTTAACGCTCGTGCTTGTTGAGACCCAAAACTTGAAAGCATTTTAAAAGTTGTTCCGATTTATTTTTGAAACATCAAAATGTCGAACTAATGTTTAATGTTGTTGGGGTTTTAATTTAAACATTAGATATTAGTAAGATGCCAAACTAATATATGATGTTGCTGGAATGTTAATTGACACATTATATGCTTATAGGATGTCAAATTAATGTATAATGTTGTTGGACATTTTATTGAAATATTGTATGTTTGTAAGATGTCAAACTGAGGTATAATGTTGTTGGAAATTTAATTGAAACATTGCATGATAGTAAGATATCAAACTACTGTATGATTTTGTTGGAATTTTAATTGAGACATTAGATATTTGTAAGATGTCAAACTATTTTATTTAAAACATTAGATAGTAGTAAGATGTCAAACTAATGTTGATGCTGAAATGTTAATTGATGTACTACATATTAGTAAAATGTCAAACTTATCTATAATGCTGTTGGAATTTTCAAACGTGAATATATGAACATTTACAACTGAGATTGACGTTCTTCTAAAAGAACAAAAAATGAATATTCTATATAGCATAGTTTCTTCAACATAACAAATACGAGTAATAGCTGTACAGTTTACTGCAACTGCAGAAGAAACAATAATTGTCCAAATATCACACTAGATAGTGCGTTGATTTGTCAGGGGAAGTTGCAGGGTTTGAAATACGGGACATAAATTATTTAGAGAATTTTAAAGTTTTCTTGCTTCTACAGTACTTTACTTCTCTTTCTTTCACTTTCTTCAAATATATTTTAAGTATTCAAAGTAAAATTGTGACAATGGATTAAGGTAAAATTTCGTTTTTATAATATTCCTGTGTGCCTGTTTTTTAATAAGAACTGTGCGTTTTTCTGTGCTTCTGGTGTCCGTAGTAATGTGGTTAGAAACTTTATACCATATATATGGTGGACTGCATATGTACATAAGATTATTATAATTAAAATCTTATGAAAAATTATTGTAAATTTTTATGTAGAAAGAAGGTACATATAAACATATTTTTTAAAGATAAAAACATGTTTTAATCATTTTCGATTTAAATTTAAATGGCTATTGTATTGACAATAGTTCTAAAAATCACTTTCAAATATATGAAACATTTTATTGTTTTATAACATAAATTTATGAAAGTGTCTTCACATAGTGGCAAATTATGCATATATTTTTAAAGCAACTGTTAAGCAATTTATTGTCTTATTATCGTATTGTTATGTATATATTTTAAGGCAGATGTTAAGCAATTTATTGTCTTTTGCATACTTTGTGAGTACTCAATAGCCTTATAGTTATTTATTTAATTTGCATTTTACTGTGATTTTCCTATTTACTAACAGACTATTAGAGCTTTGGCTGGAAGGACCAATCAGGATCTTCCAAGGTAAAAGGCAGGACTGCGAGTAAGATAGAATCAATTTTTAGACTGATCTGTCTTTAAAGCGCATCCCAACTTCATCGTGTTCACTGCGAAGTTAATTATCGATCACAAGAGGTTGGATACCTAGATTGGAACCGTCCATGATGGTAATCCCTGGATCTAAGGAATCCTGATCTGTTGAGAGTCAGTAGTCCATATGTAAAGGTAATGTTTCGATTTATTGTGGGTTAGGCAGAAACTAAGTTGGATTTAGTTACAGGTACTGCCTCATCACGTCTAGTGTTTTTATGTGTAGTTAGTGTCTGTCTATGGTAGAAGTCGTACCTACTTTATTTCTTTATCTTAAAAGGACAAGTTTTTAAAATTTGATTAATAAATGCGTTTGGTCTCTTAATGTATGTTTGACAATTCCTAAGTTGGTAGGAATTGATTACTTGCTATTTTCAGGCTCGCGTTTAACTTCTGATACTTTCAGCGTTCAGAATGAATATCCCAAGTTAATAAATCTACATCTGGTCTCTGTTCATAGCTGTATCTATAGCCAATTCTTAAAAATAAATGCTTCAATATAATGTTTTTGAAAAGGAAGTGAAAACATTACTGAAGTAGAAATGTTTATTGAATTCCTCGACCTTCTTCAGAATTTACTGATAAATTCATATCTCTCATAAGTTCTACAGCCAATCTTGAAAAATATACGTCTCAAAAATTGTTTTGAATCGAAAATGGAAATCCTTAGTAAATCTCTCAACTCCCTTCAGAATTTGATGCTGAACCCATGTCAGTCATTATCTAAGCATGCTTTAACTAGCAGATTTTAAGAAATATATATTTAAGTAAAATGCAAATCTTTTAATCGGAAGAAAAAATTGCTAGATCTGGTATTTATTTTTTTAGCTAGAGTGGACACATGAGATTTTTGCGGGTCATATCGCAAGAAAAGGTAGGTTCATTTATTCCGAATCGCATGAAAATCTAATTAGCACCAGGATCACATACAAGTGAGTTGACTATAAAATATTATGAAATTTCGTTCATTAGATTTTGAGTTAGAGTGGATAACTACAACGAACAGACAGACACACACACACAGACACAAACACAGTTGTCACGATATAGTTTTTTGTGTTCTAGAGGTCCAAAAACGTGTAGATCCGTCGATAACTCGAGTTGCGATTTTCGACACAATTCGATTAATTTACCTGTACATTACCATGTACGAGTAACGCAGGGAAAATAAAAATCTGATGTGGACAGCACATGACTTTCCCTGCAGACTTACATCCACGTTATCTTTATTTTAATTAAATTTAATTCACTTTTAATTCAATTTTCGTTCTCATTTGGTAACTAGACTTATTTTCAAAGGTGGTGTAGTGAAAATATGGAAAAACTAAAATATCTCGAGAACAGCTAGTGTTGCTGTAATGAGGTTGATCTTATTATTTTCTTCGTTAAAAATTAGGTATAAAACAAGAATTTAATGGATATATTTAAGCATACGTATTTTTTTATTTTAGATTTTGACGAGTTTTGCGGGCCATTTTGCAAAAAAAGGCAGGTTATTTTTTTCTGAATCGTACCAAAATCTAATCAGCACCAGAGTAAACCACAAGGAACTTATCTACCGAATTTTGTGAAATTCAGTCCATTAGTTTTTCAGCTAGAATGGATAAAGGCTTTTGAGGGCCATTTCGCAAAAAAGGCAGGTTCTTTTCTCCCGAATCGTACCCAAAACTAATCAGCACCAGATTTGCCCACATGTGACTTACCTATCAGATTTTATGAAATTTGATCAATTAGTATTTTAGTTAGAGTGAATACAAAATCTGCACAGACAGACACACACACACAGACAGACACACACAGAGACAGACAGACAGACAGACAGACAGACATATAGATGTCACGCTAAAAATAGTATTTTCGTATTCTAGAGGTCTCGAATCGTGTAGATCCGTCGAAAACTCGAGTTGCAATTTTCGGTATGATTCCAATACTTTCCCTAAACATTGTCATGCATTGCAGGGAAAGTAGAAATTATAAAAATGACCTTAATGTATTCGAAACATTTCACTTTCTTATGATTTCGACGTTATATTTCACTGCAACCTTTCTACCCTACGCTGCAAGTTACTTTACTTTTAACAGATTCGGAGTTTCCCACATTTCTGAGTGCACCATATTTATGGAAACAGTTACAAAATGTATCAAAAGCCGTCGATAATGGCTGATGTCACAAGAATAGAACAACTTTTCTTTTGAAGCATGCAAAAAGTCGTTTGTCTGCATATATCAGAAATATTTTTTACCAACAACTTTTTCTTAAACTGAAGTATTTTGATCCATCTTTAAGATTTTAAATTGTTCTTCATTGTTCGGTTTATTACTTTCCCTCCAATACTTAGTAATGTATAGGGAAAGTATTGGAATCATGTCGAAAATTGCAACTCGAGTTTCAAGACCTCCAGAATACGAAAAATTCATTTTTAGCGTGACGTCTGTGTGTGTGTCTGTGTGTCAGTCTGTATGTCTGTACAGATTTTGTATCCACTCTAACTAAAAAACTAATGGACGGAATTTTACAAAATTTGGTATGTAAGTCACTTGTTAGCGAGTCTGGTGCTGATTAGTTTTAGGTACGATTCGACATAAAAGAACCCGCTTTTTTTGCGAAGTGGCCCGCAAAAGCTTGTATCCACTCTAACTGAAAAACTAATGGACCGAATTTCACAAAATTCGGTAGATGGGTCACTTCTGGGTTACCCTGGTGCTGATTAGATTTTAGTACGATTCGGAAAAAATAACCTGCCTGTTTTTGAAAAATGGCCCGCAAAAATCGCCGAAATCTAAACTAAAGAACTAGGTATACTCAAATATATCCATTAAATGCTCGTTTAATACGTAATTTTTAACGATGAAAAGAATAAGACCAACCCCATTACACTAGGACTAGCCGTTCTCGAGATATTTTAGTTTTTCGTATTTTCTCTCCGCCACCTTTTAAAAAAATCTGATGTGGGCAACACATGACTTTCCTTATATAATGTAATGAATTTACTACTTTTACAGTAAAAAAATAGGATTTTCTTGTAGTAGATACTAATATTCTTTCCAAGATATTGAATTTTCAACAATTAGTCGTCATTTTCATTGATTTAGCGTCATTTTTATCCATTTGGCGAGATTTTCGTTGATTTGGCAACATTTCAAGAAAGTCGCCAAGTTGGCGACATTCCGCCAAATTCGTCGCCAAAATCTCGCCAAGCGTTATGCACTAAGAAATAAGTTTTTCTTAAAGCAGATAAATGACTATTGGAGTTCAAATACAAAAGTATTATTCAAAGTATCTTTTTTCAAGAATGGAACGAGCTAGATCCACGAGAAGGATGTCACTCAATTTATCGCATGGTATTACATATGAAAAGTAAACATGTTTCTCAATAGGAAATATTTTTCTTTTTATTTTATATGACTTTTTGATAATTTTTTTAAAAAATGCACAATATCTCGAGAACGGTTCACGTTAGCGTTCTAAAATTTATGTCAATCGTTTTCTAATGAAAAATTACATAAGAAATGTCTATTTGCGTAACTTTATTAGTGGTTTTAATTTTTTGACGATTTTTTCAAAATTTCATTCGAAAATTTAGGGGGGTTCTGAACATTCGATTGCGTATAAAAACAATAGGCTTCCAGTGTTTACGGATTGTGATTTTTGTACCAAATTTGGTTCAAATCGGTCCTTTCGTTCGTCAGTTATCGTCTCCACAGACTCACTGACACACACACACACATACACACATACTTTCACACACACACACACACACACACACACACACACAGACATCACTTCAAAAATGTTTGATTCGTGATCAGGGATGCTTGAAACGTGCTCTCCCGTCGAAAACTCGAATTCGAATTTTCGACCCCGTCACAATACTTTCCTTATACATTATGTATATAAGGAAAGTAATAAGTTAAGTTAGCAAATGAGAACGAAAATTGAATTAAAAGTGAATTAAATTTAATTAACATAAAGAGAACGTGGATATAAGTCTGCAGGGAAAGTCATGTGCTGCCCACATCAGATTTTCTTTGCTCTTGATAGAGTTTTAGTAATAAACGATAAAATGTTGCCCTCAATGTTCTTGAATTCAAGTTAAATTTCACAGGGTGTTTTAAAAAGTGCTTCTGAGAGACATCTCAGGCAAAAATAAATATTACTGTCCCTTATAAAGCTGTTAAAGTAAAAATGCGTACCTTGAACAAAGAAGATAGGACTATTGGGATTTGCGAAGTTTAGTAATTCTTTGATACACATAGTAAGCTACTTTGATACGCAACAAATAAGCGATCCACAAATAATTGAAAACACTTGAAGTCGCTCAAATGAAAAATTATACCTTGGAAGTTAAATTTAATAAAAAGTAATTGCTTACACAGTTTCGACTGGAGTGAAACTTCCAAAGAATACTTATATACTTATACTATTGAAATAATTATATATTTCAAAATATATGAAAATTGGTATTTAAAAATTCACGAATTCAGAAAAAATATGGTATTCAAAATATCACGGGTCTAGACGGAAAATCTGTGATATCGTGCACTGGCCACTTGCTTATGAAAGTTGCGATGGATAATTGATTTGACGGCCTTTTATCATCTGCCTAGAATAAAACTAATTTTGATGACGACATTTCGAGAGATTTTTGGCTTTAAATGTTCATTACTTTTAAACTAATTCAATTTTTTGAAATATCTCGTCAATCAGCATTTTTAAGAAACCTGAAGTGCCTCTATACAGAATGTCTTCGCTGTCTGAACCTTAGATATGCTGCTACAGACCACACCGATATCTTCTGCTACATTCTAATAGCAGGAAAAACCTCAACACATAACTTTACTTTTTTCACGTATTTTTCCAACATTCTCAGACATTTAAACTATTTTAAATTATTCCCTTTGATTAAAATATCAAACAAAATAATTTCAACCTCTAAAATAGGGTACCAGCTGCATAAGGAATAGCAATTTTTCTTGTTCCATATACAATGCAGGAACACTTTTTTACAAAAGTTTTCATCCCTTGGATTGTACTGAATTGTATTATTTTAAATCTCGTTTCGACATACAAGAGATCTACTTTTACCGGAACCTACAATTTAAAAGAGTTGCACTAACATGATCATATATGTCAATGTCCGCCACCAGTACCGAAATTCCAATCCGGATCCTATGGATCTGATATACAGATATTGAACCGATCAGCCATCGATGGAACTTGCTGCTTGCAGAACGTCCCCTGCAGGTTAAATGTCGTTTTCTTCTTCAACCCAGACCGTCTGACATACCCTACACAAAAGTCTAAGGTATCTGTTTGGAGGGTGAGAAGTGTCCCCCCCCCCCCAATTTAGACCGGAACCCAGTGGGGGCGGCATCCACAGGTTCCGTACCGTCCTTACCCTACCACCAACTTCTCAGAAGGACTTACGGACCCACATACGTAACGTGCCCGTACTTATCGTGAACACGGGGACAGTATGAGCAGAGCCGGCAATCGGACTCTGGTCGTCTGAGTGCAATTCCTGCGAGCTAACCATTGGGCTGACCCACCCCTAGGTATAATGTGTAAAGAGTCTTGCTGCTCCAACCGCGAATCGAACCCTAGATCTCCGAACTGGCCAGCCGACGCTCTACCGTCGCGCTAGTGGGACAAAATTGCACGCTCTTATAATCGAACTCTACTCTGCCTTCTCCACCCTCTGTCAGATTGGCGTGCAACTGATAATCTAACTGGTCCTGCTATTTTTACCTCAGGTTAGCCTCCTGATACGACTGTTTGCAAATGATGTCAAATTCATCACCATCTTTCGACAGGTTAGTATCCTGTGTGGTCTTTATCCTCTGAATTTGAAATCGGCCGTCAATATTCCAGAGTTCACGGAATCCGTACTAGTCGTACTAGGTTCATATTCAGACCTCCGACATCAATTATCTCAATGATTATATTTCCACCAGAACTTCCCTATCGTGAATCCTAATTTACGAATTTTTAATAAATACCTCATTTACTTTCTAATTGGTCATGGCCCCTTTCTTGATTACCTATACTTTTTCAAAATTAGATCCATCTCTAACTGTATTTGCAATAAATTCGGTGACTTTGATCATTACATTTTCGATTGTCCTTTTTCTAAAAATTTCCATCTCTGCACACCCTCCCCCTCTAATAAACCTATATGGTTCTACAAAGTTCGTTCAAATCCCTCTTCAGTAGATAAAATTAAAAACTGTATTCTTGTTGCCATGGAAATTTCTAATAAAGTGACCTAAGCTTATGAGTAGATAATGTTCTCAATTAATTTTGATCAATGAATCCCTTTATTTCATTCTTATTAACTTATACTAGCCGCCTTTGGCGACCAGCCTGTTCGCTACCCTTGAAAATTCTGACCTTGGCAAATTCTAACCGTGGCACACTCGCTGGCGCGACCTACAAGTAAAGTGTAAGGTAACTGTTTGGAGGGCCAGGAAGTGCCACCCAATTTAGACAGGAACTCAGTGGGGGAGGCATCCACAGGGACCGTACCCTCCTTCCCCTACCACCAACCTCTCGGAAGGACTTACGGTCCCGCATGTTTAACGTGATCGTACTCCGCCTGAACACGGCGGCAGTTTTGGCAATGGCGGGAATCGAACCCGGACCTACCTAGTGCAAATCCCGCGCGCTAACCACTGGGCTACCGCGCCCTCCGCGACAATCTCCATAACCTTCTTTTTATTCACCCAATTTAGACCGGAACCCAGTAGGGGAGGCATCCACAGGGTCCGTACCCTCCTTCCTCTACCAACAACCTCTCGGAAGGACTTACGGATCCACATGTTTAACGTGATCGTACTCCGTGTGAAAATGGCAGCAGTTTTGGCAGTGGCGGCAATCGAACCCGAGCCTACCGAGTGCAATTCCCGAGCGCCAACCACTGGGCTACCGCGCCCTCCGCGACAATCTCCATAACCTTCTTTTTATTCACCCAATTTAGACCGGAACCCAGTGGGAAAGTCATCCACAGGGTCCGTACCCTCCTTCCTCTACCACCAACCTCTCGGAAGGACTTACGGACCCACATGTTTAACGTGATCGTACTCCGCGTGAACACGGCAGCAGTTTTGTCAGTGGAGGGAATCGAACCCGGGCCTACCGAGTGAAATTCCCGCACGCTAACCACTGGGCTACCGCGCCCTCCGCGACAATCTCCATAACTTTCTTTTTATTCACCCAATTTGGACCAGGACCCAGTGGGGAAGGCATCCACAGAGACCGTACCCTCCTTTCCCTGCCACCAACCTCTCGGAAGGAATTATCGACCCATATGTTTAAGGTGATCGTACTCCGCATCAGTGGCGGGAATCGAACCCAGGCCTACCGAGTGCAATTCTCGCGCGCTAACTTCCCGCGCGCTAATTTAAATTTATAATGACCATATGCTAGGCTCTTAATTTCACCATCCTCGTTCCATCGTTCTATCATTTAAAATAGCCATAAAATTAAAATATCCATTTAAAATATCTATAAATTAAAATATCCATAAATTAAAATATCCATTTAAAATCAAAAAATCATCCATATCGTTCCACCAATCCATAAATATAATAATTTCAAATACATCACCACAATTCAAACCACCATAATTCAATCATTTAAATTATTTAAAATATCCATTTAAAATATCATATAAATATAATAATTTCGCCCGATGTATACAACACTTATGCTCGTAATTCATTTAAAACCGAAAGCGCGGTCTCCATGGAGACGGGGAAGAAACTACTGCGGATGGGGGGAAAATGCCGTTGAAGAACTGAGCCGGTAGCCGACAAATTTAAAATCATGGCGTCTTTAAAATTGCGATCCTGAAGGCAATTTTCATTATTTCTGGACCAAATTAGACTTGTAAGAATGCCAGATATTTCAGCTTTCTAAAAATGTAAATTATTAGTCGAAATTATGAGTACTTTTCACTATGCGAGAATTTAAAAACCAAAAATCGTTTTTTTGAGCCAAAAGTGACTTTTGTTTTAAAATCTTTAAAAAATATTAGAAATCGAAATTGAGAGTTGAAATTGATATATTTTTACTCGAAATTCTCTGCTCTTTCCGATGGTGTGATTTGTTTTTTTCTACATCGTCTGCATCGTGGAGAAAAAAGGGCAAAAATGTCAAAAAACGGTCGAAATCGCATAAAACATTAAATAACAAAAAAAATAATTCAAATTTTAAAAATCGGTTTTCACGTGTCCCCTTCCCTCCCCCCCAGGTCTCCGATTGCCAAATTTCGTAGCTCTCCGACGCGCGGTCGCGAAACGTATAGTGTATAAGACAGACACACAGACACACAGACACACACACAGACATTGCCTTTTATTATTTAAGATGAACTTATTGTGTTCCCTCCATATTTTCTGTTTATATATATATAAAATAAAAAAAGATAATATTGACTTTTCTTATTTTTTAGGTTCTTTCTTTTTCTTTTGTCCCTTTTTATTTGTATTTTTTCTAATTTTTCTTTTCTAAATTTTATTCTAAATTTCTGTTTTTGTTTTTCATATGTCTATTTTTTTTTTCCTTTTCATATATTTCCTTTTTATATATTTTCCAAATTTTACTTTTAAAATTTTATTATTCTCTTTAATTTTAATCTATTTTTCATTATGTTACTACACCTCACTCTAAATTTTATTTTGTAATGATATTTTTATCTATATTCGCAATAACCCTTTTCCCATTTTTGTAAAATGGACTTTCTTGTCAAGTTCAAATATAATGTAAAACTGTCTGTTTAATCACAATATTTTTCATCAATTGTTATATTTTTAGACCTAAATAAAAGATCGTTTGGCGGGATGGTAGACCTTGAGTGCCTCCTGAGTGCAGGAGGTATCCTTTCCCAGCCGTGCAGCTAGCTACTCTAAACCCGCTATGTGAGTCGCACGGTCTGGGGTATTCAGAACTCCAACATCTTTTCACTAACCTACAGGGTTGATTTGTTCGGACGTCATTGCAAAGACGTCATTGCTGTTCGGACGCTATTGCTTCCCCAACCGGGAATCAAATCGTGGATCTCCATACTGATCCGCCGAAGCTCTACCGTTGAGCTACTGCGATGAAATTGCAAGCTCTTATCGTCTAAGTGGACTCTACAAATGTCTGTATTTTGAACTTTTGGAATTATTTTGTTAAGATATCTTGACATTTGAAAACTTCTTCTATCCTCTTTTCAGTAATCAAATATTAAGAGAGAAAAAGAGATCCTGGGAAAATGGGAAATGAAAGCGACCCCAGGAAAGTCCTTAAGTACCCAAAATACTTCAAAATGATGGAGTGTACATGTTAGGTCTATTTTTAGCAAAGCGACTATGCCCGCTCGAATAAAAGTGATTGCAGCGCACCTAAAAGCAGATGAAGACGTTGCAAATACGAACTTGGAAATAGAGAGAGATAGAAGGAAAGTGGTAAATCATTGTCTAGTAATCGACATTCGGTTACAAAATGCATTTAGTTATTACAATATGGTCATATGTGATTTGTTATCACATTCAGGAATTTTAAATAAAGGAAAATATGTATCTGGGAGGGGAAGACTGTAGCGGAAAATCAGAGCGACATGCACCTATGAAATTTAGTACATGAATACTTTCAGGGCCCGAGAAGGTGTATCTCGGCGTTATTTTTATAATTTCGAATTAGTTTCTTAGTTCTTTTATATTTTATTCCGATTTAAACACAAATGCGATAGAGACCAAAAATATTAACCTAGAGTTATTTGGTGAAATATAGCTAATTTGACAATTTTTACGTTCCTTATATACATAATGTATAAGGAAAGTATTGTGACCGGGTCGAAAATTCGAATTCGAGTTTTCGACGGGAGAGCGCGTTTCAAGCATCCCTGATCACGAATCAAGCATTTTTGAAGTGATGTTTGTGTGTGTGTGTGTGTGTCAGTGAGTCTATGGAGACGATAACTGACGAACGAATGGACCGATTGGAATAAAATTTGGTACAAAAATCCCAATCCGTAAACACTGGAAGCCTATTGTTTTTATACGCAATCGAATGTTCAGAACCCCCCTAAATTTTAGCGTGAAATTTTGAAAAAATCGCCAAAAATCAAAATAGTTAATAAAGTTATGCAAATAGACATTTCTCATGTAATTTTTCATTTGAAAACGATCGACATAAATTTTAAAACGCTAACGTGAACCGTTCTCGAGATTTTGCACATTTTTCAGAAAAATTATCAAAAAGTCATATAAAATAAAACAAAAATTCCTATTGAGAAACATGTTCACTTTTCATATGTAATACCATGCGATAAATTGGGTGACATCATTCTCGTGGATCTAGCTTGTTCCATTCATGAAAAGAGATACTTTGAGTAATACTTTTGTATTTGATCGCCAATAGTCATTTATCTGCTGTAAAAATAACTTATTTCTTCGTCCATAACGCTTGGCGAGATTTTGGCGACGAATTTGGCGATATGTCGCCAACTTGGCGACTTTTTGAAATGTTGCCAAATTAAGGAAAATCTCGCCAAATGAATAAAAATGACGCTAAATCAATGAAAATGACGACTAATTGTCGAAAATTCAATATCTTGGAAAGAATATAAGTATCTACTATACGAAAAACCTATTTCTTTATTGTAAAAGTAGTAAAGTCATTACATTATACATATAAGGAAAGTCATGTGTTGCCCACATCCGATTTTTTTAATTTCGGTGCCAAATTGGAAGAAATGATACTAAAGTTACAAAGGGGCGCGGTAGCCCTTTGGTTAGCGTGCTGGAGTTGCACTCGGTTGGCCCGGGTTCGATTCCAGCCACTGCCAAAACTGCCGCCGTGTTCATGCGGAGTACGATCACGTTAAACATGTGGGTCCGAAAGTCCTTCCGAGAGGTTGGTGGTAGGGGAAGGAGGGTACGGTCCCTGTGGATGCCTCCCCCACTGGGTTCCGGTCTAAATTGGGTGGCACTTCCCGACCGTCCAAACAGTTACCTTACACCTTTCTGGTAGGTCGGACGGTCTGGGTTTCAACAACAACAACTAAAGTTACAAAAATTACGCCAAATTGGTGAATTAGTAATTAACATAATGTGTTATGATGGAGTATTGCTTAGCTGATGTTAGTATTGCCAATTGTCAAAATATATATGAGGAACCTATCAACTTGATTTGGTTGTTTGAAATACTTACATGTTGGCATCTAGAAAAGCGCTAAGTCTCAGTGTACTTTCCTTCTTTAAAAATATTGTATCATAGATCTCGTTCATCTTCATTACTGACTTCCAACCTTCGGCGAACACCCTGTTCGCTACCCTTGAAAATTCTGACCGTGACAAACTCGCTGACGCCATTACCCCGTGGAGTTAACAAAGTTTGTTTTAGTTTAATGACGTTAAAACTAATAATGAAATTTTAAGAAATATAACGATTATTCCAATAAAATGGATGAATAATTTATTCAAATAAAATAAAATGGATGGTTTGTGTTAGTTTAATAACATGCATTTATTATTTGGCGAGTACAAATATCGAATGTTCCATTCGATTTCGCTATGCGTATCTGACGCAACCTCGTCAGACCTGTGACGTCGGAACCTTGTCAGAACCGTGACGTCAGAACCTCGCCCACCTTCCCTCCACCATAGAAACACCGTGCGGCTGCGAGCGCATGTGGGTGAAAAATCGATCCCTGCTTCCGCGGTTTGTCCGAGAAATTAAAAATCATTTTTCCTTAAAATCCGGATCGTGAGGCCACTTTTTCTTATTTTTTGACCAGATTGGGCTTATAAGAAAGTCTGATCTTTGAGCTTTCTAAAAATATAAATTATTAGTCGAAAGTGTTGGTACTTTTCCCAACGCGAGAATTTAAAAACAGAAGTTCGTTTTTTTTAGCCGAAAGTGACTTTTGTTTTAAAATCTTTAAAAAATATTAGAATTTGTCCCTGAGATTTGAAATTGATATATTTTTACTCGCAATTGTCTGCTCTTTCCGGTCGTGTGATTTGTTTTTTTCTACGACGCCTGGATGATGGAGAAAAATGGGAAAAAACGGTCGAAATCGGATAAAGCATTAAATAACAATAACAATAATTCAAATTTTAAAAATCGGTTTTCACGTGTCACTCCCCCCCCCCGGATATCCGATTTCCAAATTTCGTAGCGCGGTTGCTGAGCCTATATTGTATAAGACACACAGACAGACAGACATTGCCTTTTATTATATAGATTAGTAAGATTTCCAAACATTCAAATTTGAAGAATTACATGTGTTTCTTTATAACTCATTGGAATAAGTATAAAGCACTTGTATTATGTAGTAACAGTCATATGCTACCCACAAAAAACATTAAGTTGCAATATTGTTTTGTGTTTGTGTGTGGGGAGGGGAAATAAATTAGAAACAAAGTTTTTTAATTATATTTACACTCTAAGAACAAATCCTCAAAGTATTTTTTCCAAACAGTATAACTCATATTTATGTGAAAATTGTTTCCACAACAACATTATAAACTATTTAAACATGTCGGCTCGTTGGGTTATTTTATGCATAAAGCAAATCTCCACTGTCAAACTAAAGACACTCTAATTACAATTTAACAGCTGCTTTTGTTTTGAAATATCTCGGAAAACACATCTTTTTAAATCTCAAGCAGCAAAGAAGTACAGTTATCTCAAGACAGAATATGTTTAAAAGGAAGTAGTATGATGATATGTAAAGGCAAAAAATGAATAATTTCTGTTTAGTTGGTGCTTTGAGAAACATGATTATCCAGCTTAAAACATTTATTTGTGAAGTTTTAAATAAAATATAGGGGGCGCTATTATAGTTGGTTGTCTGCAAAAATGTTACTTATATTCTTTTTAACACTTTACAACATAGTTGAAAAGTGTTTATAACTTTGTTCATTCATTCTGTCTGTCTGTCTGTGTCTGTCTGTCCGTTAGCGCGATAACTGCAGTAAAAATTACTTTACGGAAATGAAATTTTAGTATGTTGTTCAGACAGTCTGTGGGACCTATGAGAATATAAATGAATAATACCACCCAATTAGTTTTGGATTGAACCGGGGTTGAAAAAATGAAATACATTGAACTTTATAGTACCTAATTTTTCAAACATTTTTAAGCGAAATTAAAATTCACAAATTGTTTTGAAAATTTCAGGAAATATTCAAATTACCCTAAAGTATAATAAAAAAATTCATCAAAATATATTCAGTAGTTTTTTAAATAAAAATTAAAATAGTAGTTACACCCTTTATATGAAGAAATCACGTGACCATTATATGAAGACATCACGTGACCCACTTGAAGTGGGTCACGTGATGGATGCCAATAAAATATGGCATCCATCTTGTGTCAAAATCGTGATTTTAAAGTTCTTTTTTATTCATATTTAGTGTTGTATCCATCCTAAAACCGCTTTATATTTGTTTAAATTTTGTGCATCTACATACTGAAACAACGCAATTACAATATATTTCAGTTTAAATGATCATCAAAATTTGATTATTTCTACAACGAAGCCTAATTTCCACTTATGGAGAATGTAAACAGCAAAATATGTAGAATGAGTTGTATAAGGATTGCTGCATTTATTTAACGCAAATTTATTTAGCTCATGGAGTCTGCATTATAGCTGATACGAATGAAACATTCATTGAATTTTCACAAAGAAGACGATTTTTTCGATGAAGTTTTAAGCATAGAGATAAATTACTTGTACCTCCATGGTTTTGAGTTTTTAAATAAAAAAATTATTATAGTATTGTGATGAATGAAAGAAATGGAAAAACGTTTATGAATGAATTGCTGAAGAAGAAGAATAGAAAGAGCCAGTCGATTTATATTTCGATGACGCCATTTGAATAAAGTTCATTTCTTTTCAATGAAGTTTTCAAATATAATAAATTAATGTAGTATTTTGATAATTTTGAAACTATTACCGAGAAATGTATCGCATTTTAGAGATGATTATATAAAATCGCATTGAATTTTGAAAGTATTTCATAATCAATGTTTTATGCATGATTGATCTTTCTTGTTTTTTACTCGATTTATTAAGACAGAACTTGATTCAGAAATTTAATAAAAAACAATGGATTTTGAATGTATTTAGTCTAATCCTAAAGGATATTTGATAGTATATAATTTTTGTTTTAAAACATATTTAAAACTTTTTTTAAAAATGTTACATGTTGTAAAACCTATGAATTAGCATGCAGAACTAAAAATATAGATCTTCAATGGAAAATATTTCAATCAATGAGGCGTTATTTAGCAAAAGCAGGTTTGACCATAATTCCATGAGAGGGTTGCTTTGTGTGTGTGTGTGGAAATATGTGTGTGTGTGTGTGAAAGTATGCGTGCGTGTGTGTGAGTCAGTGAGTCTGCGGAGACGATATCTCACGAACGAGTGGAGCGATTCGAATGAAATTTGTTACAAAAATTATAATCCATGAATACTGGATGCCTATTGCTTCTAAAAGCAATCGAATGTTCAACCCCCCTAAATTTTCGAGTGAAATTTTGAAAAAATCATCAAACCATCAAAAGCTTTAATAAAGTTACGCAAATAGACATTTCTTATGTAATCTTCCTCAGAAAACGATTGACATAAACGTCAGGACGCAAGCATGAACCGGTCTCGTATTGCACTTTTTTCAAATAAATGTAACAAAAAATCCCATGAATTAAAAAAAAATATTAACTGTTGAGAAACATGTTCCCTTTTCTTACGTAATATCATGCGATAAATTTGGTGACATCATTCTCGTAGATCTAGCTCGTTCCATTCACGAGAAAAGCTACTTTGAGTAATACTTTTGAATTTGAACACCGACAGTCATTTATTTGCTATAAGAATAACTTATTTCTCGGTCCAGTCCATAATGCTTGGCGAGATTTTGGCGACGAATTTGGCGGAATGTCACCAAGTTGGCGATTTTTTTAAATGCTGCCAAATTAACGGAAATCTCGCCAAATGGATAAAAATGACGCTAAATCAATTAAAATGATGCCTAATTGACGAAAATTCAATATCTAAGAAATAATATAAGCATCTACTATAAGAATAACCTATTTCTTTTTTTGTTTTACTGTAAAAGTAGTAAATTCATTTTATTATATAAGGAAAGTCATGTGCTGCCCACATCAGATTTTTTTTCGATATTACAAAAGCTGTATTTTATGTTACAATATGTTATTCAGGAAAAACCTTTTCGGCTCCGTCGGACATTAACCAACCGCTGATTTTTATCAGTTGAAATTTATCCTACAGAATATTACTAATTATTATAACTTAATAATCCGTGTAATAATTATACATACTTTTGCCAAACTTCCCACCACATGATTTCAATAGTACAGTCGTCTGCGTAAAATTTAGCCAAACTGAGTAATCAAATAATAGTTAACTCTTTAGTCTCCCGACTGGATTTCCCATTTTAAAAAGGTAATTATTGTATAAAGTGTGTTTAATGTTCTAAATTCTAACCGAAAACAATTTTCTAACATATTTTTAAATATCTTCTCAAATTCCGCATTATTGAAAAAAAATAATAATGTTCCATTCTGCAATGTTCATTGCAAATTAAACCATCAAACATTTTAAAGCTGAAAATTACAAAAATAATTCCTTCTGGGGATATTCTCGTTAGCGGTTGGCACAGTTCCAAATCGTCTGAACTTGATTTTTCCGTAATCCAGGTGTTTCAATTCTCATGTACTGGGTTTACCGCTCAGTGTAGAAACAAATCGAAATAGTTTGTACCTTTAAAGATTTCAATTTCTTCATCTAGATTCTACATTATAGAATAAATTCATTTGGAACAATAAAAATAGAATAAAATATATGAGCGATATTCTAGATTTAAAGTAAATTAAAGTTCATTTTATTATTAAGACAAAATAATATGTATATAAATAAAATTGAAAATATGTATGTTTATTTATGTCTTCATTTGTGTGTTTTTCTCATCATCATAGGAGAACGATTGCACCCAATTTGATGACATTTTTGGTGTAAACTTGGAAAAGCCGCACTTAAAATTTAGTCAATGTTTTGAGTTTCTAGGACCAGGGGTTGTCTAGATATTAATTAAAAACGCGTAACTGAACCTTTGATAGAGTAGCATTATGCAGACTGATGCCTGAAATTCCGGGGCAAATAAAATTTTAAGAGGTGAGGGCAAGTTTTCTATTTGCTCTATATAAATATATCTAAATCCTGTGTCACAGTAATAGAAACTAAATTAACATCTCCAACTAATTAATGTCTCCGAGACGGGGGGGGGGTGAAACCTTCAGGTGGTATATCTGAAAGGAACACTGGATACATATATTGCACAGACAGACACACACACACACACTGACGTCACTCTAAGAATAAATTTTTCCAGTTATGGAGTGCTCGAAACGTGTATATCCGTCGAAGATATTCGACTGTCTACACGTGTAGATACGTCGCGATATTCGATCCTAAACGTGTAGATCCGTCGCGATATTCAATCCTAAACGTGCAGATACGTCGCGATATTCAATCCTAAACGTGTAGATACGTCGCGATATTCGATCCTAAACGTGCAGATACGTCGCGATATTCAATCCTAAACGTGTAGATACGTCGCGATATTCAATCCTAAACGTGTAGATACGTCGCGATATTCAATCCTAAACGTGTAGATACGTCGCGATATTCAATCCTAAACGTGTAGATACGTCGCGATATTCGATTCTAAACGTGTAGATACGTCGCGATATTCGATCCTAAACGTGTAGATACGTCGCGATATTCGATCCTAAACGTGTAAATACGTAGCGACATTCGGCAGAATTTCAATACGTTCCCCTATACATTACCATGTATTGTAAGGAAAGTAAGCAAATATGGAATCCGCAATAGCCATTGCATTATAAAAAAACATGCTTGAAAGAGTTAAATTTTAATAATATTTCATTTATTAACGACTTATTGTAGCCGATTGCAGAAGAACACACACACCACACAATATCTTTACCATACAATTTACATTCTTAGCAACATGTATTTCATGAACATAATTTATTTTGTAAGTAAAGAAAATTCAGTTAGAAATCGCATTATTATTCATAACCTGCTAAAATGTGTTGATTCATTTAGGTTTTTGGCTCTGTGCCAGAAATCTTCAGTTAAGATTTTCTCTTGCACCAGGTGTTTAAGATTCCTTTTAAACCACGTTAAGTACGTAACATTTTACGAAATTTTTTTGTATCATGTATAATTAACTTTGCAGGGGGGATGCAGAGTAAACTGCTGCCTTTTTAATGGAAGTTTATTATAAAAAAGTATCGTATTTTTTACACAGGAACAGCTTTGTTTTTAAAATAATCACGAATGTTTGTTTGCAACTCATTCTCAATTTAAATAAAGAGCGAATATTTAGTACTTTAAAAGTCTTGTTAATCTTAATTATAAATTCAGGCGAAATTAACATATGAATTTTCTTACAAACTAATAATTTTCGAATTAGTAGAAAATTAATAAATATTTTTAATTTCCCTACAATACATTGTAATGCATAGAGGAAATTATTTGAATCGTGTCGAAAATCGGAACAAAAATTTTCGACTTATCTATAGATTTTGTGACCTCAAAGTAGGTAAGAAAGGGGCGTTCACCGGCAGACTGCTCAGTTGCAGCAGCCCGATGAATTATGAGAAGGAGGAGGGAGTCTGACTCATTGAGGAGGAAGTGTTGGGAAATGAGTAATGAGCTAACATTGAACCTTATCCAATGATCTTTGACCGATGACGTAATGTGGTAACCTTGAACTTATGGCGTTTGATCTATGACGTCATGAGGTAACCTTATCGGTTGACCTTTGAACAGACGACCTCATCTTTGGAACGATGTGCACTCTGACTGTATCAGTTGGTGTTCTGTGACATACTTAAAATATTTATATTATAAGCGACATACTTTAAGTGCATTTTCTCAGGTGCGGAAGATTTCAGTGGCCCATCTATCGGTTTTTTTAAATGTCTACCATCTATAATTTAAAATAATATAGTGGCTGGTCTCCGTCTAGGATCGAACCAAATACTAGTATAATACGAACTGAACGGGCGAGTCAGTCTGGATATTTACAGTTAGTTTAACATTATCAATGTATGGAATCTTCCCTGATAAAATATTGTTTCAATGTTGTTTACGGGGTTCTCGCATTATGATGAATGAATTATTTAGTTGATGTGAACAGGAAAAAGAATGGGAAAAATGATACAGAATTATTAAAATGTGTTTTTAAAATTACAAATATTTTGTAAAATGATATCTGATTTTTAATAGTTCTGAATGAATTTAACGAATGTTAGGCGAAGTAAGAGTGCATTTTCGGTATTCCAAGGGTCTTAAGTACCTAAAATTTCATTATTTTAGTGAATTGTTTGGTGCTTAGTGAATGTTTGGAAAACTAGGGGTGTGTTTATAATGTTACAGGGACACTAATCTCCCCTTTCCTTCAAAAATTATGATATTTGAATGACATTTTCCAAATTACACAATACTTAGTAGATGATTGGAGAATAAGAGGTACGTTTTTAATATTACAGAGGTTCTAAGAACCTTAAATCGGTATATTTTTAAAAATGTTACTAATTTTTGGGAATGGAATGGCACTTAGCAATTATTTTTAGGATATATGATTGTTAACATTGAATTTAAATTGTTTAATTAAAGTTTAATTAAACAGTTAAAGTTACATTTAGTAAATTGCACAATACTTAACGAATTTTAGGGGAGTAGGGAGTACCAGACACCCTTTTGTTAATTGTTTTAATTAAATAGTTAAAGTAATTTTTTTTAATTGTTAAATTAAATAATTCTTCTACTAAAAGCATTAAATAAACAAGAAGTCTTTTCAAACCTACCACAACTTGCTATTCGGTATTCTAAGGGATCAAAGACCCTAAAATGTCATTATTTTAGTGAATTATTTGGTACTTAGCGGATGTTTGCGGAATTAGGGAAGCGTTTCGATACGGTATTCCAAAGGATAAAAGACCTTAAAATTTCATTATTTTAGTGAATTGTCTGGTACTTCGCGAATGTTCAGTGAAGTAGGGGGGCATTTTCAGTTTTCCAAGGGTTCTAAAACCCTAAAATTTCATTATTTTAGTGAATTGTTTGGTACTTAACGAATGTTTGGGGAACTAGGGGTGCGTCTTTATTGATACAGAGGCCCTAAGAGCCCCTTTTCTTTTAAAATTATGATGTGAATTAGGGGTGCATTTTCGATATTCCAAGGGTTTAAGACCCATTTTCTTTCAATAATTGTAATTTCTGAACTAATTTAGTGACTGAAATGGCACCTATCAAATTTACTAGGAACTAGGGCATCCAGAACGCTTAATGCCACCGGAATTTATAATTAAGATTAACGAAACCTTTAAAGTACTAAATATTCCCTCTTTGTATAAATTGAAAGCGAGTTGCAAACACACTTTCGTGATTATTCTAAAAACAAAGTAGTTCTTGTGCAAAAAATCCGATACTTTTTTTATGATAAACTTCCGTGAAAAAGACAGCAGTTTACTCTGCACCCCTCTCCCGCAAAGTTAATTATACATGATATAGAAATAATTCATAAAATGTTATGTACTTAATGGAGTTTAAAAGGGATCTTAAACACCTGGTGCAAGTGAAAATCTTAACCGAAAATTTCTGGCACAGAGCCAATGTCTTAAATGAACCAACACATTTTAACAGGTTATGAATAATAATGCGATTTCTCTCTGAATTTTCTTTGCCTACAAGATAAATTATGTTCATAAAATACATGTTGCTAAGAATGTAGATTGTAAAGATTTTGTGGGTGGGTGTTCTTTTGCAATCGGTTTCAATAAGTAGTTAATAAATGAAATATTATTAAAATTGAATAACTCTTTCAAGTCTGTTTTTGTATACTGCAGTGGCTACTGTGGATTTCATTTTTGTTTAATATCCTTACAATGCATGGTAATGTATAGGGGACATATTGGAATAGTGTCGAATATCGTGACGGATCCGCACTTGTAGAATCGAATATCGCAACGGATCTACAGTCGCAGACAATCGAATATCTTCGACTGATATACACGTTTCGAGCTCTGCAGAACATGAGAAAACTATTCTTAGCGTGACGTCAGTGTGCTGTATGTGTTTGTCTGTCTGTGCAATATATATATCCAGCGTTTCTTTCAGGCATACTTCCTGAGGCCTTCGGCCCCGGATATGTTTTATATTAATTTATTTTCTATTTATGTGATACAGCATTTAGATATATTTATATAAGGGGCAAATAGAAAACTTGCCGCCGCCCCTTACAATATCATTGCCCCCCCCCGGCTAACAACTTCTGAAAGAAACACTGTATTTATCCACTCTAGCTGAAAAACAAATTGACCAAATTTCAAAAAAGTTGGTGGATAAGTCGCTTGTTAGTTATCGTAACTCTGATTAGATTTTAGTACGATTCAGAAATAATAAACTGCTTTTTTTTGCAAAAAGTTATGTATCCACACTAACTAAAAAACCAATCAACCAAATTTTACAAAATTCTTCGAAATCACATGTGGTGTGCTGATTGTATTTTGTTATGTTTCGAACTGTAAAACCTGCCTCTATTTGCTAAATGGCGCCCAAAAATTGTCAAAATCCAAAATAGAAAGCTAGCTATGCTTGAATGTATCAATAAAATGGTTGTTGCATTCGTATTTTTGCCGCCGAAAAAAAATAAGACTAACCCCATTATTCTAAGTGTAACCGTTCTCGAATATTGTAAATTTTCGCATTTTTGTCAGACCGACTTACGCCGACTTAAAATACGCCCTGCTGCCAAATTTAGAAAATAATTGAATTAACATTGCACATTGAGGGTAATTAAAAAAAAATACGACGTTAATTTGTGAAATTAAACTTAATTTAAATAATTATGAAACAAATAAACAGAAAATGAACTTTAGTTTGTAGCGAAAGTCGTGTTGAGTACATCAGATGTTTCCTTAATTTTTTATTATTAGTAGCAGTAAACTAGACTAAGTATACGTTCAGTCATAAATCAAATAAACGAACATGCATATGCCCGTAATATATTTCTTTACGAGCATGGAAAGCATGGGAATGTCACTATTCAGTTGAGCCGCTGCAGCTGAAATAGTTTTGCATGGATCGTGTCTTATAAAATAAAACTTCAACAAAGTTCAACATAATTATTCTTTGTTTTCAGTCTCATATTTATTGCGTTCCCAACAGATAATATGCGCTTATGGTAACAAAACATAATCGAAGATACATGATTGAAGATACATAATTGAAATAGCTTTGTGACAGCAGACGACTCTGCTCTTGCCAAAAGACATCGATCGAAGATGCTAGGAATCAGAACCCGAATTATAAGTTCGGAGTCGAAGCTAGCTTTTGGTCTAACCTTATAATGTCGGTCTTGAAAGCACGAGGTCCCGAGTTCGGGCCTGGCTCGGGACTAGCAACATCAATACCTACAATGATGGCCCTGCAGTCCAGGGTACTCGTATGTCCAGGGTCTGGACATACGAGCACGCAACCTCCGTTCTCCAACGATCTCGCCTCTCAACAAGAGATTGCAGCACCATTCTGTGCCAGAGGCGCCGATCACTCCCTCTCTAGTTGACCTCGACTGACGTCACGGCGTCTGAGGTCCGATACACCTCCCGGCTATTCAGCCCTCGACTGGGCTTCGGATGGGGGGAAGCGGGGGGGGGTTCTAGGTGGCCCCTCCTCGCCGAAATTCGACTGGGCTTATCATCAGGGGTGGAGTGTATGGCAGCAGATGTCTTTGCTTCTGAAAAAAGACATCGATCGAAGATGATAGGAATCAGTACCTGAATTATAAGTTCGGAGTCGAAGCTAGATTTTCTTCTAACCTTATTATGTCGGTCTTATAAGCACGAGGGCCCGAGTTCTGGCTCGGGACCAGCAACATCAATTCCTACAGCTCCATATGTCTAGTCACCAGTGGAAATCAAGGCTACAGAGGTGTGAGTGAGACCGCGTTGAATAGTTTTTACAGGATATGAAGTTTGAAATTGGACATTATCTTCATAAAGTCAAATTACTTTAGAATTTCTAGCTACATTCCCTACATGCGTAGTATAATATATAGGGGAAGTAATGTGATGAGGTCGAAAATTCGATTTCTAGTTTTCGACGGAAGCATACTTTTCAAGCATTCCTGGACTCGAATTAAACGTTTTTGAGGTGATGTGTGTGTGTGGATCCTTGAGTCTGTAGATGCGATAATTCAAGAAGGAATGAAGCGTTGTGAATATAAATTGGCATGATTATTGCGATCTGTGAATACTGAAAACCTGTTGATTTTAAACGCGATCAAACGTTAGGAAGAACCCTCACATTTTCAAATGAATTTTTGAAAAAATCCTAAAAAAATCAAGACATTCAATTACATTTAATGCTTGAAAAATTTTATACTTATATTTTATTCCAAAACGAATGAAAATTACTGTAGAACGCTAATTTTCACCGTGCTCGAAAGATTTCACGTTTTTAAATAAATGTACTTAAAAAGTTACATAAATGTGTATAATAATAAGTGTCATCAAATATGTAACTCTTGGCGATAAATTTGTTATGCTTGGCGACTAAATCACAAGCTTTTATTTTACTTTTCGAGTTTTTTAATGTTGTGTCAAGTTGGCGAAAACGAAACCAAATTATCCAAAATGACACCAAATTGGTGAGTTAATAATTGACATGTTTTTATCTAGTGTAGAATATTGCTTAGTCGATGTTAGCAATATTTTCAATTGTCAAGTTTTATTTGAGTGAAATATAAATTAATTTGGTTTATTAAACTAATTTTGCATTCATAAAAACGCCAAATATCAGTGAACATTTAAACTTTGAAAACATTATACCCTGAATCATGTCCAACATTAATTGGCACTGAAAGAAGCAAAATACCCGCACTATGTAGAAAAAGTCATGTATAAGATATTTATTTATGTCTACTTATAATCACTAACTAATGTCATGGGCATATTTCGATAACTGAAGTTATCATAATATGTCCATATAACCGCTTTATTTCAAACAATAAGAACCAGACTCAAATTCTAGTTTGTGTATATCCTTGTAGGGCTTTTAAGGGATTATAATTACTCGTTTTTTGTTTATAGTTAGCACTTTAAATTTTCGAGATATAAGTATTACAAATTTTATAAACGAAAACTTTATGCATATATTATTTGGCAGGACGATATATTATTTAGATTATTAGACCGATATATTGTTTGACTAGGCGATTGCTTGATGCCTTGTCGAAGCAATTATTGATCTAGAATCTGGATTTCCTATAGAGCATTTCTGTACCTCTCTAATTATATATTTATTTCATAGTTTTAAATATATTTCGAATGAAATTAAGCAAAGTAGGCATTATTTTAGGTAAATACTCTCTCTGCCTCCCCAAAAAATTCCAATCACTAAAATATTGATTCAAAAATGATACCTCATTTCTAACAAACCAAGTATTAATTATTTATATTTCTACAGCATTTTATTTAACTTAATATGATGTTTATTTGTTTGTCACTGGTTGTCAAGTTCTATGCATCACAGTAGCATGAAATTTAATAGTTGTTGCATTTTGAAGAACTTTTTAATTATTTGCGTTTTCAGCCTCAACTCCGTCCTGGGGTTGCCATGAAAAGTTGCCGTTTTCCAAATCTTTGAGGCCCTAACTAACCAAGATCCATTAATCATATAAAATGTTGGTAAAATAGTTCTATTTTATGGAACATTTTAACTATTTTGATTTTCAATCTTATCGGGATAGATTGGCATTGGCCCGCCATAAGAATGTACATGTTTTTGTGAATAATTTGATTACCATAATGGCTAGAAAGTCTAAATTTAGAATGTCATTTTTTCTTGTCGTATATTTTAATTCTTGGAATGTCAAACCTTATCGAGCTACCCCCCAGTGGCGCACACACAGAGGGCTAGCCCCCCCCCCCCCTGGGCTGACAAAGCAAAACGCGAAGGGCGCTGTTAGCGCAAGGGAGAACTAGGTCTGCCTTCGAGAAAGTGCCTGATGCTCTGAAGAGTGACGTCACAGGCGCCTCCTTGCCCCTATATAAACAGTGAACGGCGGGGAAGCGGCTGTTCGCTCGGAAACTCCAGGATTTCGTTTACCCAGTGAGAAATTTGTGGAAGTGAATAAATAGTTCGTGCCAACGCTTCGCGAATTAAGTGTTGCTGTGAGTTGAAATAAAGTGCAACGTTACGACACAGTGTCGTATTTGTTACGGCACAGTGAATTGGTAGTTTCGGAACGAGGACCTGCGTGGTGGATAGGTGAATTTAATAATGGTCCAGAACTTTCAATTGATTTAACAGTGAAATGCATCTTTAACGATCAGTGTGTGTGTTTATGTGCGTATTTCCGCTGTATAGCAAATTTTGTGCTTGAATAACTGAGGAGCAAGGTCAAAAAAACGAAAATGAGTGAAAACCGAAAAGGGTTAGGCCAACAGACACTGTGAAATTAATTTTTTTTTAAAAGTAAGATTGAAAATAGTGACGTTCCCAAAGACATTTTACTGAGCTCTGGTTGCATTTATGAGACTGCAGTCGAAGCAAGCAACAGCCGTGACCCCGGGCTGTCTGCAAACGCTTGTGAGGAGGTAAAGGTAGGCCAAAACACAATATCAAGCACAGTTGAAATGGAAATTCTGGCTGCAGATATTTCTAATTATGTCAAGAAATCTAACCTCGCTGATGAAGATAGGATAACAGCGCTAAAAAATCTTTGGGGACCTTATGGAAATTGCAATTTTCCTGCCACTGTCACTAGTGCTGTATCAAGTCAAGGAAAACCTCACCACACTCGGAAGTTCTGCTGATCTTGGCTGAGTAAGCATAACTGGCTAGCTTACTCAAAGGCAGAGAACAGTGCCCATTGCAAATTTTGTGTTCTCTTTGCACCTCATGATGTTGGTTTAAGATCGACACAAGCCACAGGTCAACTTGTTTCAAAGGGATTTAATAATTGGAAGAAGGCCTTGGAGAAGTTCAGCCAACATGAAACTTTTTTCTATCATGAAGATTCAGTTCTCAAAGCCGATGAATTCTTAAGGGTCACGGAAGGAAAAACGGTTCATGTGGATCAAGTAATAGACAGATGCAAGCAAAAATAAGTTTTGCAGAATAGGGCTATTCTTAAACCCATTATCAAAACAGTGATTTTTTGTGGAAGACAAGGGCTGACCAGGAGAGGGCATAGATACTGTGGGGATTTGGACGTATTGTCAGAACCATGCCAAAGCGAAGGAAATTGTAGAGCCCCTTCGCGACTCCGAGTCGAAGCAGGAGAAGAAATACTGAAAACTCACCTACAAGGTTGTGCAAAAAATGCAACTTACATAAGTTGGAATATACAAAATGAGATTATTTCAGCAAGCAATGATTCCATTGTGAAGTACATAGATAACTGAGGTGAATGAGGCCAAATGTTTAGCGTTTTATGTGACGAAACCACAGATATTGCAACGGTAGAGCAAATGACACTTTGCTTTCGTTATTTGAAACGGTTTAATACAAATGATAAGTATAAAATTGAATTTAAGATAGTGGAGAACTTCCTTAAGTTTATGCCCCTGACTGAAACTACAGGTCGAGCAGTCACAGATGCTGTTCTTAAAGGCTTTGCAGATTGCAACATTGATACGTCTTTCCTCCGTGGACAAGGGTTCGATAGAGCTTCTGCAATAAGCGGCGAGTACAATGGCGCCCGTGCATTTATATATAAGCAACACCCCAAAGCCCCCTACGTTCATTGTGCATCACACTGTTTGAACTTACCCATAACTTATTCATCTAGCGTTCAGGATATCCGAAACAGCTTTGGAATAATAGGGAAAATCTCTAGTTTTTTCTTTACACCTAAATGAAACTTTGTTCTCACCAGCAAGATTAATGCAGCTAATCAGGGAGAGACAGAAATCAGTGCCACAAAACTGAAGAAATTATTCCCTAATCGTTGGATGGAGAGACATGATGCCGTCACGGTTATGGTTTCATTGTTTGATCAAGTAATTGAGGCTCTGGAGGAGATTACTACCTGGAATGACAAGGAGAAATCAACAAAGGCTCATACCTTGTTGTGTTCAATCTTAACATCACCGTTTATCATAGCACTTTTTCAGCTGACAAATTACTCAGCTACAGTGTTCGTCTGAGTGAAAAGCTGCAGAAAGTGAACCTTGATCTGGCAACTGCTGTGAGTGACGTAGAAGACGTTGCGAAAGCTATATCTAAAATTCGAGAGAACGCAGAGAACGAGTTTCACCATCTGTTTGAACAAGCTGTTAAGAAGCTGGAACAGCATAGAGAAAACATTACTCTACCACGCAGTGCCACCAGACAAATTTACAGATCAAATTTCAACGTACAGACTCCTGAAGAATACTACAGACTTTCTGTTTTCATTCCATCGATTGATCATTTCATCACTCACCTCCATGAAAAATTCTCAAACATAAGAAATTTCTACAAAGTTTTGCATCTGTCGTTCCGAATGGAAGGCAGCCGACACTGGAAGAAAACGAGAGATTTCTTGCCTTATCAAGGAAATGTGCAGATGATTTAGGACCTGGATCAGATAATACTCTGAAAGCTGAACTACATCTGTGGTACATGAAGGTCTCTGCATTGAACAAGGAAAATAAAAGCCCAATCGAACTGCTTAGCTGTTGTGACCAAAGGACTTTTCCTACTGTGCTTGAACTTTTAAAAGTGTATGCCACCCTCCCAGTATCAACAAGCAGTGCTGAGAGGTCATTCTATACAATGAAGAGGTTGAAAACTTACTTGAGAAACAGTATGAGTGAAACCAGACTGAATGGACTTACGTCAATGAATATTCACCGTGAAGTGGAAATTGATCCAGACCAGATAATAAATGTTCTGGCTACAAAGAAGAACAGGAGGCTGGATTTCGTTTTATGAATATGTAAAGATCATAATTGAACAATATAACAATATGTAATTATAAGAGAGTGGTTGAAAACAAGTATACAGTATAAGCGGACCAGAACAAATAATTTTATCTTCATCTATTTCTTAATTTGTGTTGTATTGTATAAATATCTACTACTTCTTCTTCTAATCATCTATTTATGCACTGCACTGCAGAATTGTTAGTAATTTGATAAAAATAAATGTACAAAAAAAGCAACCGCCTTGTTAATTGATATAGCCTCTGACCATTTTTTCTCGGAAAATTTATAGAGGAGTCATCCTCCTTCATAAAAATTCTATGTACCACTGCCCCCCCCCCTAGGAATATTCTAGGTGCGCCACTATCTATCCCGACCTCGTTCCGCCATAGGCATGTAAATATTCTTTGCAAATAACGCGAGAAGCGGCTAGAAAGTTCAAAATTGGAATATCGTTGTACCGTGGGGTATAATTTAATTATTTGAATTATGTATCTCATCGGTCAAGTCCGTCTCAAATAACTTGAGAACCAAAGCAGCTAGAATGCCCAAGTTTGGTATGTCGTTGTTTTTGTGGAAAATTTTTATTCTTGGAATGTTGAACCTTATAGGACTATCCCGTCTTCGGCCAGCCATAGGGACATACTAGTTTTTTTGTGAGTAACTCGAGTACCGTAGCGTGCTGAAAGTCCAAAATTAGTATGACATTGTTTTTTAAGGTTTGTTTTAATTCTTTTGATTTTGAAACTATTGGGCCAATCCTTCCTGGGCCCGTTATAGAAATGTTCTCATTTTGGGGAAATAACTCGAGAACCATAGAAAGTATAAATTTGGTACGTCCTTTTTTTTTTGGTATATTTTAATACTTGGTATAAAACTTTACCGGACTTGTTCAATCTGAGTAAAGTTATATATAGTTCGACCTGGGTCTAGATACGCACACAGTAAATATCTTTTAAATATAGATTTGAAGAAAAAATAAATAGAATATTGAAGCTTAAATAAATGCTTTAAACGTTTTAGAAATATGACTCACAAATAAAAATATGCCACCACGACGTCTCTGTTAAATTTAAATAGAACGTAATTAAGAACTTATAACAAATTTTAAATAAATAAATTTGTTTTGTTTATAAAGTGCGCTGGAATCGCTGATTACAAAATCATTTTATTGACTGGATGCGATACGAAAGCAACAGGATAACAAACTAGGCTAGTTGGATTGATACCTCGTATTTCTCTTTGCGTCCCCCTTATCGGAAGCAGTTCTCTTAATTTCATGTTTTTTAAAGTCATTTACGAATAAATGAATTCTTTTTTTATATAATATGTACTTTCATTATATTATTGAAGTATAATAACAACACACAAAATTTTACTTTTAATTTTTCTCAATATCATACATACTTTGTAAGGCAATATAATAATGTTATTATTAAAATTAATAACGGATTACCCAAATGGTTTCCATGAAAAATAAAATTGTCCCAAGTTCTGTCAGACTATAATTAAAATTAAACAAAATTTAGAATATATTGTGGTGCACAAAAACAAACGTAACTTTAAAGATGGGATATTAAATTTATTAAATTCTACATTAATAACTGACTTGGGCGTAAATTCATATTAGTGGAACTCATTGTTAATTTATACATTGCGTTGTTTGCCGCTATTAAAACCCACCAATTATTTTCTTTAGCATAAGTTCTGTAAAGGAATATTAATTAACATAATACTAAATTGATTGCACCATGTTAAATTTAACAATAAATCATTTATTAACAACATAAAATACTAAATTATAACAATTGTTCCTCTTGTTCGCGCCGGAGGGAGACAATGTGAGACTATTAGTTAAAATGCCTAAAATGCATTTAAGACCTGCGATATTATTTGATGAACACATACCTTCAAGGCTGTCTTTGACTTGGTCCGGAGCACGTACTTAATGTCACTCATTTTACTGGAATTAACTCGAAGTATTATTCGCCCACACCTAATTCGCCGATCATATTGTACTGCTGGCTAGGTGTTAATATCGAACATTTTTGGGATAACTGTACTCCGGACTTAGTTGTTTGCATTCTGCAATGGTCGTGCAGAAGTCATCGTGAATTTCGATATCACCTCTCACGTAGAATTCATGCTGCAATCTCGCTGTCGAAACAGTTCTCTAAAAGTATGATACTTATGTAATTCTCTTAGTCTGTTCTCTGTAAGTATCGTCGATCTATATCTCCGTTCAATATTATTCTTAATACTACATATCTAGTCGTTCTCTAAATTCGTTCTGTCTTAGGTTGTGGCTCTTTTGCCTCAGGTCTGACACTCCTTTTTTGCTGGTCCCTGTGGATGCCTCCCCCACTGGGTTCCGGTCTAAATTGGGTGGCACTTCCCGGCCGTCCATACAGTTACCTTACACCATTCTGGTAGGTCGGACGGTCTGGGTCTCAACAACAACAACTCCTTTTTTGCTCTGCTCCCCGGCCGTCCAAATAGCTGCTCTTAGTCCTCTGGACGAGTCGGACGATCTGGGTCTTCAACTCCTCTTTTGCTCCTATTGGCCGCCTTCATGACGAAGCCACAAGCAACTTCTACATTGGTCAGCCATTCTATCCAATATCGTTACTTCACATTTTCTTAAGAGACAGAACGAATTTAGAGTACGACTAGATATGTAGTATTAAGAATGATATAGAATAGAAATATAGATCGACGATTCTTACACAGAACAGTCTAAGAGAATTACATAAGTATCATACTTTAGAGAAATGTTTCGACAGCGAGATTGCAGCATGAATTCTACGTGAGAGGTGATATAGAAATTCAGGATGACTTCTGCATGACAATTGCAGAATGTAAACGACAAAGTCCGGAGTTCAGTTATCCCAGAAGCGTTCGATATTAACGCCTAGCCAGCAGTACATTATAATCGGCGAATTACGTGTGGACGAATAATATACTTCGAGTTAATTCAAGTAAAATGAGTGACATTAAGTACGTGCTGGTGACCAAGCCAAGACAGCTTTGAAGGTATGTGTTCCTCAAATAATATTACAGGTCTTAAATACATTTTAGGCAATTTTAACTAGTGGTCTCACATTGTCCCTCTCCGGCGCGAACAAGAGGAATAAATGTTGTAATTATGTATTTTATTTTGTTAATAAATGATTTATTGTTAACGTTAAAATGTTGCAATCAATTTAGTAGTATATTAATTAATATTCCTTTACAAAACTCACGCTAAAGAAAATAATTGGTGGGTTTTGCTAGCCGCAAACAACGTAACGCAAAATTAATAATGAGTTCCACTAATACGAATTTACGACTACGTCATCTTACTAATTTAAAACGTCTAAAAAGCCAACTTTAAGTTTCTTTTCTCTTTATAATTGTTTTATGCGCAACATATATATCGCAGAATCAGTTCAAATACGAAAATCGAAACAGAAATGATATCTCCCTTTACAAATTTTTCCTCAGTAATCTTACAAATCAATTAGTCACTTTACAATCTACTAAAATAGTGATCTGAAACGAACCATTTACTCAAAAATTTGCTATTCCCCCCTTTTGATATTTATTGCAAATTTTACAGAATTTCAAAACTACCGACTGGGAAAATGTGTGTTGTCAAATGTGGAAGTGAACAAATACACTATTGATACAGGTTGGATCAGAAAATCTAGTCAGTGTTCTGTTCTAAATACTGGTTGTTTTCAATTACTGAACATAATTATTAGGAATTTCTATTCATTTAATTTGTTGTATCAGGCAGGGCCACTTTACCTCTTACCTGGGTCTCTTGTCAAAGTAATGAACAAGTTCCCGCTTACAATTACTTGAGGGGATGGATATATAAATACGAAAATGCACAAAAGCTAAAACATCCAAATGTTTTTTAAGGAATGAAAATAATGTAGCATTGGAGCATGAGAGTTATTCAGGCAGGATACATATTAAACGAAATTCATTTTTTTTACATTATAAGAAGTTACCGGCAGTTGCACATATCTTATGCGGAAAATCGTGTACGTGTCAGATTGAACGTTAGAACTGAAGTGTACAGGCCTGGAATAAATTAATAGGTATGAGAGGTATAGAAGCAGGATAGGTAAATAAACACTAGTACCTGTCATCAAATACTTAAACTTGAATATAAATTTGGGCCCCTTGGGACAAATATGACAACATGTAGCCAGCCCGGCCGTCCAAACAGTTACCTTACACCTTTCTGGTAGATCGGACGGTCTAGGTCTCAACAACAACATGTAGCCAGCGTGGTAATATTTTTTAATTTGGCTCCACATTGGCAGAAATTACGCTATAGTTACAAAAATGACGCCAAATTGATGAATTAATAATTAACATACTTTGTTTTGATGGAGTATTTCTTAGCTGATGTTAGTATTTCCAATTGTTAAATAGCATTTGTGCGAAATATGTCAAGTTAATTTCGTTCTTCAAATTAATTTTACATGTTGGCATCCAGAAAAGCGCTAAATGTCAGTATACTTTTCAATATTAAAAATATTGTGCCAAGAATCTTGTACATTTTTATTCCTCATTAAAAGAAGTAAAGCACTTGCATTATGTAGGGAAAGTCTTGTGCTGCCCACAAAAAAATGAAGTTGCAATAATATTGTTTTGCGTTTATGTGTTAAAAAATAAATTAGAAACTCACATGTTTTTATTTAGATTTAAACTACTAATAAGAACAAATCCTTAAAGTACGTTCATCCAAACAGCATAATTCATATTCATGTGAAAATTGTTTACATGACAGCATTATAAAACAATTTACGAATGTCAACCAGTTGGATTATTTTTTGAATGAACCATATCCCCACTGTCAAATTGAAGACACTCTAATTAAAATTTTACGGCTGCATTGTTTCTGCAATTTCTCGGAAACACACATATTTTTATATCTGAAACAACAAAAAAATATATTTATCTTAAGATACAATGTGTTTAAAAGAAAGTAGTATGATGATATGCAAAGGGAAACAAAAACTGGTGTTTTATTGCTGTTTTGAGAATAGTGTTTACAATTTTAAAATATTTATTTATGAATTTTGAAATAAAATATAGGGGATACCATTCTCGAATAGAAACTTTTTGGGGTGATATCTGTCTGTGTGTGTGAGCACGTATGTATCCTTGAGTCTGTGGATCGCGATATCTCATGAACAAATGGCGTGCTGTGTATATCATTTTGCACGATCCGGGAATACTGAAAACCTGTTGATTTTAACCTTTTGTTTACGGGTGGGACAGCGTCAATCCGAAACGATAGAACCTCTCAAAAAGGCAAGTATTTGACATACCATATCCCAAACAGTTCGATCTCCTTTTGCAGACATTGGACATTGCAGACATTGGACGCCAATGTCTGCAGAGGGGGATCAAACTGTTTGGTACATGGACGCCAATGTCTGTAAAGGAGGATCGAACTGTTTGGGATAGGGTATGTCGAATACCTGTCTTTTTGGGAGGTTCTTCCTTTGGGATTGAAGCTGTCCAACCCATAAGCAAAAGCTTAAACGAGATCAAACGTTAGATAGATCTCCAAATTTTCGAATGAATGTTTTGAAAATTCGTAAAGTCATTAGAACACTCAATTATTTTAAACAAATGAAAAAAAATTATACTTATGTTCTATTCTAAAACGAATGACACACACTTTAGCATGCTATTTGAACTATTCTGGAGATATTTCACGTTCTTTAAACAAATGTACTTAAAAAGTTACACAAAAGTGCGCAATAGTAGGTGTTATCAAATATGTGAGACTTGGAAACAAATTTGTTCAACTTTTCGACTATATTAGCGAAATGTCATCAACTTGGACAGTCTTTTAATGTGGGTGGCGTCAAATTGACAAAAATGATATCAAATTGTCAAACAGGGGGCCAAACTGATGAGTTATTAATTGTCATGTTTTAAATGTTTTAATATAATGGAATATAGCAAAAAGATCAAGCACACAACTTTGATAGAAGGTCTTTATTACACTTCTTAAAGACGTACGAAAATGATAAAAGCCAGGGTGCTTTTGAACGTAAATACGCTCGCTCTTGATCAGTGGCTACATAGAAATTAAAATGATCGTTCATATATAGACCAGAAAAGATGACAAATTTGCATAAATACAATAGTAAATGAACTTTTGATTATCAAAGGACAATTACACAAAAATACATAAAATATTTTAGCAGATTCAAAATCGAGTATATCTCAGGAAAAGTACAATTAAAAATACTATTTTATAACAGGAATGCAAATTCAAAAAGGACAGTCAGGCTAATCCCTAAGAGGATGACATCAAAGATAACTATGAAGAAATTTGAATTGCATGGAGTCAAGAATGAGTCGCCAAGCATAACCATTCTATCATTCAATCAGACGTGATACCAACGTATTTGTTCTATCAAAGTTGTTTGTTTGATCTTTTTGCTATTGAAATCAGACATGATACCAACTTATTTATAATGGAATATATTGCTTAGACGATGTTAGCAATATTTTAAATTATCGAGGTATATTTGCTCGAAATCAAATTATATTTGCGCGAAATAATTTGGTTCTTCAAACTAATTTGACATACTATCATCCAAAGGAACGCAAATATCAGTGAACTTTTCAACGTTAAAATCATTTTGCCCAGAATCATGTCCATCATTATTTGGCATTGAATGAAGTAAAGTACTCGCTATATGTAGGAAAAATCCATGCACTACCTATATCAGATTTTTTATTGATGCCTACTTTAAAACCGCCAACTACTTTGATGGACAGTGGGCTTATTCCGATAACTGAAGTTCTCGGTAATATAACCACTATATTTCAAAAATTAAGAATCTCATCAAAATTCCTATTATAGATCCTTGTACGGTTTTTTGGGGACTATAATTATTTGTTTATTGTTTATAATTAACACTTTCAGGTCTCGAAACATAAACATTGCCAATTTTAAAAACGGAAAATTTTCAATCTTCTTCAACTTACCAAGACGATTGAAATTATTTATTATTTTAAATTGCTATTGAAATTATTTTATCTATTCATGAATGGTACTCTATTTCCATTAAACTAAGTATTAATTGTTTTTAATTTTACAACATTTTATTTAACTTACTATGGTGTTTATTTGTTTGTGAATGGTTATCAAGTTTTATTCATCTCATCAATATGAAATTTGGTATGCTATTCCATTGTAGGGTGCATTTCAATTATTTTGGTTTTCAAGCTTATCGGGTCAGTCCGTCTTGGACCTGCGAAATAATGTACTCGTTTTTCAAATCTTTGAGGCCCTAACTAATCAAATCCCTTTACCCATAGTAAAATGAAATTTTAAATGTAGTTGTATTTTGAGGTGCATTTTAATTCTTTTGATTTTTTAACCTTATCGGGGCAGCTTTTCCTAGGTCCACTACAGTAATGTACCTGTTTTTGTGAATAATTTGATTACCGTAGTGACTAGAAAGTTCAAATTTAGAATATCGTTGTTTTTGTGGAATATTTTAATCCTTGAGTGGTTGAACTTTATCGTGCTAGCATGTCCTCGTCGCGGTAAGCCAAAAAGTATCCTACAACAGAATCCTTCTTTCAAATCAGACGCCAAACGTCGTGTTATCGCCAGCGTGATAAGCTAAGGAGCGTTTTCTCTCTTTCTCAAGATTACTATAGTAGCCACGTATTTTCCACATAGAAGAGAATTCAAGAGAATAAACTCCCGCAATTTTGTTTATCTTTTTATAGGATATATAACTAACAATTAAGCAATATAAACACATTTTAAATGTATTATCTCCTAGATTAGAATTAGATGAATTCAATATTGACTAAATTAAAGAAGCGGATATATAACTTACAATTAAGCAATATAGACACTTTTTAAATACACTATCTCTTAGATTAGAATTAAATTAATTCAGTATTGACTAAATTAAAGAATAATTTTATTATTTTCAAATACTATTGTATAGATGAAGTTCACGGATAATAAAGACAATTTATATGAAACTATCACGTCACGGAATCCCAAGGGTTGCGCGGAACACATTTTGAAAACGCTGCATTATACTAGGTATGTCAGAAAATTAACATTTATTACTCCCACAAACCGAAAATATCAAGCAAATTTCCTTAAAATGTCACAAATTTTGCATTTTTAAAATGACAAATATTCCGTCCTTTCAAATAATCTTCCATTTTCGTCACTGATTCTTGATTATATAAGTATTGAACAACATACCGATCCTACACATATATTTACTACGAAATCTCGCCTATAATCGTTTCATTCATAATAAACTAATTATTTGTCTGGAACATTTCTTAAATTAGTTGCAAACAATCTGTGTGCAGTACGAAAAGTTATAGTATAGTTTCATAGTATTACTTTAAAACCAAAACATACATAATACATGATTTAAATAATCAGATACAAATGTATCTAATCGGTCTTCATGAACATTATCGCGGATTAAAAACAATTAGTCTTTCCCTCCGCTTTTTCAGGAGTTGCAAGAATAGTGTACCAGAACTGGCGATAAAACGGCGTTTGGCATGTGATGTGAAAGAAGGGCTCTGCCGTAGAATACTGTCTAACCGGTATTTTCGGTTGACACGGTAGAACAACGAAATTAACACATTTCACAATTTTACCCAAGTTCTGTTCTTCCTCCACTTCAATACCGTGATATTCTATTTTTATTTCCCAGGTTCAAAATCTCTCCCGTCCTGCGGTAAAATTCCTGGATGACCTGTCACAAGTTCGAAGACTCAAACATCTGTAAAATGCAAATAAACCCTTACCTTGGAAGGACATCATCTTCTGATGGAAACACATAGATAAATATACACTTTCAAAGACTCAAATAAACACACCGTTTATTAATTTACTAATTCAATTTTTTATTAAGGCACTTAAATTAAGTTAGGAGTTACTAAACAGGAATGTGCTGAATCCTTATTAGCTTAAACCTCCCTGGACTCAAGATACGGAATTAACAATTTAAATAGCCACAGGCATAATGCCAAAATAATAAACCATTCAAAATAATTAGATAATAGTGGCAAGACATTAATTACATTTCACTTAACATAAATATGGTATGGTCACGATATCCGGGGAGCGAAGCACACTCGAAGTAGTTAACTTCAGATATTACATTTAAATAGTATGCATCAACAATTTTGAGTTTCCATTTAATGCAGATATAATAATTGATGATTCGGAAGTCAAAGAGATGCTCCAAAGTTCTATGCTAATTTTTTGTCAAGACTTCCGAAGATACGATGATCGAAGAGTAAACACGCTTACCTCCGGACTAGGAGATGTTAAAGACCCAGACCGTCCGACTCGTCCAGAGGACTTAGAGGGACTAGGAGATGTTGAAGAGTATCATTTCACAAACATCAGCCGCATTACCCACGGCAACAGCCGTTTCAGATGAATGGTCGACACGTCTTTGTACATGTAGTCTGCAAAGGCCCGGCCAGGGCCTGGCTTCATTACTACGCTTGATTCTGCCAACATCTCGACCCGGCAGTAGGATCTCGGGCCATATCTCGTGCGTCGTCGTAGGAGAGGAGTACGGAATAATTCTGCGACGATGATCTTCCCCTGACCCAGCATGTCTGCAGGAACCTCCTTCGATTGCCTCGGCAACATTTCCCCATGCTCACAGACGCAGGGATCGACTTGGTGTCAGACCCCCGTTTACGTGGTGAGCAACGTAAAATACGATCTCGACCTACCTAGAGTCCTGTCTTACCTCCCTATCGTTAATCCTAATTCACAAATTTTTAATAAATATCTCATTTACTTTCTTACTGGTCATGGCCCCTTTCTTGAATACTTATACTTTTTCAAAATTAAATCCACCTCTAACTGTATTTGCAATAAATTCGGTGACGTTGACCATTACATTTTCGATTGTCCTTTTTCTAAAAAATTTCATCTCTGCAAACCTTCCCCCTCTAATAAACCAATTTGGCTCTCCAAAATTCGTTCAAATCCCTCTTCAGTAGATAAAATTAAAAACTGTATTCTTGTTTCCATGGAAATTTCTAATAAAGTGACCTAAGCTTATGAGTAGATTCTGCTCTCATTTAATTTTGATCAATGAATCCCTTTATTTCATTCTTATTAACTTATATGAACTTATTGTGTTCCCTCTTTTTTTTTTCTTCTGTTCTTATTTTTTTTGGATCTTTCTTTTTCTTTTGACACTTTTTATTTGTATTTTTTCTTATTTTTCTTTTCTAAATTTTATTCTAAATTTCTGTTTTTGTTTTCATACGGCATTTTTTTTTTCCTTTTCATATATTTTCTTTTTATATATTTTCTAAATTTTACTTTTAAAATTTTATTATTTTCTTTTATTGTAATCTATATTTTATTATGTTATTATACCTCACTCTAAATATTAGTTTTCAATGATCTTTTTATCTATATTCGCAATAACCATTTTCCCATTTTTGTAAAATGCATGTACTTGTCAAGTTCAAATATAATGTAAAACTGTCTGTTTAATCACAATATTTATTATAAATTGTAATATTGTTAGACCTAAATAAAAGTTCGTTTGGTGGGATGGTAGACCTTGGGTGCCTCCTGAATGCAGGAGGTATCCTTTCCCGGCCGTGCAGATAGCTACTCTAAACCCAATATGTGAGTCGCACGGTCTGGGGTCTTCAGACCTACCTAGAGTCGTAGGCAGTCAGATAGAGAAATGAGCCCCGAGCTCTCCAACTCTCCCTTTTTATACACAAACAGCCATTTCAGGCTCAGGGTCCATCCGCGAACCTCCAAGAAGACAAAACCAGTAATTAGCCAATTAGAAATCTTTCTCTCTATGAAACAATTCCCAGGGACGTGTGCACAAGCTTCTAAACGGGGTCCCAAGAATCCACCAGCAGTTAATTTCGCTGCAGAACGAATACATTGAATATCGAAATCCTGCACTTTATTGCGTCACTCAAGACATGTACAGAGCCATCAACCTCTACATAAAACTTTAGCTTTCGCATGAGAAAAATGACCCTGAAATTAACGGTCAAAAATTCTTCGAGTGCGTTTGTTCGAAAATTCTTTTAATAAAATGGCTACAGGTTTCTGATTAAATAGATAGATGCATTTAAGATATTAAATATATAAATAAATGACAAGAGGGTGTTCCAGGGCAGAATTATATATTAGTATAAAAGGATGTATAAAAATATAGAGATTAAAATATAATGCAGATTTTTATGATTTTCACACAAGTGACGAGAGATTAAGAAATCTCGTCGTCACAACACTCTTTGGCTTACCGCGTCATCGTCCCTCCATAGAAATGTACTTGATTTTTGCGGAAAAGTCGAGAATCGTCGAGGTTAGAAAGTCCAAATTTGGAATGTCGTTGTGTCTAGGGGTACAATTTAGTTCTTTGGACTTGAAAGTTATCGATTAAGTCCGTCTTGAATAACTCGAACATCATTGCAGGTAGAAAGTTCATATTTGATATATTATTGGTTTTGTAGCATATTTTATTTCTTGCATGTTGAACCGTATTGGGCTAGCCCATCCTCGGCTTGCCATAGGAATATACTTGTTTTTGTGAATCAATCACGCGATAATCGTAGCGGCTAAATACGTCCAAATTTAGTATGTCGTTGTTTATAAGGTATATTTTAATTATTTGGATTTTGAAACTATCAGGTTAGTCCGTTATAGGCCGCTGCAGAAATGTGTTCGTCTTTGGGAATAACTCGAGAACCGTAGAAAGTCCAAAACAAGTATGTCGTTGTTTTTGTGGTATATTTTAATCCTTAGTATAGAACCTTATTACACTAATTCGTCCTGCGTCTAGCTACGGCCACCGAATATAGTAAATTTCGTTTACATATAGTTTAGAAGAAGAATTAAATAAAATATTGAACCTTAAGTAACTTTTACAAACTCTTTAGAAATATGACTCACAAATAAAAAAAGCTACCATGTCCCTGTCGTAAATGTCGCGTTTAAATTTATTAACTTTAAATAGAACGTAATTCAGGACTTGTAAATACTTCAAATAAATAAATATGTATTTAAAATGCGCTCTGGAATCGTTGCGGTGCAAAGGGCAACGGGATACCCCCTCAGATTAGGTCGATTTCCCTTATTTCTATTTGCTGCGACTTTACTTGGACGCAGTTTGCTGGAATTTATTTTTATGTCATATTTTCGTTGATTAAACGAATTCCTTTTATATATATAATATGCTTTTATTATATTATTGGTATCTACTAACAGTACTCAAAATTTTACTTTTAATTTCTCTCAATCGCATACTCTGTAGGGAAATAGAATAATGTTATTATTAAAATTAAATACGGGTTGTCCAAATGCCTGCCATTAAAAATAAATTTGATCCATGCCTCGTCTGACCACAATTAAAATTAAACAAAAATTTAGATTTTATAATCCAAAATCAGTTCAAATATTAGAATCAACACAGAAATGATTCTCCCTTTACAAATTTTTTTAATATGATCTTCCAATTCATTTACTGGCTTTGCAATCTGCTGAAATAGTGAACTGTAATGTAAACCATTTACCAGAAAATTTACAATTCCCCCTTTGATATTTATTGCAAATTGACACTATTTATGTTATTGCTGCTGAGTTGGAAAATGGGTGTGGGCAAATCTGGGCGTGATCAAACTATTAATACATGCTGGCTCAGCATTTCCTAATTAAATATTGTCAATATATTTTCTAAATAATGCTTGTTTTCAATAATTGAACATAATTATTAGGAATTTCTATTCGTTTAATCTGTTATATCAGATAGGGTTGCCTTACCTCGTATTTAAGGATAATGCCAAAGTAAATCATCGGTTAACGCTTTTAATTTAATAAGGAATATCTGAATAAGAAAAGGGGAAATCTCCCAAATGTTTTAAGCAATAAAATGCATAAATGAAGTAACATTTAAACATGAGGTACAGCTTTAGTATACGGAATTTCCTGTTCGCTTACATTTCGCTTGCCAAATACAAGCGATGAATTGTGCAATGTGGTGATATCTGGCAACCCATACTAGCTCCATGGTTTGAAAGCTCACAGACAGTGATTTTTACAATAATGTAGTGAGGAGTTTCTCAAAGTATTTGATATCATTAAATCAAGTTGTATTATTCATTGTATTTTTATGTTTTATTATGTTCTTAATTTAAGAATGGCTTTACATTATATGAATGAAATTAATGATGTGAATTTCCAGTTTCTGATTTTGATGTCAGCATAGCTTTCTTTTCGGCTTTAGTTAAAAGTGTTGTAACTACGTTTCAGCGTGTTTTATCGGGTAAAGGAATTGATTGTTTTAATTAATTTTTGGAATATGTCAGCGAGATTGACTGGGAAAAACGTAAGCTACGAAAAAAGGATAGGAAACTCCAACGGAATTAGGAACTTTAGGATAGGAATTTTTCACGAAACATTATTTTCATTGAGTTTACGTTTTTATGCTGCTCTATGAGCCACGGAACACCAGTTGCACAAACAGCTTTAACTACATGCAATCTCCTACAGTCCGCGGGGCCGCATTTTGAGACTTTTTAGCAGGTGATTGTAGCGAAGTAAGATCGCGAAGCGATCGTAGGTCCATGTTCGAATAGCTACAAATCAACTGTTGGACAAACAGCTTTTCTACGTGCGACCTCCAACAGCCAGCGGAGCCGGATTTCGTTATGTTTTTCAGCGGGTGAGCGTGGCGAGTTAAGACCACAAAGCGGTCATAAGTTTATGTTCAAATTACTACGGATCGACTATTGCACAAACACAACTGTTGTACATTATTTTATCCATTTTTGCAGTGTTAACATGTGCTATCTTTCGTTTTTATACGATATGTATGTTTCTTTATGTATTTTTAAATTTTATTTATATATATTCCAATTACTTACACACTAAACCTACCATGGCTTTCCTAATCAGTTTTCAAGCACCATCTTCCTTGACGACATTTTAGTTCGCCACAAAGCCAAAAAATGGTTTATTCTTTCAACATTCCGTATTTTAAAGCTGTTTCGAGCATGACGCTGATTCAGGGCCGGCAGTTTCATATATCTTATGCGGGAAATCGTTTAAGTGGCAGTTTGTAAGCTAGAATTGAAGTGGGTCAGTTTAGAATACATTGATGGATAGGTGAGACGCATAAGCAGGTTTCGAGTTTCCATTCTCAAAGGAGAAAAACGTTGTTCCCTATAACGGATGTCACAAATGTTTCTAAAGTTCTGAAGTGAATTAGACATTTTTCAAAATGAAGCAATGGATATTCGCTTAAAATATTTTTCATGGAATTGAAAAATGAGAATTCTGAAATTCAATATTTTCATACAGCAATACTCATAATAAATATTTGACCATGTTTATTAGGATCTCGGCTAGTAAAACATAAATTTGTATCACATGACCATATCGCCAAAGATTAGATTGCGTTTCAGAGGTGTTGTCGTCAGTAATATATTTATCAGCTAAAGGGGTTGGGCGCAGCAAGCGCAATTTTTTTCCCGTCTACGTTCAGAAACGAATTAGACCTCTGAAACTTAAATCATCATCCCATATCCGAATTATAAAATATCCGTTGTTAATTTTTAAATGAGTTATCGTTAAGCTTACAGAAAATCGAGAGTAATGCGTACAATTCTATCCTAACACTTTCAGGAACGAACTCGCTCTGTAAAACATTTATATACACCATATAATGAAATTTAAATTGAATTCACCCAATAAGCATATCAGCAATAAGGGCGTACGGCGTGCAATAATTTCTCAACTCCATTCATTAACGAGCTCGGAATGTAAAATATTAATATGTATCTCATGTGAAACCAAATACCAGAGATATCAATAACTTAGAACATTGAAAATGTCAGTAGTAAATCGAGTGGTGAAACAAGCTGAATAATTGGCCGGACAGAGAGGCCACAACATTGACATTAAACTTGGACAATATTTATGACTAATAAATTCATCAATTTGTAATGAAAACAGTAAGCAATGGAGACGGAAAGTGGCTCAACTCATACATCAGGACTTGTCCCCTAAACCAGCGTAACTGATGAAGGGCTAGGCTACATCCAATAAGAAACACGCAACTTCAAAAAGGTAGTCTTCCCCGATGCCATGTTTAAAAATTCCTACTTAACTAAAAGAAAAGACTGCAGACGATGTTTGAAAATTCGAAAAGACAGTCGAGTGCATCATGAATGATAAGACGATGTTAAAAAATTCAAAATGAGGAAGAGAATAGATGTCGTCTGTATTTCGTTGGTGCATCTGATCGGCAATGTAATGCCAACGTGAGATTTTTGCTTACAGTTAGTTACTTTATTGTATTTATTCATTCGGTTGATACAATTACTTTTATTGTATTCACTCATTCGGTTGATACAGTTACTTTATTGTATTTACTGATTCGGTGGATAGAGTTACTTTATTGGTTTCACTATACAGTCCATTCAGTTACCTTATTTTTGGTTGCTTATAATTTAAAAAAAAAGTTAAAGCGAGTCTTTATTTCCAAATGCCTGAAAAAACTAGCATCAAAATGGGAAAAACCCCATAGTTAAAATGTTTAAACGTCGATAAGAACTTTGTTTAGATGTAGTAATTATTTCATTTGTGTCATACCAAATTAGATTATCCTGCACACAATGAAAAATAAATAAATAAATAAATTTAAAAACATCACTTTGATTTTCAAATGTATAATTATTAATATATTGTTTTTCAGAAATGTTTACTATGAAAAATTTAGTAAATCTAAAATTGTTCTGCATGTTTTCAAGTAACATGTTTTTAAAAAAACTCTAAACTTGGTCTTAATCAGAACATTTGTTACATGTTAAAAGTACATACCTTTCTAATTTTTCCTTGAAGAAATCAGGCATACGGAAATTAGGTAACTACAATAGTTTCGAGGGCATTATGAGTCCTCTTCCTCAGGTCAGAAGCAGTATGTTATTAAGAAACACAAAAATACAACTGCATAAGATCCAATTATATTTTAGCATTTGTTATGTTATTATTATGTTATTGTTTGTTTAGCATTTATGCATATCGGATCAGCACACTGTTTCTGATCTGAGAAACATGACACATAACAATTGTAGTCACCAAATTCTCTAATCAAGGAATTATTAACAAGTTATTTTCTCTTATTAAAGTTTTATTGATTGGGATGTTAATGGCCTACCGTGCTCTAAAATAATTTCCAAGGTATGAAGAAAACGTACTTTTTCAACATTTCTTTACTGCATAGTAGAAATTAATTCGAAAATAAACGACATGGAACAGAATGAATAATGCGCATAATGCTTTATCGTGAAATTGCTTATCTGCAACAGTGCACGTGGCAGCAGTTTTGGGAAAATAAATTTGATCACATTCGTTTTATAAATTACCAACGCAAAAAAGTAACGTTTTAGTAACTTAATCATGAAAATGTACCTAAACACTTATATTGAAAAAGGTTTTAACCTTGAAATATTTTTTTCTTATTTATGCCAGTAATATTTTGTAATAGAGAACTTTTTATCGCAAGAGAAATTCTAACGTAACTAACACAGGACTACATACAAAAAATTAACAAATTCCGATATTGTGGGAAAAAATGAAGTAAATTAGAGTTTCCTCTTATAACTTTACCTTTCTTATTATTAATAAGTTTACTTTTGTTACCAAGTGTAATAAGAATGCTACATTTTCCTGCAATGACTTGATTACTTTGAAATATATCGCGACTTCTTTTGGAAAACTTAAAATGTAAAATATCTCCATTGTTACATTTAAAACTCCTATTTGCTATGCTCCATTTCTATTTAAAAGTATTTCAAATTATTCACTCATCTGACAACAATAAGTATACTTTAATTTGCTATTATTTCTTGTTTTTTTTATTTGAAATTTAAAACGGACACAATTTTAACATTTTATGTTCCTAAAGATTATGCTATTTCTTTTATATGGACAAATATCCGAAAATGACTCTAAAGTAGCAAACATTTTGGATTTAAATTTAAATTTACAAAATTGTAATATGGTTATAAACTTGTATGATAAAAGATAGGATTTTAAATTTAATACATCTAAAATTCAACATTTTGACTGTTGTTTGCATATATCAGTTTTTAGAAATATTATAATAAATCAGGTTCTTAGAATCAATAAATTTTGTGATGAAAGTTATAAATTAGCACATTTTATGGAACTATTGAGTACAGCGATTAATAATGCATATCCTCCCAAATTAGTTATTAAACTAATCAACTCAGTGTACCAACTTCCACTTGATAACATCCAAGACAACTTTTCCAATTATAGTGGATAACAATATATATATATATATACATATATAATTATTTATTAATTATATAAATAAATAAAAATGATAAAATAATAAAATAATCTTAAAAAATTTAGAAAAATCAAAACATCGGGAAAAATGAAACATTAATATTAATGTTTTGAATTTTTTTTCGCTAAAAAATTGAACTTTAGCGAATTTGAAACTACGATTTGAAAGCCCTTATAATGGTGTATAGTGGCAATCTAGTTTATCTATTCCTTCTATGAATCATTTGTTTAGTAAGAATTTTCATCTTTGCTTCATGTTCATATTCTGAATTGCTTATACGGGTAATTGTCCTGTCTCCTATTCTGACTCACTGGACGGCTCTGGGAGTGTTGCTGTGAACGTTCGTACTGTCCCCCTGGTTGTATTTCGACATGCTCATTCCGGTGCTTCTAGATAATTCATTCTGCTGAGGTTGATCGCGCATATACGTGGTGAAAGAAGAAGGGTTCATGCCACATGGTGATACAAATTTCCTTAGTATTTCTTATCTTTATTTTTTCACCTTTTGATGTCTGTAGTCTGATTTTGAGCATTTATAGTAATGTACTAATGCTCAATCTGAAACAGGCATTTGTTTGGGTTAATTAGAATTAAATACTCAGACCTGAAGATTAATTTAATTCTGATTAATCATCGAATTTGGGCTGGTGCTGTTCTTTTCTCTTATCGTCAAGATAGCCGTGGTTTTGCTTCTATGGTGATGTTAATATTATTTGAATTTTTATTATTACATTTTTGAATATATATATATATATATATATATTAAAATAATAAAAACAAAAGTACAGGAGTGCAAATCTGCTTACACAGCACCGAACCGCGGGTAGTATAATAGCGTATATTAAATTACATTAAAAGTGGAAAGTAAAAGCAACAAGTAAGGGCTGGAAAATTAGACCATGGAATACCAGTAAAAAGAAAATAAATCGGTGAATAGTAATGTAATGCTCCGGCCGTAGAGGCACTACAGTTGCGGTTCCCGCAAATCGAGGGAATCACCGCTGACGATGATCGAAATCCGTATGGTCGCTGGGTGGTAGTGAAACATGGTCGATCTTCTTTTTTTGCGTTGTGTAGTAGGTACTTGAACTAAAAGCTGAGAGGAGAAATCGGTCGCTTCGGGATGGATGATCATTCTGGAAGTATAAGTAGACGGTAAGGAAGCTCACTTGAAGGATACCTTGGATGGCATGGATGTGAAAGCTCACGAGGATGGCAACCGGGAAAAACGGAAGTAGCGGTGTACTGCCTTGGCGAATTTGGAGAATGAGAAGACACCAACCTCAGTTTTCAGCTTAAATATATATTTATTTGTCTCCAGCATAATTTGTTTCGAAGTCAGGATTACATTCGTTGATTACATGAAGTCAGAATATAGATCAAACGATCTGACTATTAAATCGAAACTCATTGACAAAATCTTCAATAGTCAAATTACAATAAAACATTCCGAAATCATCATCTCATCACTGAAGTGACTCAACTCGCTAAAAATCTTTAATTACATATTTTAGAATATCTTAGAATTTTACTAATAGAATTTTCATTCGTTGCCCCGACAAGCAAAGCGCGACCTACCCCGTCCGCGTCGCATCGCCAATTAAATTATTTACCGAAAAAAGACTTAAGCTTCATTTGTATAATTGCGCACATTCATGACGAGATGAAAAATAACACCGGTATATTTCTATATAAAAATATTTCGCGGGAAGAGCGAAAGTATGTCATATGTATAAATGCGCGAGGGGTTGTCGTTACAGACTGAACGGCTCCAGAACGGAGGAGTGAAATATTTGGCTTTTTATCAAAAGGTATAAATTTATTCTTAAGAACAAAGTTCGAAATCGAAAGTAGAATTTAGAATTACCGAAACGATGGAACAAACTAGATTTTTGAAACAGCGTTTCCGAAACATGAATTTTGAAGAATTTAATTTAATAAAAGAGGGGGGGAGTATTTCACTACAAATCCCCGCCGGAAACGAGGGTTTGTTCTGGCACAGAACAAAGACTAACAAATAATAAAAAGGATTTTGCCAAACGTACCTAAAAGGAGTGACATAAAAAAAACCAACAATTTTTTGGATAAAAAAAAATGTCACAAAAAAAATTTAATTTTTAAAATAATTTTGGATCTGATATGCAGCTACGTTCATTAAATGCATTTATGTAATTCAAATTTTCTAAACATGTGTAATTCTCAACCCAGAAAATATGAAAAAAAAATTTAAGGACAGGCGTGAAAGGTTGATACATACTTCATTGCATTTGCTTCCCATTCATACACACTTTTTCACAAAAGAATTCCTTACATACAAGTTGAAAGATAAGGGGGTTGAGTTTTTTAATTTTCCTCAATGTTTAAGTTTAAGATTAGAAATGTATTGACACTGCTGCATATTAGAATGCATGAATGTGGCTTTAAAAAAAAATAACCTAACCTAATAGGGTGAGATGATTTCGCAAAACAAATATATACATTGCACATATGAATAAAATTATTTACAATATTTTACATTCACATGTACTACTTACATCCAAAGAGCTTGTATTCTTCTTTAAACATAAGATATACTTACTCCTGAATATTAATTTTTATTTACATTTGCTATATAGGATGTATAATAACATTTATACAATATGTTTACAAACAAAAATTTCTAGATATCCCCAAAAAAAAATGACTCTTAAGTTATGTATGCATACAAAAAAAATATAAAGAGAAAAAAATTCTGGCTTTGGCCAAAGTTCATGAAGAAAAAAAAATTTTTGTGAATTCACGAAAGATTTTCGAGCATGGAGTTTTCTTCAACTTACTCCAACAAAGGTTTTTGACAGTGATTCGAATCTACTTAATATGAAATGAAGTGGTACCATTTTAGTCGTCAAACTAGATTATTTCCATGTTATTATTGACATATAATAATAAAAAAAATATACAAAAAATGCAAGTGTGGAAAAAGAAAAAAAAAATGTTCAGTGCACTATTATTTTTCTTGATGAAGACAAATGCTGAGACAGCTGCGAGAGTTGTGACGCCACATAGATTTCTTTTTTTTTTTCTTTACAGACATGGTGCATGCTCCGAAATAAATTTGAAGAAAAAATTTTAATTACTGTAATTGACTCTTGTACGAGGTCTCAAAGAATATGGTTGCACTGTTGGTGTACTTTGAATACTTTGTGTACTCCTGATGTTGCTTGATGGTAGTGAAAAACTCGAATTTTGAAATTGGGGTATACCTTTCAAAAATTTGAAATTCTGACTTTTGAGAATTTCTTGTGCTCTTTTGATTTTAATTAAATCCACATATTCATCTGGACACCAATGTGGGGTGTTGGTTGGTTCATGTTGTGCAATTATAATTTCTGATGAATTCAGTCCTTCGAAAGGATCCACGGGTGGTAGTGTGTCGTCAACCTCAGGTTGGTTCCTTTCTGGTATTCCAGGGACGTGAATTAGTCTGTCCACGTGTACTAGTTGAATGTCCTTGGGATTGTCAAGAGATGCAATCCTAAAATTGACTGGTGAAGTCTTCTCAATTACACGATATGGTCCTTTATTTGTGTATGCCAGTTTTTTAGATAAGCCTGGCTTTATGACTGATGATGGGTAATGTAAATAAACAATCTGACCAATTTGTATGTTTTTATCTTTAGCAGTCCTTGATCTCAGGTTTTCTTGTTTTTCTGCAGCTTGGGTCAGATGCTGAGAAATGGATTTATATGTGTGTTGCATTTGAGATTCTCTGTATTGGATGAATTGGTTATAGGACTGAAATGAAGGACCAGTTTGATCTGTCATCAAGTTATGTGGTAGTAGAATGTCAAATCCATACAAAGCAAACGCAGGTGTATCTTTTGTGCTTGTATGAGGCTGAGATCTGTATGCCATGAGTGCATATGGGAGACATTCATCCCAATTTGTATGGTTTTTGTTGACCAAATGAGAAAGTGATTGAAGGAGTGTTCTGTTATATCTCTCCACAATGGCATCTGTTTGAGAATGATATGGAGTAGTGAAGTATTTCTTGATACCAAATGATTTGTATATCTCTTGGATTGCCTTAGAAGTGAAATTTGAACCTAAGTCTGTAATGAGTGTTTTCATTACACCAAATCTGGATATATATTGTTCTAATATGGAAATTATGGTTGATGTTTGGATGTTAGGAACTGGGAAAGCTTCACACCAACGTGTAAAGTAATCTGTCAAAATCACAATGTAAGAGTTTCCATTTATTGTATTTGGTAACTTTCCCAAACAATCCATGCCAACTGTTTGAAATGGTCTCTCAGGTATTGGAATTCTTTGCAGTTGTGCTAATGGAGATTTCATGTGACCTATCTTGGCTATACATTGATGACAAGTGGAAATCATTTTATTAATACCCGCTTTCAAATTTGGGACAAAAAAGTCTTTTACAATTTTTGCCATAGTCTTGGATAGTCCGCAATGGGCCGAATAAGCAGAAGTATGAAAAAATTGGAATAATTTTGGTATCAATATGCTCGGTACGACCAATCTGTTTTGGAGAGATGTTCTTGAATTTTGGATACTTATTTTATTTTGAGCATATAAGATATTATTATGTATATAGAAAAAAACTTTTCTGTAGGTTGTAGGTTGAGCATTATTTTCGATTAATTTCTTAATTTCAATACAATGTGGATCAATTTTTTGTTGTTCAATTATTTCTTGTATCCAGTCTGCTGGTACCACATAAATTTTTGAATTGTTGTTATTAGGAGTATTCATTTCATTGATACTAATGTCAATTGAGTTTATGGGATGATCCATTACTTCTTGCTTTGATATTTTTGTTTCTTGCTTTGACATTTCAATGACTTGTTCTTCCATAATATTTTGTAAATCATCGGCCATAGCGTTTAATTTGATGACATGGTTTCTTCTGAAATTTTTCATATCTTGATTTCCTTGCAAATCGAGAGCATCCAAATTACAAAGTAGTTGAGTTATTTCCTCTAATATATATGCTGTCAAAGCAAAATTTCGTGTTTCGTACATACTCTCAATTTTTTGATATAATGTGTCAATTTCCAGTTCAGCATCTTTGATGCGGTTCAAATTTTTTAATTGATTTTCCAGTGATAATTGTGTTTCACAAGCATCTTCATATAAATCTTCTGATTCAATGGATTCCTCTGGTTCGTTATTTTTTTCTTTCTCATTTTTATCATTACTTGTACATGTTTGTGGGATTTGTTGTTCTTTGCTAATTTCTGAATTACAATTCCTTTGTATTTCTTGAGTAGGCAATTTGAAATTCGTATTAGCTTTTAATATGTTAGATTTACAAGTGTTTATGTTCGACTCGGGTGGTTTCTGGTTGTTTCTAGCATTAAACAGTTCTTCGAATTTTGCTCTTTCTTTTTGGTATTGCATTTCACCCGGTACTTTGAAATTCGAATATTGATGATTATCATTTAATTCGTTTGTAGGGTAGTTGTACATTTCTTGTTGGTAGTGAGGGTAGGGCTGTTCTGCCTCATATTGTGGATATTGGCTATTGTAAAAGGACTTATCTTGATTATATTGTTTCTTATTTCTCTTGTTTTGATTGGATTTTTGTTTGTTTTTTCTTTTACTGTTCCTAAATGGCTGCTCATACTCTTGGTGAAAATTGGCAAGCTCATTTTCTAAAAATTGGATATCTTGACAAGCTGCTCCTAAATTTTTTGAAAGTTCTTCATTATCATTTTCCAATTCTTTACAATAGTTCTTCAAATCACTCAACTCTTCCTCATATGATTCAGCTTGTTTGAGCCATTGTTTGTTTCCTACGTCAATTCTTTTTCCATTTTCTATGTGTAAATGTCTTAAACTTTGAATTTTTCTTTCTCTTTGTTCAACAATTTGCTGTAATTCATGAATCTTGTCTACGCATTGGTGTTTTTCACACTGGGTATTATTTAGGTCTCTCTGGACGGTTGATGATAAATTAGACGCTATGTTCTCTCTCTGTTGAGATTCTGAGTTTTGACATAAAATTTCATTTATATTTTCTGATGTGGGATTATCTTCCGAAATCTGTCGACTCAAATAGTCTGCTACTGAATTTAATTTTCCTTTGATGTGAATAATTTTAAAGTCATATTGCTGTAAGTTACTATTCGTGCAATTCTGTTGGTAGGATCTTTGACTTTGATTGCATGTGATAATGCAGATTGGTCTGACACGACCTGAAATGTTCTGCCAGCTAGATAGTGTCGAAAATAGGAAACGGCCCATGATATGGCCAAAAGTTCTCTTTCGAAGATAGAATACTTCTGTTCAGCAGCTTTCAAAACTCTACTCGCAAATTGTATAGGTTTAGGGAAATTATTTTCATCCAATTGTGATAAAACTGCTCCAAGAGCGTATCCAGATGCATCGCAAAAAACTGTAAATGGTCGGTCAAAATCAGGGAGTTGTAAACAATTTTTGGATAAAAGTTCTAATTTGAGTTTATCAAAAACAGCTTGTTCTTTATTCGTCCATACGAAAGTGTTGATATCCTTGGTTAGTGCAATTAATGGTTGTGCAGTTTTTGAAAAATCCGGGATAAATCTGCGATAAAATCCAACACATCCCAAAAAACTTCTTACATCCTTCTTAGATTGAGGAATTTTAAATTTATTTATTACTTCCAGGTTTTGTGTCATGGGTTGTACTGTACCTCTTGAAATTTTATGACCAAGGAATGCTATTGTAGTCTGTAAAAATTGGCATTTCTGAGGCTTTAACCTCAAATTGTGTTTGTCTAAACAAATAAATAATTTTTCCAGTTTCTGTAGGTTAGAATTTATGTCCAAGGATGGGACAAGTATATCATCAACATAACATAGAATATGTTCTTGCTCTAAAGGAGCTAAAACAATTGATAACAGCCTGATAAAAGCTTGGCAACTTGTATTTAAGCCAAATGGTAACCTTAAGAATTCATAATGCTTATTTTCTGTAGTGAAAGCCAACCGGTGGGTGTCATTCGGATGTATTTTTATTTGATGGAATCCCGACGATAAATCCAGAGAAGTGAAGTAGTTCGCTTTTCCCAATGTTTCAATAGCTTCAGTCATGTTTGGAAGAGGGAAAACCGTTTGGATTGCTTTTGAATTGAGTTTCCTGAAATCGACGCAGAATCGATAAGACCCATCAGCTTTCTTAACCAATAAAACTGGTGAACTGTATGGCGAGGTGGACTCTTTAACTATATTCGCCTTGATCATTTCCTCGATTTGTTCATCCCTTTTTTGTCTTAAATGTATAGGTGTTCTGTATGGTTTGCATTTAACAGGGTTGTTATCTGTCAATGGTACTCTGTGTAGGATTGTATCTGAGCCAGGTAAGTCAGATAAACAAAATGCAAAAATGTGTTTGTATTTCCATAAAAGTTCTTTGAGTCTCTTTAAATGTATTCTCGGTACCTTCTCTAAACTGAAATATGCGAAAAAGGTATCTTGACTCATTTGCATACTTTCTTCTTCCTTGTCCATTGCTGTTATAGGCATGTCAATTTGCTCTTGCGGTATTGACTCAATATAGCCTAATTTCTGACCTTTGTTAATAATAACAGATTCTTCTGATAAATTCATTACCTGTACTGGGATACCAGACACATACAATGGATTGTATTTGTAAATTGACTTAGCAGCGACTAAAGGTTTATCACTATCAAATGTAAAAGAATGTTCGAAAATAACTAAACTAGCTGCTTTTAATTCTTCTTTAGGATTGCCAAAAATAAACTTCTGCGATAACGGTGGTATCCTCATTTTTTGAGTAGCAAATATAGGTGTAGGTTCAATATACATTAGACTATTTGGACTTATATCTTGTTCAACTTCTTGGTTGTGTTGTTCTATTATTCTTTTACTACAATTAATGACGATGTTCCTACTGGATAAAAAATCCATTCCCAAAATGCCTTTATAACACTGTGATATGGGTTGTTTTGTTAAATGAAAAGTTATTTTATGTTCAGTTCCATTTATTATGGTTGGAAGTACAACCTTTTCTGTTAGATGCATAGTGTCTCCTGTTACCAAAGATACTGTAAATTGAGCTGGACTAATTTGTACTGTAAATGGTATCATTTGTAAAACATCTTTATGTATTAAACTAAGACATGCTCCTGTGTCGATGAGGAATGGAACACTTGTTCCAAAAATAGTAGCTTCAATTACGGGTGTTTTGCTTGGAATGATTTGTTCTTTTTGAGCAACACTAGTAGAACTTATATTGTTATCGACTGGGTCCAGTGCCACAATTCTTTCTTCAGGTACTTGTGTTATGGTGGCAGTCTGTACTCTTATATTATTCCCATAATGATTTTTCTGATTGCCGGGTGTTTTAAAATTTGCCTTTGAATTTTCGATTGCCAATTGTTTAGGATACTGGATGTATTTTTGTTTTGGCTTATCCGTTATTCTTTTTGCTTGATTGTACTGTTTGGATCCTCTATTTTGGTAATTATTATATCTCGGTTTCTGTTTTGGGTGTCTCATTTGCTGATCACCTCTAACATTTTGTCTAAAAAAACAGTTCCGAGTAGTATGTCCTCTTTTGCCGCATGTGTAACATGTGGGAATATTTTCATACTCATCAAATTCTCTATTTTTCATTTTTAAAGTTCTTAATTCTTTTTCCAAAAAATCTATCTTCCCCTGCATTTGTTGCATTTCTCCCGATTGTATTGAACTTGCAATTGCTGGTGTTTCGCACGGTTTTGGATTTATTGCCAGCCAAGCATTGTGTTCAAGAATGGCGGTCTTCTTTGCCTGTTCATAGGTTTTTGGGTCGTTAGCAAGTACTGCTCTCTTGATATGTGTGGGAAGCTTATCAATCGTAATAGACAACAGAATTGTGTCGCGGATGTTTTCAATCTCCTTGGTAGGGAAACATTCACCAAATGTTATCTCCATGTTGTCAAAAAAGGTTAATATGTCATGTGTTTTGTAACTTATGTTATTTAATTTCTGCCAATGGTTGGCGATTGACACACCAGTGCTAAATCTCAAGGATAGATTTTTAACAATTTGCTCAAAGTTTTCGCCAGTATTCAGCCTAAGGGCGATTGCTGCCTGTGAAATTAATTTGGTATTTAATGCGAAAATTTTTTCTTCCTCCTTCCACTGGAAGAAATTGGCAGTGTTATTAAGTTTAGTGATGAATTCTGGAAAGGATTCCCCTTCTGCTCCACCAAATGTGGGAATCAAATTTAAAGCGTAAGTTAAGTTTGATGACATACTTTCTAAATGTATACAATATCACAATCAAACATAAATACAAGATAAATGTTTCAATAATTAATAATTAAAGATAAATTATTTAAATATAGCAAGTATTATTTAAAATCTCAATTTCACATTTAATCACTATATCATTAATTTTTCTCTCCTTTTTTTTTTCTATAGACTTACCTTTCTACAGGTATTTACCACATCCTTTCATCGGATTGCTCAAGAAATATAATCACTCTTTTCTTTTTATTACCTTAAAAAACATATCATTTTTTTTTTCTTTTAAATCACAATTTTGTTACACTTCTGAAAAAAAAATTTATTCTGCTTTTCGAAGACTCGGGAATCGACCGCCCGATGTCAACGTATACTTAACGTAAGTGATGATATTTTGCATGTTTTTCTCCAGGAACGGCAAATATAACCTTTATTGCAGGCTTGGATGTCGACGGCACCATTTGTAATGCTCCGGCCGTAGAGGCACTACAGTTGCGGTTCCCGCAAATCGAGGGAATCACCGCTGACGATAATCGAAATCCGTATGGTCGCTGGGTGGTAGTGTAACATGGTCGATCTTCTTTTTTTGCGTTGTGTAGTAGGTACTTGAACTAAAAGCTGAGAGGAGAAATCGGTCGCTTCGGGATGGATGATCATTCTGGAAGTATAAGTAGACGGTAAGGAAGCTCACTTGAAGGATACCTTGGATGGCATGGATGTGAAAGCTCACGAGGATGGCAACCGGGAAAAACGGAAGTAGCGATGTACTGCCTTGGCGAATTTGGAGAATGAGAAGACACCAACCTCAGTTTTCAGCTTAAATATATATTTATTTGTCTCCAGCATAATTTGTTTCGAAGTCAGGATTACATTCGTTGATTACATGAAGTCAGAATATAGATCAAACGATCTGACTAATAAATCGAAACTCATTGACAAAATCTTCAATAGTCAAATTACAATAAAACATTCCGAAATCATCATCTCATCACTGAAGTGACTCAACTCGCTAAAAATCTTTAATTACATATTTTAGAATATCTTAGAATTTTACTAATAGAATTTTCATTCGTTGCCCCGACAAGCAAAGCGCGACCTACCCCGTCCGCGTCGCATCGCCAATTAAATTATTTACCGAAAAAAGACTTAAGCTTCATTTGTATAATTGCGCACATTCATGACGAGATGAAAAATAACACCGGTATATTTCTATATAAAAATATTTCGCGGGAAGAGCGAAAGTACGTCATATGTATAAATGCGCGAGGGGTTGTCGTTACAGACTGAACGGCTCCAGAACGGAGGAGTGAAATATTTGGCTTTTTATCAAAAGGTATAAATTTATTCTTAAGAACAAAGTTCGAAATCGAAAGTAGAATTTAGAATTACCGAAACGATGGAACAAACTAGATTTTTGAAACAGCGTTTCCGAAACATGAATTTTGAAGAATTTAATTTAATAAAAGAGGGGGGGAGTATTTCACTACAGTAAGTACATCGGCCAAAAATGTCTCCAGGGGCACATTCTAGACAGATATACTAAAATCCGTTGTTTCTATGATTGCATAAAACACGTGATTAAAATGCAATCTATGCTCAACAACGGAATAAACGAGATTCACAGAGAAACGACCCAAGAGGGCAAAAATTCTACTTAAATATCATAAAACAACACACAATCATGTAAAATATAGCGCGCAAATGCACATACATGAAAAGAAAAGACACCTCACAAAGTTTGTGAGCCGTCAGCTTGTATAATCTTCATTGGAATCTCACCACGTGATCCAGCTTGAATGCTTACCTAGCAAAAAATCGCGATGGAATGGACCAGATTGAAGAAAGTGGAAGTAGTTGTAGATGTTTTCGGTGAGTCAAACCCATGAGTTCGAAAACTAACTAATAAGTGACCAACCACTACGATCGAAAACATCTAAAGCGTGGATAACACTGTTTTTTGGAACAGCAGCCTGTTTTATATATATATATGTGTGTGTGTGTGTATAATGTGTGTGTGTGTGTGTTCAGATATTCGGTTTTAAATTACCAAAAGAACGGATTGATTTGTAAGGACTACACTCACGTACGGTCACTATCCTTTGGAGAACCATCTTTTAAGTTCGTGTTTGACTTTCGCAAATTTGCATAATAGGTGACAGTTTGTTATCACATTTACGTAGTTTTCGTCTGGAGAGAGCGTTTCATGTAACCCTGAAATCGGATCGAACGTTTTTGAGGTCATGTCTTTTTATGTGTGTGTGTTCGTGAATCTGTGGACGTGATATCTCACGAACGAATGAAGCTTTTCGAACGGAATTTGGTACAAATATTACAATCAGTGAATATCGGAACATTATTGATATAAAACTCAATTGCCTGTTCTGAAGACCACCAAATGTTCGAATGAAATTGTGAAAAAGTCGTTAAATGTCAGAACTTTTAATATTGCTATGTAGATGACCATTTCTTATATAGTTTTTATTAAAATGCGAATGAACTTTGGGATGCTAGAATTAGCCATTTTCGAGATATTGCACATCATTTGTCAACAAATTTTATCAAAAAATTATATAAAATAAAGAAAAATAATAGCTATTTTGAAATATTTTTTTTTTACTTTTGGTATATTTTGTTAACACCATTATCTTGGATATAGTTCGTTCTTTTTACGAAAGAAGATACTGTGGGTTATAGTTTTGTATTTTGACACCAAACATTTCCCCATGTCAACGGCCCTACCGTACTGAAAACACCGGTTCTCGTTAGATCACCGAAGTCAAGCAGCATCGGGCGCGGTTAGTACTTGGGTGGGTGACCACCTGGGAACACCGCGTGGTGTTGGCACATTTCGGGCGCAGTAGCCCGGTGGTTTGCGCGCTGGATTTGCACGCTGCCATAACTGCCGCCATGTTCATGCGGAGTATGATCACGTTAAACATGTGGGTCCGTAAGTCTTTCCGAGAGGTTGGTGGTAGAGGAATGAGGATACGGTACCCTGTGACACCCCCCCCCCCACTGGGGGGCGCGGTAGCCCATCGGTTAGCGCGCTGGAGTTGCACTCGGTAGGCCCGGGTTCGATTCCAGCCACTGCCAAAACTGCCGCCGTGTTCATGCGGAGTACGATCACGTTAAACATGTGGGTCCGAAAGTCCTTCCGAGAGGTTGGTGGTAGGGGAAGGAGGGTACGGTCCCTGTGGATGCCTCCCCCACTGGGTTCCGGTCTAAATTGGGTGGCACTTCCCGACCGTCCAAACAGTTACCTTACACCTTTCTGGTAGGTCGGACGGTCTGGGTTTCAATCAACAACAACCCCCCCCACTGGGTTACGGTCTAAATTGGGTGGTACTTCCCGGCCGTCCAAACAATTACCTTACACCATTTCTGGTAGGTCGGACGGTCTGGGTCTCAACAACAACAACCTAACATTTTCCAATTAGTCATTTAGAAAAAAAACCTCTTCGCTCCGTTTGTTTGTAACGCTCGACGATGAATTTGGCGGGCATTGGCGATTAATTTAACGAAATATCGTCAAAATTGAAAAAAATGATATTAGATTAAAAAAAATGACGCCAACTTGATGAATTAATAATTAAAATATTTTAATATTTGGACAATATTGCTTATTGTGGATGCCAGCAATATTGGTAATTGTCAATTTAGAATTGCTAGAAATATAAGTTAAATGGGCATATCGAAATAGTTTTACATGTTGTCAATCGAAAAGGTACCAAATGTACAATTTACATTAAAAACATTGTGCTATGGATGTTATACATTACTTTTTGATTCATGTGATGTTTACATCAGATTTTTTAATTCGCTACAGCTTTACTATTAATTCAATATTGAATGGCAATTTTGGTTAATTTTTGCACTAATCGAAAGCGATAATCGGTAGCGATACTAATCGGTAACGATCGAAAGAATGATTACAGAGTTTCAATCTTACCATCATTGAAAACTGAGTAAAACTCTAATTCACATTCTGATTGGCATCTCTAACACGTTCGAATATAAAAAATCTGATGTGGGCGGCACATGACTTTCCCTGCAGACTTATATACACGTTCTATTTATTTTAATTAAATTTAATTCACTTATAATTCAATTTTCGTTCTCATTCGGTAACTGGACTTATTTTCAAAGATGGCGTAGAGAACATACGAAAAAACTAAAATATCTCGAGAACGACTAGACCTAGTGTAATGGGGTTGGTCTTATTCTTTTCTTCGTTAAATATTACGTATAAAACTAAAATTGAATGGATATATTTGGCATAAGTAGTTTTTTATTTTGGATTTTGACGATTTTTGCGGGCCATTTTGCAAAAAAAGGAAGGTTATTTTTTTCCGAATCGTACCAAAATCTAATCAGCACCAGGGTGACCTACAAGCGACTTATTTACCGAATTTTGTGAAATTCGGTCCATTAGTTTTTCAGCTAGAGTGGATACAAGCTTTTGCGGGCCATTTCACAAAAAATGCGGGTTCTTTTATCCCGAATCGTACCCAAAACTAATCAGCCCCAGATTCGCCCACAAGTGATATACCTACCAAATTTTATGAAATTCGGTCAATTAGTTTTTTAGTTAGAGTGGATACGAATCTGCACAGATAAACAGGCAGACAGACACACACACAGACGTCACGCCAAAAATAGTTTTTTCGTATTCTAGAGGTCCCGAAACGTGTAGATCCGTCGAAAACTCAAGTTGCGATTTTCGGTACGATTCCAATACTTTCCCTATACATTATCATGTATTGCAGGGAAAGTAATAAAAATGACATTTTTTTAAATCAAAATAAACAAGATTAATTTGTATATTTCAACATAGGCTTTACAACCTATTGTGCGATTATGAAATTTGAAGATAATAAACCAGCACGTTTTGTAGAAAATATTTGTATGACGTCACTTGCCGATTTTCAAGATTTTTTACAAAGTCCCACTCAGAGAACTTCAAAATCCACATCTCCCGAACATAACACTGAAAGGAAGCTGGGATATGGGATATTTGCTCGCTACAAAATTTCTAAAGTGATGTGTGAGAGTGATCGGTTCCTGAGGCCAGTGTACTTCTCCTTTCCGGCCCGATAGTTCAAGCAAGCGTCAGTAGAGTGGTGATAGTCATAAGGTAAACGTTTTCTCATACTCGAGACTGTCGTGTTGTGAATTCGAATCTCTCCCACCGGCGTGGATATTGCAGTATATATTTAGGGTGCAATGTGATTCGCCAGTTCAGCGTCATGTGATGACAAAATGGTTCACGATTCGGTGGCTAAAATGGGCGAATGTTTAAGTAAACAAGTGCTCGACCATTTAAATAAAGAAGAAGAAGAAAACAGAATTTCTCTTTTGGGGATGGAATATCAAAACCCGCGTGTACGTTTTTCTATATATTAATGTACTTCATGCATATTCACTTCAGTTCTAGCTTACAAACAGCCACTTACATGACTCTCAGTTTATAATATATATTTCCTGTAGCATTCGTGTATACTTTAATTAAATTTTCTACAGTGCTTGTAACTTATTCTAATCATGTAAAAATAAAGTTCTTTAAATATGTTAATGTTGACAACCTGAATCATCTTCATGTTCCAATGTTATAATGTATCTATGCATTTTATGGCTTAGAAAATATTCGAATTTTTTCGCCTCTGAGCATTTTCTTATTTAGATATCCTCTCAAGTTTTCATTATAAAAGGAAATATAAAGGGAATCTCTTGCCTAGATGCATTTCTAATAATAATGATGAGAATATAATAGATGATAAGAAGGCCCTGCCTTCTATAAGAAATTAAACAAATACAAAATCATGACAAGAAAGTATATTCAATTATTAAAAATAAGCATTAGAGAAAACATCGGCAAGATTTAATTGTGAAGCGACTTCTATGCCGGAGACAGGAGGGGGCCGTCAGAGGGGTCGTAGTTTTTCTACCGCTGCGCGGGCGAAGAGTCTGCTATAAATGTATTGCTACAAACACTGGTTGCTATACAATCTATATATATTTTGATCGCTGGCTGCCATATCCCGCACGTTGAATTATGAAGTGCTGAGTTAGAATCAAATATTAGTGTATATGATCACTCCCGCATTTGACCACAGCTATTTTCTTATTAGGAATCATTGAAATGTCAATAATAATTATGAAGAAAGGGAAGGCAAATTTTTAAGGAAATCATTGTTTCGGCACGTTGTAATGACGTCAAATAAAATACGAATATGAAAATTTTTATGTCGGTTTCGTATTGGAACTGATTTTTATTTTTTTGTTTAATGTCCAACGAATCATAAGTCCTTTTTATTTTGAACGCCATGAATTTAGACAACATGTAGTCAAGTTCAGCATTAACATTATCTTATTGGCTTAGAGAGTATGAGATTGAGCAAAATTAAAAAAATATTTATTTCTGCAGACGAATATTAACTATCGATAATATTTTAAAAGTAAACTCTTCAAAGTATATTATTTTGTCTGGTCAGTAGTTAACGAAAGTAAAGTAATAATCATCAAGAGAGCTGCGTCTAATAAATCTGCAGCTAGTAGGAATACGTGCAAACAACAAGCCTGAATTGTTGTCTTGCTTATTCACAGGTTTGTGTCATTCAGTTTGCGGAAATCATTTTACAACCCGTTATCTAAGCTCTATTTTAAATTAAACAAATTCAATTTTCTACAATTCCTGAATGGAGTTCCACCATAACAATTCATAAGTCCAACATTTAACAGGAGCATGGTGGCATACTTTTATTTGTTAGTCATATTTCTAAAACACTTTCAAAAAATTTTCAATATTTAACATTTTTATCAATTTTTTTTCTAATCAATATTAAAAATATATTTATTAGATTCAGAGCCAGTAGCTAGCAGTGATCTGTTTAGATGTCACTTTCTTACGATGGTTCTTAGCAGACACTAATTTTAGCAAACACTAATTTTAGTAGCCAAAGCTAAGCAGTGACAGATTTTCCCCTTGTACATTCAATTCGCCTACTATGAACTATAATTTACAAACAGGAATATCATATTCTCACCAGGGCAGTTTTATGCTGTAGGCAAATTAGGCAAATGTTGTAGACTCAAAATTATTAAGAACTCCTTTCTCTTACATCACCAATATTTCAAAATTTTTTCTTTAGCATACTATAGAATAGTGTAGAAAAAGTATTGTATTCACAAAAATTTGTTCTATGGATGACAATGCATGTATTAGCATTTCGATGTCCATTCGTCCCTCTGTCTGTCTGTCGACTATCTAAGATCGATTTCTTGTGTAATAATGGATTTTCACGAAATTCTTATCTGGCTCAGTTAACGAAAAATCTAGAACTAGATAGAATTTTTTGAAATTCGAGCGAAAAGTTTATATTTTCTCAACGTGACAGCATACGACAAAATTGACATAATTATACATAAAAAGTATTATTTATGGCTCAATGACCAAGAAACTTAACAACAGTTTTAATCAGTATAGTGGAAAATAGTCGCGATACAAATTTTGTGTTCATGATGCAATTAGCCCCTCGAGGGGGTACATTGTCAAATTTGAAATCAATCAAAATAATTATATATATATATATATATATATATATATATATATATATATATATATATATATATATAAATTATATATATATATATATATATATATATATAAATTATATATATATATATATATATATATATATATATATATATATATACTGGATGTCGACGAAATTAAGTTTACAAAAACCACATTTTTTTAAAACTCATATAACCATGAGTACACAAGAAATAGGCGCATTTCAGTTGACACCTCTTGAGTAAAAACATAAAGAAATAGCAACGAAAAGAAAGGGGATGACCATATGCATTGCATGAAGAGGTTGAGGGGTTTGCGACTCCTCTTTCCCGTTTAAAGCAGCTTTTACAGCCCGGGCAACGCTCACGGAACCGATGCAATTCAATAGCCAATCCTCCGTAAATTCATAGTCAAAAGCACTCGAAAAAAGACAAGCAGGAACGTAAAAGTATGAAAAGAAAAAACTTCAAGACTGAATTCTACAGTGTGACATATATATATATATATATATATATATATATATATATATATATATATATATATATATATATATATATATATATATATATATATATATATACAGAGTGTCCCAAAAACATTGACCTCGGCTTTTATTCTTTATCTGTTGAATTTAGACATCTATAATAAATTACAAAGATGCGTAAAATAGGGCACATAATTTTATGAAATCGATTAAAGTTTTAAGGGAATTAAATTTTAAGAAATTCAAAATATAAATTTTAGTAAAGCTCCCCCGAACAAAAACATATTCAATGAGTAAAATGTGCCCCTTGCACTAATAAGGTGATGTACAAAATTTCAGCATTTTATCATAAAATGTCTCAGAGATATGAAAGACAATTTTGCTGATTTAACTTATTTTCGATGCATCGATATGGGTTCTCTATCATTCTTCTTTAAATCATCATTGACTTAACTTTTCGAACCCTGTATATATATATATATATATATATATATATATATATATATATATATATATGTGTGTGTGTGTTTTAATTTAAATAATATATAATACGTTATCCGTAATAAATTTTCTTGATTTTGTAATCGTTTTAATGCCTGTAATCGTATTAATGACCCACATGTAATAAAGTAGGAGCGTAGGCAGGGGCGAGTCAAATGGTTCATACCCTACATAGGCTGTAGAATTAGTTCTCTATGGGGTACATGCTGAAAATTTGGGTAATGCAGCATTTTGTAACATTTTATATAGTTTTTATTTAAATAATGTTAAAGTGGAATGTTAAATAAACAATTAGCAATCGAAAAAATTATTGCAGTTTCAGCCTGACCTTCATCGTAAAGTTCGCGGAACGATCCTTTAAATAAGCTTTGATTAACATCCGTAAGAAATATTCTCGATTTTGGGCGCTTAACAAACATTGTTTTGTTTGTCAAAATAGGCAGAATTTATTTTTTCTGACATCGTCTAATCTACCGTTACATAGTTATTTTTAAAATATGTAACATATGTTGAATTATGGGGAGGACTTCGACCTACAATGGCCGGTCCCTAGTTCTTTTGGTAATTTCTATAAGGTTCCCCTTTGGCCACCTGAAATGCAAACGGACACTGGACTCGGACATCGTGCCAGTGGGGGGCACATTGAAGAGCGCTCCATGGGTTGGGAGCGACCATTGGGGCGTAGATGCGAGGTGTTAGTCCGGCCACCTGCAGTAATAATTCTGGGACCTGTAGCCAAGATCCCTGTCAAGATCAGGCCACTGGAAAAGGGGAAACCTTGTGCCTTCCAATGATATTAAGGGGGTTAAACCTCGGAACGAATGAGAGAGAAGAGGGAGGAGACAGTGACTTTCAGTTTTTTCAAGAAACAGGTTTTTGAGTTTTTAAAATAGGAGCGCTTCTTAAGTTTCCAACGTGGTAAGGTCGAAAAAGACTTCAGAGCGATGTGCTCCCGATGTTTCCGTCAACTGCCATGCTAGAGCCCGCCGGGCCAAGAGACGAAGTATGCCTTTGACTTAATACTATGCTCTGATTTGAATAGTCTCTTTCTCCGTCTCTCTTTATTCCTCTGTATGAGGGGATTAATTGACTTGCATTGTGGTACAAGCCAAATGCGCTTATTTAAGAGCCTCGAGTGGCATTAAAATAATGTAAAGTCAGATTTGCAGACTGTGTATTAATGTACTTATATATTACCTTGAATGAGTAGAGAATGGATAAACTTCAAATATGTGATTATGTTAATTAACGGAATTGTGATTTACCTTGTGATGATATCTGAATACTTTTAGTGAAGGATTGATTGATTAGATCGTATGTATGTTGATTTGGAATGTGCCAATGGTAGTTGATCAGATGAAAGATCCGAGTAATCAAAAACTTTTATGTTTAATTTTAATTATGTAAATAAATTGTTTTTTGTTATTATAAATCCAATCGGTGCCCTCATTTTCCGAATATTTTTAAATATTTTTGATTTTCAGGTAGTTCTATATGACACGGCAGACTAAATGTTATATATTAAATGAACAATAATGGTGTTTATCGCGACCAAACCGAGCGTGTGGGAAAAATCCACGCAACATCTATCAATCGTGCCGTTATGAAATTTGACAACTGCTAACTTCTCAAGTTTCCACTCCCACTTACAAAAAATATTAATCCAACGTCATTTAACAATGAATATAATTAGAGCCTGGAAGCTGAGGCACTGAAAATTAGCGAAATAGGCAGTCAAAAATACACAAAAAATGATTAAAATAAGAACTCAAAAAGACACTAAAATTTTAAGAATTACAGTTTTATATACGCAGTAAACTCACAAAAATATTGTTTGTATTAACCTAAGAAATATAAAAAATTGTAATCAGTAGGAATTTCTGCTTATGAGATCAACATCAAGGTGTTTATCTAATGTTTGGAATAAAAAGTCATACTAAACAAATATAGTCAGAATGTAATTTTTCGCTTAACTATTTCTTGTTACACATCACAACTACATGTTTTTTCATCATTGCATACTCTAACGGCTCCCCGTTAATATTACTTTAAATAGTGGAAATGCATTTTTCACACACACACACACAACACACATTTAAACTGAAGTTTTGACTTATTTAAAGTAGACCAATATGACGGAAGATCTTTCAAATTAAACAGAACTAACACTACTCCCAACCCCCACATTCTCAAAATTGTGTACATGGGACAGTCCCATGTCCCGTTAAGTCGTCATTTCCGAATCTGTAGCTGACAAGTGTATTTTATGCCTGACGTGACAAAAGCTGTTTTTCAGAAGTCTGTTTTCCATCCTCCGAGATAGCTACACTCTCTATACTTGTGTTATATTTCCGCGAAGTTGACAAAAATAAAACAAAGATAGCACCCGAAAAAAAAAGAACTTAAAAATGCACATCTTACGATACTTTCTCCAGCTTTTTGTTTCTTTAATATGGACTAAACTACGTCCTTAATTACTGAACGGATTATATATATATATATATATATATAATATATATATATATATGTATATATATAATCCAATAAAACCAAATTTCACAAATTCATTCATAACTGTATGGTACATTCATTTTTTATTACTAAACCATTACTGAAATTCTGAATACTCCATTTTGCGTGTGTTCACTGTAATTATTCACTCGCTTTTGGTTCCGACAGCGCCAAAATCTTCCCTATCGGCGACTTTCGGTACTATTTTTTTTTGCGGAATTCATCTCCCCATGCCTTCCACAGCCTGTATTTGAAATTTGGTTTCATTTCGTTCATTAGTTTTAGCTGCAGACGCCTCCAAACAGGGAAAGTTATTTTATGGCCACCCTGTATATATATATATATATATATATATATATATATATATATATATATATATATATATAATATATATATATATATATATATATATATATATAATATATATATATATATATATATATATATATATAATATATATATATATATATATATATATATATATATAATATATATATATATATATATATATATATATATATAATATATATATATATATATATATATATATATATATATATATATATATATATATATATATATATATATACTTCTAAGCTTAATAAGACTTCAATTTTAAAACATATTAAATTTAATATTCAATTTTAAAATATTAAGTTATAAGTTTAGTTTTTTAACTTAATAAAACTAAACTCATAATTTAATACTTAATAAGATAAATTTCTGAATAATATGAATATAAACATGACTACATCGTTAGTTATGGACAATATGGAATGTTAACAATCATATGCCTTATTGTTTCTTCTTAAAACAAACAGAGCGTATTGCGTATATTCGAGATATGGACATTACGATTAAAATGTTATATTGCACAACAATTAAACGCTGTATTGTTGAAAATCTTTCTATACTGATCTTTCTATATATATATATATATATATATATATATATATATATATATATATATATATTGAAATATGTAATATTAAGAATTATGTAAAAAAAAAATACAATTCAAGTAATATTAACATCACCATAGAAGCAAATTCACGGCCATAATGCCAATAAGAGAAAAGAACAGCACCGTCCCAAATTCGATGATTAATCAGAATTAAATTCATCTTCAGGTCTGAGTATTTAATTCTAATTAACCCAAACAAAAGCCTATTTCAGATTAAGCAATATTACATTACTATAAATGCTTAAACTCAGACTACAGGCAACAAAAAATGAAAAAATGAAAATAGGATACATTAAGAAATTTGTATTACCATGCGGCATGAACCCTTCTTCTTCCACCACGTGTATACACGATCAACCTCAACAGCTTAATCTAGAAACACCGGAATGAACAAGTCGAAATTCTACCAGGGGGGCAGTACGAACGTTCACAGTAATACTCCCAGACCCGTCCAGTGAGTCTAAGCTGGAGACTGGACAAGCAATTCAGAATATAACTTCCCAAATATGCAATCCTGAATATGAAAATGAATCAAAGATGAAAACTCTTACTAAACAAGTAATTCATAGGAAAACTGGATAAACGAGAATGCCACTATACACCATTATAAGGGCGCTCAAATTGTAGTTTCAATACTGACAAAAGTTACATTTTTTTGCGAAAATAAAATTCAAAACATTAATGTTAATGCATCTTATTTTCCGATTTTTTTATTTTTCTAATGTTTTTGACTTAATTTATTATTTTTCATTTTTATTTATTTATATAATTAATAAATAATTATATAATTTTTATATATATATATATATAGATAGATAGATAGATAGATGTGGCCATAAAATAACTTTCCCTGTTTGGAGGCGTCTGCAACTGAAACTATTGAACGAAATAAAGCCAAATTTCATAAATTGATTCATAACTGTATGGTATGTTCATTTTACTTTCCCTGCAATACATGGTAATCTATAGGGAAAGTATTGTAATCATGTCGAAAATCACAACTCGAGTTTTCGACGGATCTACACGTTTCAAGACCTCTAGAATACGAAAAAAACATTTTTAGCGTGACGTCTGTGTGTGTGTCTGTGTGTCTGTCTGTCTGTGTGTCTGTGTGTTTGTCTGTCTGTGCAGATTTTGTATCCACTCTAACTAAAAAACTAATGGACCGAATTTCACAGAATTTGGTAGGTAAGTCACTTGTGAGCGAGGCTGGTGCTGATTAGTTTTTGGTACGATTTGGAATAAAAGAACCCGCCTTTTTTTGCGATAAGACCCGCAAAAGGTTGTATCCACTCTAAAGGAAAAACTACTGAACCGAATTTCACAAAATTCGTTAGATGAGTCACTTGTGGGTTACCCTGGTGCTGATTAGATTTTGGTACGATTCGGAAAAAAATGATCTGCCTTTTTTTGCAAAATGGCCCGCAAATATCGTCAAAATCTAAACTTAAGAACTAGGTATACTCAAATATATCCATTAAATGCTCGTTTAATACGTAATTTTTAACGACGAAAATAATAAGACCAAGCCCATTACACTAGGACTTGCCGTTTTCGAGATATTTTACTTTTCCGTATTTTCTCTACGTCACCTTTGAAAATAAGTCCGACTACCGAATGAGAACAAAAATAGAATAAAAAGTGAAACAAATTTAATTAAAATAAAGAGCACGTTAATATAAGTCTGCAGAGAAAGTCATGTGCTGCCCACATCAGATTTTTTACTTTCCCTGCAATACATGGTAATGTATAGGGTAGTATTGGAATCGTGCAGAAAATCGCAACTCGAGTTTCCGACGGATCTACACGTTTCGAGACCTCTAGAATACGAAAAAAACATTTTTAGCGTGACCTCTGTGTGTGTGTCTTTGCGTCTGTCCTGTGTGTCTGTGTGTCTGTGTGTCCGTGTGTCTGTGTGTCGGTCTGTCTGTCTGTGTATCTGTCTGTGCAGAGTTTGTATCCACTCTAACTAAAAAGTATTTGACCGAATTTCATAAAATTTGGTAGGTAAGTCACTTGTGAGTGAATCTAGTGCTGATTAGTTTTGGGTACGATTCGGGATAAAAAACCCGCCTTTTTTGCGAAATGGCCCTCAAAAGCTTGTATCCACTCTAGCTGAAAAACTGTTGAACCGAATTCCACAAAATTTGGTAGGTAAATCACTTGTGGGACTCCCTGGTGCTGATTAGATTTTGGTATGATTCGGAAAAAAGTAACCTGCCTTTTTTTGCAAAATGGCCTGCAAAAATCGCCAAAATCTAAAATAAAAAACTACGTATGCTCAAATATATCCATAAAATGCTTGTTTAATACGTAATTTTTAACGAAGAAAAGAATAAGACCAACCCCATTACACTAGGACTAGCCGTTCACGAGATATATAAGTTTTTTTCGTATTTTCTCCACTCCACCTTTGAAAATAAGTCCAGTTATCAAATGAGAACGAGAATTTAATAACAAGTGAATTAAATTTAATTAAAATTAACGTGGATATAAGTCTGCAAGGAAAGTCATGTGCTGCCCACATCAGATTTTTACTTTCCTTGCAATACATGGTAATGTATAGGGAAAGTATTGGAATCATGTCGAAAATCTCAACTTGAGTTTTCGACGGATCTACACGTTTCGAGACCTCTAGAATACGAAAAAACCATTTTTAGCGTGACGTGTGTGTCTGTCTGTCTGTCTGTCTGTGCAGATTTTATATCCACTCTAACTAAAAAACTAATGGACCGAATTTCACAAATATTGGTAGGTAAGTCACTTGTGAGCGAGTTTGATGCTGATTAGTTTTGGGTACGATTTGGGTTAAAAGAACCCGCCTTTTTTTTGCGAAATAGTCTGCAAAAGCTTTTATACACTCTAATTGAAAAACTAAGGGACCGATTTTCACAAAATTCGGCAGATATGTCACTTGTGGGCTACCCTGGTGCTGATTAGATTTTGGTACGATTTGAAAAAAAATAACCTGTCTTTTTTGCAAAATGGCCCGCAAAAATCGTCAAAATCTAAACTAAAGATTTAGGTATATTCAAATATATCCATTAAATGCTCGTTTACTACGTAATTTTTAACGACGAAAAGAATAAGACCAATCCCATTACACTAGGACTAGCCCTTCTCGAGATATTTTAGATTTTTCGTACTTTATCTACGCCACCTTTGAAAATAAGTCCAGTTACCAAATGAGAACGAAAATTGAATTAAAAGTGAATTACATTTAATTAAAATAAAGAGAACGTAGATATAAGTCTGCAGAGAAATTCATGTGCTGCTCGCATCAAATTTTTACTTTCCCTGCAATACATGGTAATGTATAGGGAAAGTATTGGAATCATGTCGAATATCGCAACTCCAGTTTTCGACAGATCTACACGTTTCGAGACCTCTAGAATACGAAAAAACTATTTTCAGCGTGACGTCTGTGTGTGTGTCTGTGTGTCTGTATGTATGTCTGTCTGTTTGAGTGTCTGTCTGTCTGTCTGTCTGTCTGTGCAATGCATGTATCCACTCTAACTCAAAACCTTATTGACCGAATTTCATAAAATTTGGTAGGTAAGTCAATTGAGTATGAGTCTGGTGCTGATTAGTTTTTGGTATGATTCGTGAAAACAGAACCCGTCTTTTTTTGCGAAATGGCTCGTAAAAATTTCATGTATCTACTATAGCTAACATACTAATTGACCAAATTTCACAAAATTTAGTAGAATAGTTTCTTGTACAATACTCTGATACTGATTAGATTTTGCTATTAATCGAAAAGAACAGCCTGCCTCTTTTTACGATATGGCCCGCAAAAATGTCATTTATCCACTCTAGCTAAAATACTAAAAGACCAAATTTCACAAAATTTGATAGATAAGTTACTTGTGGGATACTCTGGTGCTGATTAGATTTTGGTATTATTCGGAAAAGAACAACCTGAATTTTCTTAAGAAATGGCCCTCAAAAATCGCAAAATCTAAAAAAAAAAAAGCTACGTATGCTCAAATCTATCTATTAAATGCTTGTTTTATGCGTAATTTTTGATGAGGAAAAGAATAACAATTACTCTAGGACCAATCCGTTCTCGAGATATTTGAGATTTTTCGCATTTAGTTATTCCACTTTTGGAAAAATGTCCAATTACCAAATAAAATCAAAAATTGAATTAAAAATGCAAATTTAGTGTTATTTGGTTCAATTAAACTCAATCTAATGAGTTATTAAAGAAATAAAGAACATATGTATTTGAGTCTGCAGGGAAAGTCATACGCTTCAGTAATGTTTATTACTAAAACATTACTGAAATACTAAATACTCCATTTTGCGTGTGTTCACTGTAATTATTCACTCGCTTTGGGTTCCGACAGCGCCAAAATCTTCCCTATCGGCGACTTTTATTAGTATTTTTTTTTTTGCGGAATTCATCTCCCTATACCTTCCATAGTCTGTATTTGAAATTTGGTTTCATTTCGTTCATTAGTTTTAGCTGCAGACGCCTCCAAACAAGGAAAGTTATTTTATGGCCACCCTGTGTATATATATATATATAAATAAATATATATATATATATATATATATATATATATATATATATATATATATATATATATATATATATATATATATATATATATATATATATATATATTCTAAGCTTAATAATACTTCAATTTCAAAATATTATGTTATAAGTTTAGTTTTTTAAATTAAAAAACTAAACTCATAATTTAATACTTAATAAGATACATTTCTGAATAATATGAATATAAACATGATTACAACGTTAGTTAGTGCACTTGGCACAATATGGAATGTTAACAATCATATGCCTTATTGTTTATTCTTAAAACAAACAGAGCGTATTGCAACTATTCGTGACATGGACAATACGATTAAAATGTTATATTGCACAACAATTACATGCTGTATTGTTGAAAATTTTTCTGTACAGAAAACGTAACATGATATTTTGCCACTGTATTACGAATAAACATAAAACATAAGTCATGAAAATTTGCCTTTATGTCGTAGGACTGTAGGAAGTCGTTAGTAATAGCAGGCGGCACGAAAGAGTTCGATATAGCAGCTCTTCGAGCGCCATCGAGTAGAAGACGAAGCTTCCGACTCACGAAACCAGTTACGGGGTTGGCGTGCGTTGTATGCAGCGGGGGGTGGGGAACCAAGCGGAGTGAAATAACACAGGAAGCATTTGGTGAGCGTCAGCTTATAAGAGGGTGTAGCCCCTGATGGTTGGATGGGACAGACCAGTGGTTTGAGCGCGGGGACTGCTATCGGACGAACCAAGTTCGATTCCCATCTCTTTCCAATCAGTCATCATGATCACGCGTAGTACGGACACGTTAAATATGTGCGGCTGTAAACCCTGCAGAGAATTGGGTGTGGGGGAAGGTGTGTACGGTTTCTGTGAATGCCTTCCCAACTGGATTCCGGTCTAAATTGAGTGCTACTTCTCGGCCTTCTAAACAGATACCTTACACCTTCGGGTAGGTCGGGCGGTCTGGACCAAAGAAGAACAATGTGCATTCAACTAGCGGGCAAGCCCGCTTGTTTAATTATGAAGCGTTGAGCCAAAATGACATAAAAATGTATTTGGCGAAGCCCACATTTGACCACACCCATTTTCCAATTCGGAGATATTTAATTTATGTCAATTTATAATGAATATGAAGGAAGGGATTGTAAATTTTTAAAGAAAGGATTTCATTTCCAATCACTATTTTAACATGTTGATATCTATATAAATAAAATTGAAAATCTGTCTGTCTGTTTGTCCCATCATCACGGCAGAACGGCCGAACCGAATTTGATGAAATTTTGTGGGTAGCCTAGAAATAGCCCCACTTAAAATTTAGTCTATGGTTGGAATTTCTACGACCAGTGGTTCTCGAGATATTAATAAAAAACAAAACTTTCGTTTGTCTCATCATCACGAGAGAACGGCTGAACCAAATTTAATCAAATTTTGTGGGTGGCCTTGAAATCGCCCCGCATAAATTTTGCCCAAGTTTCGAGTTTCTAAGACCAGGGGTTGTCGAGATATTAATGAAAAACGGAACTTTTTTTATAGGAGTTCTACTCTCCAACTCCGTGGTTTATCGAAACGGAAAGGATAAAAATCGTTTGTTTAAAGCGTCAAAGGGAATTAAAACTTTATTTTTGAGTTTGATGCAGGATTTTTGCATTAAATAGTCACTATCTGAAAGCATGAATTGTTTGAAACATGAATTTAAATGGAAAAATCTACCTCCATGTTTTATATTTCACAAGCTTTTACTCAACGATTATAGAAGTATAAAGAAATTAAAATGGTTATTTAATTTCGCATTTTATGAGGAAGATTCTATCTTATATCATGTTGCACGGCAAAGGAATGGAATTAAATGTGTTTGTTATTGATCATTATTATTTTTTCGATTTGAATAATAAATACATGGATATTAAAATATATCTTATAAATGAACGGTTTGATTTTTTTTAATTATATTAATTGCGAACTGCATACATCACTTTCATGTATTTTAGCAAAGAGGTTTTAAGCTTATATATTGTGTTTAGCTAATAAACTCATATTCTGTTTACCCAATAAATTCATTTATCCAATTGTTTAAACAGAAAAATAGTAGAATGGGTATTTCTTCTAATAATATTTTAGTGTTTTCATTTAGTATATACAAACTGGATCGCGATATTTTATTCAGATCTGCGAATTTAGAGCTACGAATTTGGTTGAATATCGCTAACTTGGCAAATTTCTTAAAAGTTGCCAAATTGGTTGAAATGTCCCCAAATTGATAAAAATGACGTAAATCAATGAATTTTATTTTGTTTTGTTAAAAGAAAGTACTGAAATGGTGTTTCGTTAGCATTTGTCTGTCAGTCCAACCGCCCTACTTAGTAACCCATTTAGCGAATTTTTAAAATGTCACCAAATTGATAAAAATATTTATAAATCCATAAAAATATTTTGAAATTGATAAATTGCCCTAAATAAACGAAATTGTGTTTTTTTAGGAGATAATATTTTGATGATGGTTCGTCAATTTATCGCCAAGTGGGACTGTCAGTTCTACAGTCCCACTTGGCGATAAATTTGGCGATTTTTTAAAATGTCGCCAAACCTTCATTAGAGATATTCAGACGATATTTTGACTACCAATTTATTTGAAGCAAATCATAACATGTCGCTTAACAACGGATTTAAATTTAATGTGTTTATGAGGAAGAAGATTTTTATTACATCTTTTCCGATTTTAATGATGAAGATATGTATATAAAATAAATTTCATTGCCATCGTATTTTTGACTGTATAATATCAATTACGATCTTCATGTTTAAACATTATTATTATTGATGTTTTCGGGGATTATTGATTCAGAGATTATTGATATTTTCAATTTCTTATGGCATTGTTTTATTGCGGCAAAAATTGTTTAAACTCATATATTGTACGTTGTACGAGTAATCTTCTACAAATGCACGGGTATATCTTCTAATGTAAGAGAATATAAGTAGTACATGTATATTGCCATATATTGGAATCAAGCCTTCCGGTATGAAGATCATGGGGATTATTGATATTTTTAATTTGTTAAGTAATCTGTTATATATTGGCAAAAATTTTTCAAACTAAATATAATACGGGTAATCTTTTACTAACACTAGGACATATCTTCTAATCTTTGACATTATAAGTAGTACGGGTTTATCTTCCCATATAATTTTAGCACTTTCATTTGGGCACATATTGGAATTGATTACTGCCTACTGGTTTAAAGATTACGGATTTATTGATATTTTCAATTTATATATGTAATCTACTAATACAGGTTATATCTTCTAATATTCGCGTATATAAGTGGTACGGGTCCCATACAATACGCTATTATTTTGCATATATTGATTCAATTCCATACTTTTTATAAATTTGCTTACAAAAAAGGCGAGGATATTTTATTCTTCAGATCTACCCGTGAAGATAATTTTGAATACCGAGAACAGCCATTCCTTAACTTCTTTTTAGGAGCATTATGTTAAATATTTTAACAGAATATTTAGATTAAAAATGCCATTAAGTATACTATAGGAATTTGCACATGATTGTGAATTTTAAGTTTATTTATATTATAATACTCCGTACGAAGAACGAGTATGCTGCTAGTGAGGAATAAAAATATGAAAATAAAAAATTTTTGTGTCCATTTCGTTTTGGAACTAAGTGTAAAATTTCTGTTTATTGTCGAACTAGTCATGAGTTAATTTAATTTGAACGTCATCCATTTAAACAATCTTTAAAATTAAAAAAAAATACTTACTTATGTGCATATTAAACACCGATAATATTTTATAAGTTAATTATATCAAAAATTACGATGTCGTTCAATCGATGTTATTTATTTTTACCAATGTAAATCTAGAAAGCTAATAAGACAGCAGTTAATAAAAATAAGTACAAACAACCACTCTGCAGGGCACTTACTTACAGAACTTGTTAATCGCATCCAGCTTTGGAAATTATTTTACAACCCGCTGTTTCAGTGCATTTTGAAATTAAACAAATTCAATTGTTTTAATTTTTTTTACAATTCCTGCATGACGTTCTAGCATAACAATGTATATGTCCAGCATTTAACAGAGGCGTGATGACATATTTTAAGTTATACTTCTAAAACGCTTGTGGTACTTATTCAAGTTTTAACATTTATATCAATTTATCTTCTAATCTATATTTACAATATATTTATTAGATACAAAGCCGGTAGCTAGAGGGGAATTTTTCAGTTGTCACTTTTTTACTGTGGTTCTTAACAGAGACTAATTTTATCAGTGATGATAATTTTACAGATATGCCCGTTGTGCGAGCGTAATTTATTGGATGCAGAGTCGGTAGCCAGCAGAGAAGTTTTCAGCTGTCACTTTCTTAAGGTGGTTCTTAGCAGAGACTAATTTTATCAGTGACAGATATGCCCGTTGTGCGAGCGCTTTCAAATAGCATAGTATGGATGCTCAAATAATTTGCAAACTGGAAGATCATATTTTCAATAAGCAGTTGCTATTATTTGACATAATTATGCATAAAAAAGGTTATTTATGACTAAATAATCACGAAACTCGACAGTGTCAATCATTGTAGTGAAAAATTGCAATGATATAAATTTTGTGTTCATGACACCATTAGCCCCTGTCGTGTGCGAACAAGTTACTCCCCGACAGGGTACATTGTCTATCGTAAAAAGAATTTCAAGGCCTTTAAAATGAAGGGTAACATGTTGTATTTAATCATTTGGACCAATGATACAAATGTTACATATTTGCAAAATTTGAAAAAAAAAAATAATAATAATACTAATAATAATAAAGTATCATACTCTACATGAAAATACATTCTGATATTAGAAAGTAGAGGTAAGGTACGCTCCATTAAATTTAGAATAGATTTTACTGTTTCTTTGGGGCTTGATAAATGTGTTTCGCCTCCCACTGTGCAGAAAAAGATAACGCAAATTAAACTTTAAAAAACGTTTTGGACTCCATAAAGCAAGGATCGTTGAGAATCTGTTTCAAATCACATGCTATAGATTAGCTAATAATTCTATAAATGACACACGTGCATTTGAGCCTATATGTATTGAAGTAGTAGCGTATACAGGGAAGGGTGACATTGATCCTACATAAACTGTAGAATCAGTTCTCCATAGTGTACATGATGCAAAACCAAAATCCACTACAAGCCACCCATTTACTATAGTAAGTCCTCTAACAAACATTCTAAGCGAACTACATCTGGGAAATTTTAGTGCAATCACGCTGTAGGTGTGGTGAGGTGAATTTTACACATAAATACAATAAATACTTAAACACATAAATACATTAAAGATACACACCAAATAGTTCCACCAGGCTCAACCGCGTTAACGTATAGTGGGGTCCGATTGGACCAAAGTACATTGCGTTTACTACAACAAAATAATCACTCCCATTTTTGTGGCCAACTACAATTTATTTATAGAACACATGAAATCTCAATTTTAAACATTAATATACAAAAATACACAATTACAAATGAGTTCCCAATTTACCTAACTTGACCTCGAGGTGCACAGTTTATTTTGCATTAATTTGCATATTTATAAAATCCAAATTTGTAATTAATTACTTTTTGTTAAGAACACAATATGTATATTCAATTTTGCTAAAACTCCCATTTATCATAACCCTGCCCTTACACTATTGGATTACATCAGTTACTTAAACATTCATGTACACATTTTAAAATCAATATATAATTTCCATACCTTCATACATAGGACTCTCACTGAGTGCTGTAGCTGACCTCTGCACGTAGGAAAGGGTGGCACAATTAATTGAATGTTTATTAGTTCATTTATTCCGATGGTTCGTGGAAAACACTACCAGTCCGGGAAACACTAGGTTGCATATCATCAGGTCATAAGTTATTGCCAAGTATTATTTTGGAGATGGGCACACAGTCCACTTTCCTTCTCCTCCTCTTAAACGATGGCTTGTCCCAGCGGCTCTTGAGTGAGCATGCGTACAGGTTTTGCCAAATATATACGTTTTCGTAGAGGTTCGGCTGCTGCTTAGGATCCCGGGATTGATGCTCCTCTATCACTCCATACACGCAGTGTTACAGTTACCACGGCTTAAATGCAGCTAAAGGAGCAAGGTCCTACACCGCGCCGTTTTGGTGGTAGAGCTGTGTTGCACTGCAACTAACAAAAACAAATTGACGATGGGCATACTGTTCACTTTCCTTCTCCTCCTCTTAATGCGGCTTAGACCCAGCGGCTCTTGAGTGAGCATGCGTACAGGTCCTTGCCTAAAGAGTGGAGATCAGATACTTTATTTGTAGAGATTGACTGTTGCTTAGGAGCCCTGGATTGATGCTCCGCAATATTCCGTGCACACAGTATTTACGTAACCACGGCTTAAATGCAGCTAAAGGAGCAAAGGTCCTACACCGCGCCGTTTTGGTGGTAGAGCTGTGTGTACTGCAACCAATTAAAACATGACGACCTTCTTCCATTTTCTGGTCGAACTGCCCGAAGAAAAAGCGCCCTCGCGCTGAGTTAGGCTCGGCTCGATTTGGCTACGAGTCGCCTTCTATACCGGACTCACCACGTCGGCTCCTCGGCAAAAGCATTGCCGCCCGAGATAGGGACCGCGGATGCCGGCTCAGAGATGCATCAAAAATACATGCCGGGTCGGGCTACACCGAAATACAAGTGCCCCGCACTTGGAGTGCTCTCTACTCGAGCTCAGAAAAGCAACTAACTATTTTTTACATTTCTAAAACTTTCAAACTTTACAAACAAGGGGAACGACACAAAACAGGGAGGAAATCCCCCCAACTCTCATTCGCTGTTCCCAAACGCTATAAAAAAGAGGAGGTCCAAAAATGCTTCACCATTGGTCTAGAAGCGACGCTAATTTTTTATGCGTTCCACTAAAACACAAGAACCAGAGGGCATACAAAACCAGGGTGGTCCAAAATACCGGACACCGACGCGCGCCACACCTGACAGGGCTATAAATTTTCAAAGATTTGTAGCTCAACTTTGACATTTTGCTGCAATTAAATCTCTGAATATTTACAATCCATGTCAGTGCGCACACAACCCAACGGCGCCAAAAAATCCCAATTCCGTCTGTGCAAAGGCCTAGCTATAAACATAAATCACCAAAACATAGTATACATTTCAATATATTTACACCATTCCCTTTTTTCCCAGGGTTATGTATCAAAATATGTGAAAATATTGTCACAGTAGGGTCCAGATACACCTCACTGCAACGATTTTAGAATTAGATATAGTTTTTTATTTAAATAATGTTAAGTGGAACGTTAATATAATCAATAATAATCGAAAAATTTATTGAAGTTTCTATTTAACCATCATCATAAAATCCGCAAAACTATATTTTAGATAAACTATGGTTGACATCCATAAAAAAAAATCTCGATTATGGGCGCATAACTAAAGTTCTTTTTTTGTGTGTGTGTGTGTGTGTGTCAAAAAAGGCAGAATTTATTTTTTCTAACATCCATCGCCTAATCTACCAATCGTACCGTTATGAAGTTTAACAACCGCTAGTCTTCAAGTTTCGTCTCCCACATAAAAAAATATTAATCAGTTATCATTTTAAAATTGATGTAATTTGTCCCTGGAAGTTTAGTCACTGAAAATTAACAAAATAGGCAGGAAAAATACACTAAAATGATTAAAATAGGAACATTATAATCTAAAATATAGACGCTAGAAGTCTGATTACGTAATGAAATTACGGAAATATTGTTTCAATAACAGCTATATTTCCCTAAAAAATATTATAAAATTTAATCAGTGAGAATTTCTGCTTAAGAGATCAGCATCAAAATGTTTAGTTTATGTTGGAAATGGAAAACCATACTAAACGCAAATAGTCAGAATGTAATTTTGCACATAACTATTTCTTATTACACATCACAACTGCACGTTTTTTCTTCATTGCAAACTCTGACGTCCATCAGCAAATATTGTTTCAAATAGTGAAAATGATATTTTCATTTGAATTGAAATTGGGGCATATCTAAAGATGACCATTATGACCAAAAATATTTCCAATTAAAAAGAACCAACTCTACCAAAAACTCCCCGCCCCCATGTTAATACGTTCGAAATTTAGGCATGAGTCAGTGTTCCTCTGCGCCAAGTCGTCATTTCCGAATCTGTAGCTGGCACTAGTATATTATTATACGCACAAAATCCGATATTCAGGAGTTTTTTGCCAACTTTCAAGATAGCTATAGATATACTATAGATACATTTTATGTAACATTAGTGCGAAGTTGGCAAAAATAAAACAAATGCTTATTATTGGTGTGATAACACGCCATAAAAACGATTTTTTAAAAGTGAACGTTTTACAATTTTTGGCTCGTTTTTTCTTTCTTTAATATTGATGAACCAACAGCCCTAATTACTGAAACAATTTTAATGAATGCTAGTCCATTCTGTGAGTTTTCGTGGGATCTATGTTTTAGATTAAAATTTTAAAACTTCATTTTTAACTTAGTAAAATTACATTTAGAATTTTAATCACGCATGCATTTAGAATTTTAATCACGCATGCATTTAGAATTTTAATCACGCATGCATTTAGAATTTTAAACATACATTTAGAATTTTAAAGATACATTTTTAGATATCTGTCTGTAAACATGAAAACAACATTATTTAGTGAACTTGGGACAATGCAAAATGTTCACAAGCATATGCCTGACTGTTTAGTTTTATAAATAAACAAAACGTTTCCCAACTATTGTCTAGATTTACATTGCAATTAAAGTGCTATATTGAATAAAAACTAAATGCTTTATTGTTGTAAGTCTCTTTATATTAAAACGTAACACGATATTTTGCTATTGTATTACGTGCAAATGTCTAAACATTCAGTTATGAAAATTTGCTGTTCGTAGTATAGTAAGCAGTTCGTAATGGCAGACAGTACGAAAGTACTCACGATGAAGAAACTGGTGCCCCAGGGTATTTGTCAACGTGCATGACACATCGTTGGTCGTGTGTGCCAGTCAGGTTGAAAAAGCTATCTAACCCATGCTGTGCGCGTTTTTACTGGCTAAAGGTCATTAAATGTAGCACTCACTAAATCACAGTTATTGATTAAGTGCGAGTTGAGACGGATCGAACAAATCTGAAATGTATCAAGTGAGAGAAAAACCGGGATTCAAACCGAATATAAGTGCTCGATCATTTTGAAAAGTGGTTTTGAAATTTTTTTAATTATTTCTCTGCATGGTCGTCCCTAGTTCGAATTTTCAAAATATTAGATTTTTCGCCGACCTGAACGATAATGAAGCAACCCGAGTGCTCCATAATAAAGCAAATTACTTTGAATTTTTCTATTATTTATATGCATCGTCAACCCTAATTCGAAATTTTGAAATTTTTAATTTTTCCCTTAGCCTCTAAGCTCACAGCGATTAAATGACACCAAAATCGAGATTTCATATATAGCGGAAGCTCTCTATAATTTTGATTCACCACCCTTTCATTCACTCACTCCGTTCAGTGCATATATAGATACCAAAATTGCTAAAATGGAAACTTTTCTTCCCATTGCCAGACAGACTCCAGAAAATCGTGAAAAGTAACTTCCAGAGTACTGGGATCCGTGCCAAGGAAGGCAAAGTTAAGAGTCATTCTTTTCATTTCTTATGCACTGAACGTTTTATGAATTATCTAAGCCTAGACCGCTCCTACGGCTAAAGGTAGTCTATCTTAAAAAGAAATATTTTAAAGCGAAACACGCAAAGTGTGTGGGGACTTCAAAGGTCTTTCGAAATTCATTTATTTAAAACTTCATACAAAGCATACGAAGCGGTCAATCTGTGATTTTATACAAAGATTTAAATGGATTATTTCTCTTTATCTATTAAACCAGAGGCTGTAACCTTTTATCCACTGCTACCGCTAACAGACTTCACAATAATTTCCTGGCTAGTAGTCAATAAATTATATATTATATGCACATATACGTATACGTATATATTACATACGTATATTTAGAATACGTATATTAGAAACAATTATTTTCACAAAAATAAAAAACACGTAAATGTGCTTGGGTTGTTTAGTAGTAACGTCATACAAATAATCAGAGTGAGCAGATAATTATTTCAGAAGATATGAATGGAAGTCTTAGAAACTAATTTAACATTAGGAGTTCAAAACTTTACATACTCACAACTCAGAAACGCTTCACCCAAATGACTTGAAATTTGGTACCACAGGTTGAATTTTGCTCTAGTTTCGAACTATGTTGTCAAACTTGGATGTTGCCATTTAAAATTTCAAAACCTGTGCGCGTTTTGATGTGAAGACGGTCCCTTATGCAAATTTTACGCACATTAATTTGTAGAGGATGTTATTCCTAATCGAATGGTATCATTCAATTTTCTCTACGATGAACGATGCTCGATTTACAGAGGGTGGGGCGTTTTTTTCCGCTGCTGTACAATCCGGAGTACACAAAAAGCAAACACTATAATCAATATGTACAATATTTACAAAAAGGAGTAGGGTATTGCAGAGCATAATAGGTAACAGAGATTGGAACAGTGCAAGCCCCATTGATCACGAAAATTGAAAGCAGGACTCCTTTACGAACTTGTCATTTAACACTATTAGAAATCTGGCATTGAGGACACAGTTTTTGAGATAATAAAAGGATTGACTGTTACGACTGACATTGGAAAACCAAGTTGCTTGATTGCCAGGAGAAGGTTTAATCAAGTGAAATTTTTTGGTAAAGGGGCAGGAAAAGACAGAATGATCTACATCGCTGAAATTGTTGCATAAGCAGTTAGAGGATTTTTTGTGTTTAAAATAGTAAAGAGAGTCAAGAAAAGGACCATGAACATTGACCAGTTAAAAAGTAAATTAAATATTTAATATGTATTTGGAGATTAATATTAACGTTAGGGAGATAATTTGGGATTCTGGCAGGATCATGAGTCCTAGGAGAGATATATTCGTTAAAGTAAGTTTGCCAGTTTTTGCGTAGGAGTTTTTTACAAAAATTGGTCAAATAAGAATAAGGGAAGGGAATGGTTAAAGGAGAATCAGAGGGAGATGCCTCTTTGGCTTGAAAGTCTGCGACTTCATTTCCCAAAATGTCAGTGTGGGCTTTGACTCAGGAGAGATTAAAGAGATGATTTGAGATTAAGGTGGAATGTTCAACACTGTTAATAGAATTTGACTTGTTTTTGATTGATTTGAAAATCACAATTGATGAGAGGCTGTCCGAAATTGATGAGAGGCTGTCCGTGTTCCCATTATAAAAGTTTAAATTTGAAGTTTGTTTAATTTTTCAAGTTTAAATTTTGTTGTCATTAATTTCGGACCCATCAGTATAAAATTTTAAAGAGGAAAAAATGAGAGGCTGACGAATTTTGAGGATGACGATACGTTTGCCAGGTGAAATATTAGAAAGAGGATAGTTGAAGTCAAAAAGGTTAGGGAAGGGGAGAACAGGATCATGAAAGGAATTAATTCTATGTTTCCAGAATATGAATTTTTATGTAAAATATTAATTAAGAACGGGGGAAATTCCGGTAATGGGGTAAAGAGAAGATGTTCTAAATCCGAAGAGATCTTTAATAGAAAGGTTCTTTGTAAAGAAATTAAATTGTTATTTTGAGGCCCGGTAAGATTTCCCCCCAAATACCAGACCCGTAAGTAATAATTTTATTGATTGCCGATAAATACCAAATTTTAAGAAAATACTTGTTGACACCCCAAATACTACCCGGAAGTTTCCAAAAGTAAATGAGGGCTTAAAGCATTTATCCTTTAAATGAAATATGTGGGCACTCCATTTTAAGTTGTCGGCAACAATGAGGCCGAAAAATTTGAGGTTTCTACTAATTTTGATTGGATATACCTCATCTGTGTATTATTATTCCTATCTATCATTAAAGAGGAAGTAGTGAATACTTGCTTCAAAATATGTTACACTTGTGATGATGGTGTGTGTGTGTGTGTGTGTGTGTGTGTGAGGGGCGGGAGGTTCGCCGTCCCCGATGGTGAGGGATAGGTTCGAACTCAGAATCTTTAGATTGCTAATCCCGTGCTATGCCATCAGGCCTAAAAGAATTCTTCTAGGCCGAGCGAAAGATCTAGGATGTCTTTCGTAGCAGTGAGTGACTCAATACTCCAGCCTCGTCACACACTCCCTTTCTTGGTGAGGACGTAGATAGGATATCTACGGACGAGAAGCTCAGTCGAATTTCAGTGAGGAAGGGGGCCAGCCGGAAAACTTCCTACACGTCCCCAAGCTGAAACTCAGTCGGATGCTAAATAGCGGGGAGGCGTTGTTGTTGTTGAGACCCAGACCGTCCGATCTACCAGAAAGGTGCAAGGTAACTGTTTGGACAGCCTGACTGAGCCACCCAATTTAGGAACCCAGTGGGAGAGGCATCTACAGGGAGCGTGCCCTCCTTTCCCTACCACCAACACCTCGCGGAAGGACTTACGGACCCACATGTTTAACTTGACCGTACTCCGCGTGAACACTGCTGAAATTTTGGCAGCGGAGGGAATCGAATCCGGGCCAACCGAGTGCAATTCCCGCGCGCTAACCACTGGGCTACCGCGCCCCCTAGCCGGGAGGCGTTGTTGTTGTTGTTCAGACCCAGACCGCCCGACCTACCAGAAAGGTGTAAGGTAACTGTTTGGGAACGCCTAGAAGAGTCATCCAATTTAGACCGGAACCCAGTGGTGGAGACACCCATAGGGACCGTACCCTCCTTTCCCTACCACCAACCTCTCGGACGGACTTATGGCTCCACATGTTTAACGTGATCGTACTCCGCGTAAACACGGCGACAGGTTTGGCAGCGTAGGGAATCGAACCCGGGCCTGCCGGGTGCAACTCCCGCAAGCTAACTACACGGCTACCACGCTCTTAGCCGGGAGGCGTTGTTGTTGTTGAGACCTAGAACGTCCAACCTATCAGAAAGGTGTAAGGTAACTAGCCGGGAGCCGTGTAATATCTCACCGTGCGGTGTCGTGACGTCAGTCGTAGTCAACCAGGAGAGGTACTGCTCTTATACCGGGTGGTCAGAATTAAAACACCCCTACTCTAAGCTCTCTATACTTCGAACTACTCAGTGTAAAGGCTCCAAAATTGTTGAACCTACTATTCAAGACATGGGGAAAGGGATTACTCAAAACCAAATTAGTTCCAGATACACCGATAGGTGGCGATGTACAACAGAAAATATGCTGACCAGACACAAAATAATCACAAAAAAACAAACACATGCGATATGGAATTTTTCATCTTTAATTTATTTTGCTGATATGAAAAAAAAAACAAAAAAGTGAAGAAACTTCAGCAGTCATTGTAACTGCAATATCGCACTGAAAACACAAAAATTTGCATAAACCCTTGGTTTGCAGCTACAATGTTCTGGGCATAAAAGGGGATAAAACTGGGAAATTTTCATTCTTATCAACGATGGCTGTCACACTGCCAGAACGCGCTTTGCTTGTGAAGCTGTTTTATGAAAACAAATTACATGCTACAGCTGCCCTTCGAGAGTTTCGTCGACTTAAGAATTTGCGCAAAGGACCATTACTTCCACAAGCTCTGAGGAGAATGATCACTCGATTCGAAAAAACTGGACATCTTGGAGTTTTGCCGGGTCGAGGACTCAAATCGACTCGTCCAGATGTCGTTGACGATGTTGCCAGCGCTATTGTTCAACAATCAATGGATAACGTTATAGGCTGTAGTAGTGCACGTGGAGTGTCACGACACTTGGGTCTTCCCTACAGCACAGTGCGGAACGTACTGAGAAACATAGTGCATTTTTTCCCGTACGAAATTAGTCAATCTCCACTTGCTGACCATCGACAGGGAGAAATGACTGACCTTTGTATTGACATTTCTGGCTAGAGTTGAAGTGGATGCATCGTGACCATAGCAGATACTATGGAGCAGTGAAGCGCATTTCCATCTAAGTGGAACAATCAACACCTATAACTGTCGCATTTGGGACACGGAAAACCCTCGTACCTTCCAAGAGATAGCACTTCACTCAACGAAAGTTACAGTCTGGTGTGGATTCACAGCCACATTCATTCTTGGACCTTTCTTTTTCGAAGAGGCTACTCCTAATGGAGCTGTGACATGCACCGTGATGGCCAGGAGGTAATACAAAAACATGCTCGAAAATTTTGTTGTACCCCAACAGCAACAGCACCATTGTCTTGATTCAATTACCTTTATGCAAGATGGAGCGCCTCCACACATTGAACTCTGTGTACAGCAGTTTCTTCGGCAACATTTTACTAATGACAGAGTAATTAGTCGTGCGTTTCCGACAACATGGCCGTCTCGTTCTCTAGATCCCTGTGATTTTTGGCTGTGGGGATACTTAAGAAGGCTTGTTTATCGAGGACGTCTGGTAACCTTGGCAGATTTGAAAGAACGTATCACTCTGCATTTGAGAAGCATCTCAATCGACCAATTACAATCCGCAATTGAACAAGCTGTCCACAGACTGCAGATTTTACATCTTGAAGAAGTGAACCATATTGAGCAGCATTCCCTGCATCGGTAAGGTCCTTGTGATATGAATGTTTGGTACGTTCGAATAAAATGTGTTACAACTGTGTATTTTGTGTCTTTTCAGCATATTTTCTGTTGTACAGCGCCACCTATCGGTGTTTCTGAAACTATTTTTTTTCACGTAATCCCTTTCCCCATGTCTTGCATAGTAGGTTCAACAGTTTTGGAGCCTTTACACCGAGTAGTTCGATGTATAGAGAGCTCAGAGTAGGGGTGTTTTAATTCTGCCCACCGGTATATAGGAGCCTTAATGAGATGAGGTAAGTAGAAAGTGTGCGTCATCTGTCGTGCTGTTATCTCCTGAGAGAGGTGATATCATTAGAGATAGAGAATGTTGTGTGCTCTTATGTCTAAAATTACAAACTGTGGGGGGCTGCAGTTCTCCGATGGTGGGGGATAGGTTCGAACTTGAAACCTTTAGATTGCTGACCCCGCGCTATGCCATCAGTCCCAAAAAAATTCTTCTAGGAAGAGGGAGTAATCTGGGATGTCTTTCGTAACAGTGAGTCACGCAATGCTGAAGTCCCGTCACACTCTAATTTATGAATATTAAATATTATTTAGTAAACAGTACGTGTACTTCTTAGGTCTCCATTTATTTCTCCTCGATATTATTAAACTAACAGAATATGTGCACAAATAAGCTTTGAAGAACGTTGACCATAGATAGATACATAGAAGCACGAGTTTTAAAATTATAAAGGAAGAAGTCTTGACCATTTCACTTCCAAGTAATAATATATTTATCATTACAATGGCATTGTTAAGTGCATTTATTAATTCATTTAGGTTTAAGACATTTTGCGAATCACTTCCAATGAAATAGCTGTTTCAAAACCTAAACAGTACTGGAATAACTCAGTATCGAAAGACCTAATCTTTTAAAAATTCGTCAAATGATATTTTAGAGTAGTATGACACAAACACGTACAAACACGCAGAAACACAGAAACACAACCAGACTCACTGATACATGGCACGCTAAACATTTACAATTATCTATTGTGCACTAAATCTGTAATTCTATCAAAAACATGTATATTCTACTCTAATACATTGCTTTAGGTACACAATATATAATGTTTTGTTAGAAAATTTAAATAATTTACCTAGATATAAAATGAAATATATAGCTAAAATTATGTTATTTTCTCTGCGTGTTCTAAAAAACAAAATGCCTGAGACAACTTATTAAAATGTGTTATATTTTAAAGATTACCGATATTTAAATAAATATAAAATATTTGTATAAACGCAAAATACAATAAAAGTTTAAGATTCGTCCGATTTCGAAATTAAAAACAGCCTCATTCATCAGGAGAAACAAGATTTGAAACCCCACTTATTCAAGCAAGAATTGAATTTTCAACAGAATATCTAACAAGAAAGATCAATCATGCTTAAAGCATTGATTATGAAACACTTTCCAACTTCAATGCAATTTTATTTAAACACCTCTAAAATGCAATACATTCCTCGGTAATATGTTAAAACTCATCACAATACTACATTAATTTATTATATTTGAAAACTTAAACCTTCATTGAAAAAATGAACTTCATTCAAATAACGGCATTGAAATATGAATTGCCTGGTTTAAACATCTCTAAAATGCGATACATTCCTCTGTAATATTTTTTAAATTATCATAATACTACGATAATTTATTATATTTGAAAACTTCATCGAAAACAACTGAAATTCATTCAAATGACGTCCTAGAAAAAATAACACGCCTGGCTCTCTCTATAAAAACAGCATTTCATTCATAACATTTTCCCATTCAATTCATTTATCACAATACTATAATAATTTATTTTATTTAAAAATTAAGACCATAGAGCTACAAGTAATTAAACTCTATGCTTAAAACTTCATCGAAAAAAATCGTCCTTCTCTCTGTAAAATCAATGAATATTTCATTCATATCAGCTATGCAGACTCCATGAGCTAAATAATTTTGCGTTAAAGAAATACAGCAATTCTCATACATCGCATTCTACATATTTTGCTGTTTACATTTTACATAAGTGAAAAATAGGCTTCGTTGTAGAAATAATCACATTTGGATGATCATTTAAACTCAAATTAATTGTAAGTGCGTTGTTTCAGTATGTAGATGCACAGAATTTAAGCAAAACTTAAGCGGTTTTAAGACGGATACAACACTCAATATGAATTAAAAATAACTTTAAAAATCACGATTTTGAGACAAGATGGATGCCATATATCATTTTGAAGTGGGTCACGTGATCTTTTCATATCATGGTCACGTGATCGCTTCATTCAAGAGGTGTTATTAATATTTTAATTTTTATTTAAAAACTACTGAATATATTTTGCTGAATTTTTTTTTTATATATTTTATAGAACAATTTGAATATTACCTAAAATTTTCGATGCAATTGGTGAATTTTAAATCCGCTTAAAAAATGTTTGAAAAATTAGGTCCCATAGGTCTCAATGTATTTCATTTTTTCAACCCGGGCTCAATCCAAAACTAATTGGGTGATAAATATTCATTTATATTCCCATAGGTCCTACAGACCGCCTGAACAACATACTAAAATTTCATTTTGATTAAGTCATTTTTACGGCAGTTATCGTGCTAACGAACAGACAGACAGGCAAACAGACAGACAGAATGAACAAAGTCATAAACACTTTTCAACTTTGTTGTAAAGTGTTAAAAATAAGTGAAATAAATAGAATACATTTGAAAACAAATGGAAAGCATTGAGAAAAATTGGGAACAAAAGTGAAAAACAAACATGAAGTAACCCATTCATTTCGGAGGCTATGAGCTGACATTGTCAATAAAATGTATTGACAATGTCAGCTCATTTTGTATTAATTTGAATATTTTGTATTAATTTATTATTTTCAACTGAAGTGTACAGTGCTAATTAAAGTATATACTATTTCACATAAATTTCTGATAAGGAACTTTAATTCTTACACATGAAAAGTATCCCGGCCGTCCAACTAGTTACTCTAAGTCCTCTGGACGAGTCGGACGGTCTGGGTCTTCAACATGAAAAGTATCTTCCACAGTATTGGATATTTGCCAGACATGATAGTTGAAAGTCATTTTTCCCATTTCTTATGAATAGAACATTTTATAAATTATCAAGAAGTTGGATTGATCTTAAAAAAAAAAAAAGCAAAAAGTTCACCGACCTTCCAAAATACGTAATTTAAATCGAAACACGCAAATTGCGTGGATTTCTAAACGCAAAATATATATATTTTTAACACTTTACAACAAAGTTGAAAACTTTGTTGTAAAGTGTTTATAACTTTGTTGTTTATTACTTTGTTCATTCTGTCTGTCTGTCTGTCTGTCTGTCCATTAGCACGATAACTGCCGTAAAAATAACTTAATCAAAATGAAATTTTAGTATGTGGTTCAGATGGTCTGTAGGACCTAAGGGAATATAAATGAATAATAGCACCCAATTAGTTTTGGATTGATCCCGGGTTGAAAAAATGAAATACATTGAGCCCTATGGGACCTAATTCTTCAAACATTTTTAAACGGATTTAAAATTCACAAAATGCTTCTAAAATTTTAGGTAATATTCAAATTGTTATATAAAATATAAAAAAAAAAAATCAGCGGATTATATTCAGTAGTTTTTTTAAAAAAAAATTAAAATAGTAATAACATCTCTTATATGAAGCGATCACGTGACCATGATATGAAAAGATCACACGACCCACTTCAAAATGATATATGGCATCCAACTTGTCTCAAAAATCGTGATTTTTAAAGTTATTTTTAATTCATATTGAGTGTTGTATCCGTCCTAAAACCACTTTATTTTTGCCTAAATTCTGTGCATCTACATACTGAAACAAAGCAATTACAATATATTTGAGTTCAAATGCTCATCCAAATTAGAATATTTCTACAACGAAGCCTATTTTTCACCTATGTAAAATGTAAACAGCAAAATATATAGAATGATTTGTATTAGAATTGCTGTATTTCTTTAACACAAAATCATTTAGTTCAGGGAGTCTGCGTAGCTGATATGAATGAAATATTCATTGATTTTACAAAGAGAAGGACGATTTTTTTCGATGAAGTTTTACGCATAGAGTTTAATTACTTGTAGCTCCATTGTCTTAATTTTTAAATAAAATAAATTATTATATTATTGTGATGAATGACATGAATGGGAAATTATTTAGGAATGAAATGCTACTTTTATAGAGAGAGCCAAGCGTGTTATTTTTTCTATGACGCCCTTTGAATGAATTTCAGTTTTTTTCGATGAAATTTTCAAATATAATAAATTATCGTAGTATTATGATAATTTTAAAATTATTACCATGGAATGTATCACATTTTAGAGATATTTAAACCATGCAATTTATATTTCAATGCCGTCATTTGAATGAAGTTCATTTTTTTCGATGAAGGTTTAAGTTTTCAAATATAATTAATTAATGTAGTATTGCGATAAGTTTTGAAATATTACCGAGGAATGTATTGCATTTTAGACATGTTTAAATAAAATTGCATTGAAGTTGGAAAGTGTTTCATAATCAATGCTTTAAGCATGATTGATTTTTCTTGTTTTTAATTTTATGCTTAAACCTGATGACTTTTCCACCGCGTGACTTACCTTACTGGTTAAAATTACTTATTTACTACTTCGCTATTTGTTCTTTGATACGAGATATATATTAGAAGGCTTATATAATACATGAAATAAACATTTTCAACACTTTACAACAAAGTTGAGAAGTGTTTATGATTTGTGCATTATGTCTGTCTGTCTGTCTAACCGTTAACACGATAACTGCTGTAAAAATGACTTTATCAAAATGAAATATTAGTATGTTGTTCAGACGGTCTGTGGGACCTATGGGAATATAAATGAATAATATCACCCAATTAGTTTTGGATTGAACCCGAGTTGAAAGAATGAAATACATTGACCCCTATGGGACCTAATTTTTCAAACATTTTTAAGCGGATTTAAAATTCACAAATTGCTTCGGAAGTTTTAGGAAATATTTAAATTATCCCATAAAATATATAAAACAATTTCCGCAAAATATATTGAGTAGCTTTTTAAATAAAAATTAAAATCACAACTACACCTTTTATATGAAGCGATCACGTGACCATTCTATGAAGAGATCACGTGACCCACTTCAAAATAAAATATTGCATCCATCTTGAGTCAAATTCGTGATTTTTAAAGTTCTTTTTAATTCATATTTAGTGTTGTATTCATGTTTAGTGTTACGTCATGGAGTCTGCAATATAGCTGATATAAATGAAATATTCATTGATTTTACAGAGAGAAGGACGATTTTTTCGATGAAGTTTTAAGCATAGTGCTTAATTACTTGTACCTACATGGTCTTAAGTTTTTAAATAAAATAAATTATTATAGTATTGTGATGAATGAAATGAATGGGAAAATGTTACTGAATGAAATGCTGCTTTTATAGGGAGTGCCAGGCGTGTTATATTTCGATGACGTCACTTGAATGAAGTTCATTTTTTTCGATGAAGGTTTAAGTTTTCAAATATAATAAATTAATGTAGTATTGTGATAATTTTTAAAATATTAACGAGGAATGTAATGCATTTTAGAGATGTTTAAATAAAATTGCATTGAAGTTGGAAAGTGTTTCATAATCAACGCTTTATACATAATTGATTTTTCTTGTTTGAAATTACACCAAACTTGCATAGTTCATTTGATGCTTTTATGCTTTATTAACTTTGACTTGTGGCAGGAATTAATAAAGGCAATTTATTAAAGAAATTCATATAGGCATTGTGATATGCTGTTACTTTGACTGATAAATAAGGCCAGAGGTGGCTTTAAAAAGTAATATAAATAGGAGACTTGATAATCAAGATTGGCATCTGGTCTGCATACAATAGATAAAACCAAGGACAAAGCGTTTTTAAAAAACGAAAAGTATTTAATTTAACATCCTGAAATTTGTATTAGTTCTTTATTTATAATATTTTAAAATTCGTAAGCGTTTAAACTTATTTTGTAATATCCGTGTATATTTCTTGTATTATTTTAGTAAGTTCATTTACCATTTTATATTTTATGCAAATTTGTTTTAAAATGGTCTCTATATAAACATTCCATTCTTTTACTACTCATTTAACCACTGATGAAGGGCGTATATACGTCCGAAAGCGCTCTGGCAGTTTTTAACAGCATTTTGTACGTCTTTTAGGATGTTAAATTAAGGACCCTTCGTTTTTTAAAAACGCTTTGTCTTTGGTTTTATCTAGGAGACTTGATGTTGTAAAGAAATGGTTGTGAGTTGAAAATATGTTAAATATGCATAGAATTCCATTGGAGTAAAATGTTAATTTTTCACAAATCCACATTTAATAGTAGCATAAATTTGTGACAGGTGCCTTGAAGTAAATTTTGCTTTATAAGTGATGATATCATGTATATTATACAGCTCAGTGAGACTTAATAACGAAGGAATTACTGACACAGCCCAAACTGCCAAAGGCGGAAGCTTGAAACTATGCATACACATGTTACTTGTCCTATAAATAATAAAATAAGTATAAAATTTTGATCCTGTTCGACACATTTTTAAATCTAGAAATTTTGTGTCCCAACATTCTTCCAGCTGTAACTGGATAACAACTAAACTCACGAATATCGTTTTTGCTTCATCATGCTTAAAAAAGCAATGACCAAAATGTTCTGAAATAAGTACAATGTGGTCATAAAAAAACGTCCCCGATATATGAACCACTAGCGGCCTATCCGCTCAACCAATCGAAAGGAAATTTCATATATTGTTATTTGTAGGTATGCTCTCGAGATTGTGATGATTTCAAGCAATAGCGCTCTAACGGTTACGGTTACAGTGAAAAAATTTCGAAATTTTTGAATGGCAATACAGATTTTGTGTTTTTGTGAGAAAAATCTTTCATTACATTCAAGAATTTTGGCCCCAAGGAGATGGGGATGTCATATTGATATTTGAGGTTGTTATATTGATATATGACGGTTTGAGTGTAAAACACGACATTTTTCAGTTCTTCTCGAAATCATTCTCTTTCGGAAGCCAATTTTATTACAAGGTTTTAAATCTGAACACGTTCGCACATTCATGCTGAAAGTGTGGGAATTTCGCTCGGGCAAATGTTCCGAAGCTAATTTCTTATTACTTTATTTCATGCCCGGGGGCTGCGGTTTCGTCTCTGCAGGCGAAGGCGCGAGGTTTCGCACCGACCGTTTGATGCTGCATTTAAAATTCGTGCAAGGAGTTGAAGGTCGAGGCGACCTATATTACCATTTTTCACAGTAGTGGGCTTCTCTTGACCCTGAGATTTCTTTGGAGAAGGAGCTCGTGAACTGCGCTCCCCAAAATGTTGGACACAAAGGAATTTTTGACCCAACGGTCATTTTTGTGTTTCGGATTATAACTTTGATTCAGAAGGAATCTTATAATCCGTGTGGGCCAAGACAATTATCTTTTATTTACAAATTCTAAATTTTTATTCTTTATTTCAGTGGACCTAGACGAAAATCCCTTACCATTTGGCTGTAGAATTAAAGAATTCGGGATCCTGAAGTACTGAATTAGACCTGTGAGTTCAGAGCTCGACATCGCGGATTGCCTGGAATTTTCTCGAAAGAGTCGAGTGGATGATTCCTAGTGATTACTCGTCCTGGCTAGCTGGATCTTTATTCAGTCGATGGATTCGGTTATGTGCTATGTGAACTCGGCTAATGTGTGGACGATTTGCTTCTTGATCCTTTGAGATCTTGAGTCGAAGTACTCATATCTAAATCTGTGCTTGTGTGAAAGTGGTCACTTGAAACAGTGATGATGCATTCAGGTATTTAAATTAGTTATGTGGCATATATATTGAAAACATCGAAATTCTTAAAAGAGAATTTCTGAATCTAAATTGTGGCCAGAATTTCGGTTCGTGCTTAAAGTATTATAGTGTATAAGAATTAAGTACAAGGGCCAAATATTATCTAGATATATTTAATACAGAAAATGGCCAGAATTATTTTCTCTGCTACTTCTTTATTTCCATGAGATATAAATATAAATAAAAGAGTTTATTATGATAATTTGACTCATGTTTTCCCAAACTGAACTTTGTTGTTTTTTTGCTATGTGTCTCTGTGTCCAGTTTGCATGTTGTAAGCCTGGGCAGCCGGAACTAGGGTTATTGCGAAACAACGCTCAAGTAAGTCATTGTAATTATAATATCAAATTTTTTTCTGTTTGTGTGATCCTTGGAAGGGGGCTTAATTTCATATTTCCTTTTCGCCCTCCTGTCCTTGGATACACAATCTGGTGCACATAAATATATCTTTATTTTCGTTACATAAACCACTATATCGGCTGATTTAGTTATGGCACCGTTCCTGTGTATCATGTGCATCTCCCCTTTTCCACTATCACAATATCATGTATATTATACAGCTCAGTGAGACTTAATAACGAAGGAATTACTGACACAGCCGAAACTGCCAAAGGCAGAAGCTTGAAACTATGCATACACATGTTACTTGTCCTATCAATAATAAAAGAAGTATAAAATTTTGATCCTGTTCGACACATTTTTAAATCTAGAAATTTTGTGTCCCATGTGTGTATTCTTTCAGCTGTAACTGGATAATAACTAAACTCACGAATATCGTTTTTGCTTCATCATGCTTAAAAAAGCAATGACCAAAATGTTCTGAAATAAGTACAATGTGGTCATAAAAAAACTTCCCCGATATATGAACCACTAGCGGCCTATCCGCTCAACCAATCGAAAGGAAATTTCAGATATTGTTATTTGAAGGTATGCTCTCGAAAAATTTCGAAATTTTTGAATGGCCTCACCCGCTTTTTTCCTAAGCAAATTGATCAGCTCATTGAAAAACCATAAATGGCGTTGGAACGATATGACGAAAATTGGCTGCGTTAAACATTTGCAAAGAAGAGCATTGTAAAGGACCAATGACAGCACAGAGAGGAGCTGCATTGACGCACTTTGCATAATTCACAGGGATAGACAGTAGAAGCGCCAATCACAGAACACCATGTGCAAAGCATTGCTTGTAAAAAACCTTTAATAAACAGTGTGACAAGATTGTTTCTTCAATAATGTGTTCGAACGTGCCAACAAGATGACACTTACAGGGAAACAACGAAGTGAATTGATAAAGCTGTTTTATCCGAACGGGAGAAATGCTGCCGAAGCAATCCGAGTTTGTCGGCGAAATCATAAGCTAAAACGAGGCCCATGTTCCGTACGAACTGTAGGTGTGATTTGTTAAAAAACTTGAAGAAACTGGATGCGCATGTGATATACCGCGATACGGACAACCAACTGTTCCTGTTAAAGCTGTTGCGGAAGTGCATAATACGATTACTGCAGGTCCATTGCGTACTGCAAGAAGTGTTGCCCGCAATTTGGATGTACCGAAAATCACAGTTCTCAAGCTTCTGCGCTCTGTTCTGCGGATGTTTTCTTATCGATTCCAGCGCGTCCAGATGTTGCAACCTGGAGACGAGCAACAGCGTGTCGACTTTGCGAATTTTTTCCTCATCAGATATGAAGAAGATAGAAGGTGGCCGCTGTGGATATTATGGACGGTTGAAGCGCATTTCTCCTTAAATGGTAACGTTAACTTCAAGAACTGCTTTCAGTGGGCTGACGTAAATCCTCACGATGTGGCACCAGTGCCTTTACACGAAGCTAAAGTGACTGTGTGGTGCTGCACATTCGTTCCCGGTCCGTACTTCTTCGAAGAGGTCACTTCCAATGGTATGCAAACGTGCTCCATCACAGGTCCTCGGTATAAAACAATGTTGCACAATTACGTAATTCCAGAATTGCAGCAGCGAAATGTCGTTAACGAAATTGTATGGATTCCAGATGGTGCTCTTCCACACGTCGCTACATGTGTTCGACAAGTTCTGCAACATAACTTTGGTGATAGAGTCATCTCCCGTAACTTTGTAGTTTCGTGACCACCGCGATCCCCCGACCTCACTACGATGGACTTCTGGTTCTGGAGTTATCTGAAATCTAAGGTGTACACATCAGATCCACGAGATTTGTCAGAATTAAAAGATGCCATAAAACGTGAAGTTATACAGGTTCCTCCTGCGATTGTACGTTCGTCATTGTTGTCCTCACTTTGTTTTGTTGTCAACACTTTGTACCTTCATGCAATGCGTTATCATCTGCGAAGGTAGGCACGTTGAAAACTTGTAATTCCAATAAAAGTTTTTTTCTCTCTTCACTCTTTTGTTGCTATTGGTCCTTTGCAATGCTCTTCTATGCAAATTTTTTACGCCGCCAATTTTCGTCCTAAGTGCATCGTTCCAACACCATTTATGGTTTTTCAATGCGCTGATCAATTTGCGTAGGGAAAAAGTGAATGTTGCCATTCGAAAATTTCGATTTTTTTTCAGTGTAACCGTAACCGCGAGAGCTCAATTGTTTAAAATCATCACAATCTCGAGCGCATACCTTCAAATAACAATATCTGAAATTTCATTTCGATTGGTTGAGAGGATAGGTCGCTAGGGGTTCATTATATAGGGGGAGTTTTTTTATGACCACCCTGTATATATCAGTACAACCTCACGCCCTTATTCATAACAGACCATATTTTCAGATTTTATAATTCATATTTTATGCAGTTCATATTTCATATGTAACCATAGTAACTCCGTTACTATGATTACATATGGAACAAAACCGTCTACTGGCCACACTGATCAAACTACTGAAACTATAAATGATTGACTGTTAGATTAAAATATCTGAAAACGTTGAAAATACACAACATAAAGTGATTGAAAATAAAATATTTTATTTTACATAGTGCTCATATTAATTCAGATTTGAATTACATTCGAACTTTAAAGAAAAATTTTGAAAAAAGAGCAACATTAAAGTATCTATTTACTGCGCATACTGCAATTGTCAATCGTACTCTTGAGGCTAGTTATCAAATTTCCGTACTCATCGCTAAATCTGGGAAAAATCATACAATAGGAGAGAATTTAATCAAACCATCAATATCGGCATTTCTTAAAACGGTTCTGGAAAAAGATGACAAAGACGTGAAAGCTATGCCACTCAGTGAAAATACTGTTAGCAGAAGAATATGCGAAAAGAGTGAAGATAGAACTTGTTGAAAAGCTGAAAACAAGAAAATTCTCACTGCAAATGGATGAATCAACTTTAAGAGACAATGAGGCCGTATTGATAACTTACGTAGGATATATATTGATAAAGGGGATTTTGCTGAAAAAATGTAGTTCTGTAAATCATTAGAAAGTACCACTACCTCCAAAGATATATATAATAAGCTAAAAAATTACTTTGATGTCAATAATATACCAATGAAAAACATGACATCTTGCGCTGCAGATGGTGCCCCTAATATGATGGGCAAGAAAAATGGCTGCTTAAAATTGATGAAAGATGAGAATCCAGAAATGCTTCTTGTGCAATTGTGTTATTCATAGGGAAAACTTGGTAGCTAAAATCATTTCGCCTGTTTTATTGAAGTACTAAATTCAGTTATAAAGTGTATCAATGCTATTAAAGCTAATGGCAAATCTGAGCATTTCTTCAAGCTATTTTGTGAAGAACAAAATGCAGACCATGTGAGATTTTTACTTCACAATGAAGTAAGATGGCTCTCGAAAGGGAACTGCTTGAAAAGATTTATGGAACTATTTGATACTCTTGGTGATTTTTTAAGCGACAGACCTGAAATTAAGTATCTGTTAACGGTCGATGGTAAAGTATCTGTGAGTTATTTAGCCGATATCTTTGAAAAACTAAATATATTAAATAACCAACTTCAAGGAACAAATAAAACTCTTGTCGATGCAAAAGCGAAGGTATTTGGTTTCATTGCCTTTATTGAATTATGTCAGGAATATATTTACAGCAAAAATTTTGAAAAATTTCATTGGTTCCAAAAATGTGAAGTGACTGATACCGCTATACTTGTTATTGCTGATCATCTGAAAATTCTATCGGCTGATTTAAAAGAAAGATTTTCTGATTTGAAACAAATTGATTTTCCAACTTGGATGATGCAGCCAATGTTAGTGGATTTTTCTGATATTTCAAATATGCAGTATCAAGAAGAACTCGCAGAAATGCAAAATGACGAGTCAGTTAAAACTTAATTTAATATAAAAGGAGCGATGGCATGGCTTTGAGAGGAAACAGAAATCAAAAATCCAAATTCAACCAAATGTGCAAGAAAACTATTGTTACCGTTTCCATCTTCATATTTAGCAGAATGTGGATTTAGTGCCATAAATGAGTTGCTCCTAAAAAAAAGAAATCGACTGGACATAACACAACGGGGAGACTTGAGACTGAAGCTAACTAAATTGGAACCTAACATAAAATCTCTTTGCAGCAAGCAGCAAGCGGAAGGATCTCACTAAATTAAAATAATAAATAATTACTAATAATTAAAATAATGTAGAAAAAGCTTCCATTAAAATTATTTCGTACTAGAATTTCAGTTCTCTATTATATGTTTTGAAAATTTACTTACTGTGTTTCTTCAACAATTTCCTGGTAATTTCTTCCTAAAACCTATCATTTAAGTTTCTTCAGTGAATATTTCAATTTTTGAATATTAAAAATTATGTATATGTTACATAGGGGGCATAAGAAATTTAGAAAGGCTTAGGTGGGGCATGGTACAAAAAAGGTTGGGAAACACTGGTATAGCTAATTAGATTTTTGTTAAACCATATTTATTTCAATTAAAAATTATTAAAAGTCTCTCAAATTAATATCAAATCAACAAAGATTTAACCACATTTATTAAAATATATATAAAAGAAAAACTTTGCGCTTTACATGGATTTAAAAAAAGTACACTGCAGGTGTAAAATAATTTTTACTTATCCCAACATCCTTGATCATAACTGACTAAAAATAAAATCATCCAGCGTCCATGAAATGATTATATTAGTTGGGAACGCATATTATTTAGTAAATAATGAAAACCGCGCAGGTAGATATCTATTGCGTGGTTGCTTATTTCATCCGCCCGCGGAACCCGTTATTTCTAAAAACTTTCTGCTTAAGAGTCATCCCTAAAATGTGATATATGAACACGTTAACCGTTAACGATTTTGGTCCGCGCAGGAGGGTGCTTGTTTCGGGCACGACTGGCGTAATTAATTTAACCTGACTCGGCGTATATGATGCAATGGGGCTTAAAACTCGCGCAGTTGTTCTGGGGATAAACATGTTACCTTCGACTATCATCCTACCCCACCGACGTCACCAAGTCTCTCTGGACGTCAGTGGGTACTGTGTGTACAGCAATTTCAAATTCTTCATTGCAACTTAAAAATTAACAAACAGTTTTCAACAGTAATGCAAAATGTTTCTGTTTCTCAGCAACTCTTGTCAAAGTTTACTTGGACCTACACCAGGAATGGCGAAATCTAATCCTCAGGACGTCAAGCTGACAAGTTATTGGGCTAGTTTATATTAAAGAACCTTATGTCTGCAGTTATTCGTTCAGCATACTTTCATTTACTGCGGCCTAGATGGACGCAGTTTTCTTGAATGAAATTTAAATTTTAACTTGACCATGAAAATTATCTTAACTAATTTTATATAAAATTCTAGCTTACATAATATTACCGGTATATATGAATATCACCAAAATTATTTCCAGTTTCATTTTTCGCAGTCTCACAATATGTTGTGAGATAGAACAATGCCATCTGTAAAGGATAAAATTATTTTATTCTTTTACTAATAAATTTCGACCTATGTTATTACTAACACTGAACTCTACAAGAGTACTGGACATGAAGAAATTGAGATAGAGAAAAAAAAACGCAGATGGAAATGGAATGGACATATCTTGAGAATGCCGCAGCATAACATCCCTGCCGTGGCACTTGGCGCTTGAAGGAAAAAGATCTCGGGGTCGACCCAAGCTTACTTGGAGACTGGTGGAGCAGGACAAAAATTTGATGGGATGGGCGAGATGATCAGAAGCAAGGAATGAGGCACAGGATCGACCAGGGTGGCGACGCAAGCTGAAGGCCTTATGTGCCACTTGGCACGATGAGTTATGATGATGATGATGAATAAATTTCGAGCTTAACAAGGACTGTCCAAATGGCCGCCATCGAAAAAATTTACCTATGACCTGTGGGGCTATAAATAAAATAGATATATAGAGATTTAGACTTGAAATGGCAGAATCAGTGCCAATATGAAATTCATCCAGAAAATTCAGCTCAATGTTCTTATAATATCCACGGTTAATTTCGCATCTGCATTGCTATATCATTGTCTAAGAAAACCCCGAATACCAAAAATGAGAGTGAACAAATAGGGCAGCTGCCATATGCACAATGGACATATGCCCTGGATTTTAACAGTTAAATCTTGTAGATATGTTCTATATAATGCTTATACTTTATAACTGAACATAGTTATCAGGATTTTCAATTTGTTTTATTTCTTATAGGAGGCATGGCCGCCATAACCCCTAAATAAGCTCCTATACAAAGTAATATACAATGGCTCCTTCACGAATATTAAAGGCGATATAGACTGTTACAAATATGTAAAAAGTTCCACTGTGATTTGTCTGTATTCAAATAATACTTACCGAACCGTTTCTTCTATTCAAGGCCTTTTCGAGGAGTAAACACAGGCAGCCATTCCTATTACGTGAATGTGCTCTGATGCTTGGAAGACCATATGATGCTCTTTCATTGCCTAATGAATATGTAAAATGTATTTTGTAAATTTTTATACTGAAACGTAACCCGATATTTTGCCAATGTATTACGAGCGAACATCAAAACTGCAGTTGTGAAAATTTGCTGTTTGTTCGTAATGGCAGGCAGCACGGAAGAACTCGCGATGCAAACTCTGCAAGCACCATCGAGTAGGAGAAGAAGCCTCCTGAGTCAAAAAACGTGTTGGTGACTGTTGCGAGCAGAGGGGGGGTAGTCAGGTTGAAACAGTGTGTGAAAATCCCAGGCCGTCCGACTCATCCAGAGGACTTAGAGTAACAATTTGGACGAACAGTATGTGAAACATTTGGTGAGCTTCAGCTAATAAGGGAGCTAGCTGCTGAGAGTTCCAGCGAATATTGAGCGGCAGCGAAACAAGAGCGGAACCCCGGGGTTTTTACGACGTATGACACATTTTCGATCATGTGTGCTTTTCGGGTTATAAGAGAATTTTACCCGTTTTGTGCGCGTTAACAATGGTTAGAGGTCATCAAATGCTATGTGATACTCACACAGTTAATCACATTTGTTGATTTAAGCATGAGCTGAGACTGATCGAATAAGACAAAACCGAGATTCAAACAGAATATAAGTGATTGATCATTTTGAAAAGTGGTTTTGAATTTTTTTAATTATTCTTATTCATGGTCGCTCCTAATTCGAATTTTCAAAATGTTAGATTTCTCGTTGACCTGAACGGTAATGTGAACCGGTAAAATCCAAACCAAGTGCTCTATAATTAAGCAAATTATTTTGAGTTTGTATATTATTTATATGCAGCGTCAACTCTAATTTAAACTCTTGAAAATTTAGATTTTTTTCCTTGGCCTCTAAGCTGACAGCTATCAAATGACACCAAAATCAAAATTCCACCTACAGTGGAAGCCCTCTATAATTTTATATACATCACCCCTTCATTCACTCACTGCGTTATATAATAAATGAAATATAATAAAAATATATAATAAAAATGAATAATAATGAATGAGTGTAATAAAATATATGAATAATATAATAAAATAATATAATAATATAATAAATAATATAATAATATAATAAAATAATATAATAAAATATAATAATAATAAATGAAATATAATAAAAATGAAATATAATAAAAATATAATAAATGACACCAGACTCAAAATTCCATCTACAATGAAAGCGCTCTATAATTTTATATCCATCACCCCTTCATTCACTCACTGCGTTATATAACAAAGGAAATATAATAAAAATATATAATAAAAATGAATAATAATAAATGAGTATAATAAAATATATGAATAATATAATAAAATAATATAATAATATAATAAATAATATAATAAAATAATATAATAAAATATAATAATAATAGATGAAATATAATAAAAATATAATAAATGACACCAGACTCAAAATTCCATCTACAGTGGAAACGCTCTATAATTTTATATCCATCACCCATTCATTCTCTCACTCCTTTCAGTGCATATATAGATACCGAAATTTCGAAAATGGAATATTTTCTTCGCATTGCTAGACAGACCTCAGAAAATTGCTAAAACTAACTTCCAGATTATTGGGATCAGTGCCAAAGAAGGCAATGTTAAGAGTCATACTTTTCATTTCTTATGCATTGAACGTTTTATGAATTATCTAAGAGTCTAGACCACTCCTACGGCTAAAGGTTGTCGATCTTAAAAAGAAATATTTTAAAGCGAAACACGTAAAGTATGTGGGCACTTCAAAGATTTTTCGAAATTTATTTATTTAAAACTTCATACAAAACATACGATGCAGTCAATCTGTGATTTTATACACAGATTTAAATAGATTCCTCTTCTTTATCTACAGAGGGTGTTCACACATTTTTGTAACGATTTTGACTTTCTCCATGAATTAAATTTAAATTAAAAAGAAAAACCTGACTGGTATCAAGTTGGAATAGGGTTTAATTATCGCCTGCATCATTAAAAATATTATTTACTTTAAAATGTCGCTAGAAAATAAACAATTTATCGAAGGCTATATTTTTGCACTTACCGAAGATAAATACTCTTATTAAATTATAATACTCTTATTTGATTATTAAAAAAAAGACGTGAAAAGCATGGTTTTAATATTTCTATAAATTAAGTGACATAATTAATAAAAAAGGAAAGGAATGTCAAAGTTTAAATTTGACAGGGAAAAAAGTAAAAAATGCAAACCCAACAAAGGTTGGTTCTGAGAGAACAAGGAAGTTTTGCTAAAGGTTTTATGGTTATTGCTGGATTCTCTTATAAAGGAAAACTTAAATAAGGAAAGTAGAAAAAAAATGTCAAAATTATCACGGATTACTAAAAGTAAAATGTTTTAACACCTCTTTTCAATAAAAACATTCCGTCATTTTACCCAAACAATCTTCACTGTGTTAAGTTCCATCAGGTTAAGGCTACCAGCCACACCTCTAAATCTATCGCTATATGTTTTGGAAAAATGAGAAATTAAACCGGAATTGAGGCTATACCATTTAAATGCATACCACCCAAATCCTCCGACCTGCTCCTATGTGGATTACTGTGCATTTAGACTTTGGCATCCCAAAACATTGGATAGACTCTGCAGAATTGTGGTGGACGAGTGGAACAAAATCAACCTTGATATTTTAAGAAAAGCTCATTTATCTTGGAAATTAAGGTGTAATATGATAGTTCAAAAATAGGGCTATCAGGTTGAACATATTAGAAAATAAAATTCTTATCTTTGATTATATATATATATATTTCTTAAATCGTTACAAAAATGTGTGAACACCCTCTGTATTAAATCAGAGCATGCAACCTTTTACCCACAGTTACCACTAACAGACTTCAATAATTTTTGGCGAGCAATGAATAAATTACATACTATATGCACATATACGTATATATTATATACGTAGATGGTATATGCGTATATATGTGAATATAAGTATATATTATATACATGTAAGCACATGCTGACACTCCCTGTGATTGTAATACGATGCATCTTGAGGCTCATCATTCTGAGATAAAAGGTACTAAAACTTTTTTCAAATAGACTACCGTTATGGAAAAATATTTATTTGCATTCTCATTACTGCTTTATTAATTAAGTAAGTAGTACTTTCTTGCGTATAAGTATTTTCTTAAGTATTTTTAAATACGTACTTCTGCCATCATAAGCCTATACACATGAATACATATGATTGAGAAGTATCGTCTGGAATGGTGGGTGTACCCTCAGGATACAAAAATGAGTGCAAATTTCTGGATAACTAAAAATCCATTGACAGGCACATTGTAAACAGAAACAATAGAAATAAAATGGCTCAATAATTATCTCATAAGAACACTAAACAACTGCCACGCACAGTTAAACAGCAATTAAACGCTTCACTAATTTCACAAAACAAACTGATACTATTCTCTAAACATTGACGTATATACAAATTCAATGTAACTAGTATTACATCAACTTCTCCCTAACTGAGCTGATTTATTTTATATACTCTCCCGTAGAAATCTCCAGAAGGGGCTAGTATCTCCGAGAATATTCATCATTTCGAGAAAGTTATCGGACATTCGAAAAATCGTCAAAGGGGTCCAAATTGACAATAAATCGCCAAATATACTTGTGAATAAGCGTATTATTTATTCAGAAATTTGGACACATTCCTGTATAATGAGTGCACACATTCAGTTCCAGAGGATAAGTCGTAGCAATACACATGCTTCGTGGGCTTAAAAAAATCTTAAAATATATGTAAATAGCTTCGTGAATAAGATCGTATTCGCAATAGGGCCGATTTACCATGGACTGAACAAAAACAGAACTTGTGAACATAAGAGCTAACTCATTTGTGTAACCTTAGGAAATTAACCTCGAAATATTTGAAGTCCTTTTGCATTTCCTGTGAAACATGCTTTGGCATGTGTAGGACAAGTATTCCAGCATGATTGAATGCTTGAAATCGATTTTTTGCAAAATTTTTGTGGATGTAAGGAAACGTTTCAACTATTTTCAGAGGTACGACTGTTTTTGTACGTGCGTGCATGATTTGGTCATTCGTGAAATTGAAATGTAATGCAGGTACATATGTTGAAATCAAGACCGTCCAATCTACCAGAAAGGTGTAAGGTAACCGTTTGGACGGCCGGGTAGGTACGTATGTGTCAACTATTACTCGAGAACTACAGATTTTCGTGAAATATAGTGATTTACTCTGGTATCCATTATATTTTCATAAATATGACAATATTTATATATATACAAATAGATCTTTTTTACATTATGGCGAAAAAATTCAAAAATCGAAATAAAAGATCAAATATGGAAGTCTGTATTTAGCAAACGATTGATTTCTGGAAAGTTTTTATGAAAAATCTCTCGCAATCAATTCTGATACTCTAATATATACCATTCTGACGATGTTTCATATTTATAGGAATTTTAACTATAATTTTAGATATTTCACGTCAATAAAATCAACAGAGTACCCAGTAAAAACTAAATAGTTGAAAAATTGAAAATTTGGTGCAAACTTAAGTAAGAGTATATACTAATTCAATGAATGCAATAGGGAAACATATAAAAGTATTGTATAGGAAATTTATGTTTTGCTCAAATAATTTATATTTTATATATTTATCAGATGAATCATTTAAAGTAAAAAAACTAACACTACCTCGAAATACTTGTCAGCGTTTTGAATGTTTAAAACTTTTGGCAGAATAAAACTAAGTATAAAAAATGAATGTTTATTTAACATGATTAATTGTCATTGATTTGATATAATATTTCATAAATCAGTGGTGGTTCTTAAATATTTTATTTACACTGACTGTAATAATAAATACACCATTAGTTTGAATATTTTAATTTGTTTCAAAGGTAATATTATTTATACACACACACACACCTACATACATGCATCGCATAAAAAACATTCAATTTCTATCCAATCAACCGAAAATACGTTTATTTCTCAAAACCTTAAATTATAGCTTTTTACCATTGTATAACATACTTTCTATACATATAGTATGGAAAGTTACAATTATTATTATTTCACTGAAAGCTATCTTTCTTTATGATATCATACCTTCTTTATAAATTGGTGGTAAATTTCAACATGTTTTATGTGACAAATATCCAGGTAAACTTAATATTGGCATCTGATCTCCTCTTTAATCCAAAAAGAATGCAATTACCATATATTTCTTGGGAAGTATTTATTCACACCTCACGTGTCAGTACGATCACGTTAAACATGTGGGTCCGAAAGTCCTTCCGAGAGGTTGGTGGTAGGGGAAGGAGGGTACGGTCCCTGTGGATGCCTCCCCCACTGGGTTCCGGTCCAAATTGGGTGGCACTTCCCGACCGTCCAAACAATTACCTTACACCTTTCTGGTAGGTCGGACGGTCTGGGTTTCAACAACAACAACACCTCACGTGTCAGTACATTATTTTATCTTCCATTAAAAGAGTAAATACTGAATATTTGCTTTAAAATATGATCCACTAATTTATTAATAATAAATACTATTTAATAAACAATACTTATTTATGGTAACTCGTCGTTCATTCCTATTTGATACTATTGAACTTACTGAATACGTGCGCAAATAAACTTTGAAACACTATGACTTTAGAAAGATATATAAAGACACATTGAAACATGAGTTTTAATGTGGTAAATGGACGAACATTCATTCGTTCTACTGCAAATGATAATAAATTTATAGCTATAATGACATAGTTAAGTGCATTTATTAATTTATTTAATATTTAAGAAATTTTCCGAATCATTCCCAATGAAGTAGCTGTTCCAAAATTTAATCAGCACCGGAATAACTAACTCATTGCCCAAATACCCGATTTCTTAAAAATCGGTCAAATGATCCTTTACAGTGGTATGACACATACACGTAAAAACACACCAGCACAGACACACTGATAAATAGAAATGCCACGTTAAAATATCACCATGATCTAGTGTGATCGAAATTTGCAATTCTGTCAAAACTTTAACTTGTACTTTCTATCCTAATACATTGCTTTTGGTATACAATATACATTACGTGAGAATGAAAATGAGACACCAAGGAGTGGGCAGAAATTGATGAAATTCGGCAAATAGAGATACAGCAACGAATAATAAGTTATGTTTATTGCAACATGATGCACTTATACACTGAGCGATAACACCGTCCGATCAGTGGGTTGTAGGACCACTGCGGACAGCGATTAAAGGCAACAACACGTTTAGGTACAAAGTTAATGAGCGTGCGGATGGTGCCCTGAAGGATGGCTGCCCATTCCCTGTCAACCATTTGCAGAGTTCGTCTTCTAAATGCGACAGTCGCAGAGCCCGCAAGCGACATCCAGTCACGTCCCAAACGTGTTCGATTGGTGAGAAATCAGGGGAGACTGGTGGCCATTGAAGCACCAACGTACCTTGCAGGGCATATTGACTGATGCTGCCGTGTGTGGTCGCACGTTATCCTGCTGTAAAATGGCATTATGCACCCTCCTAAAGGAAGGGTAGTGTCACCAGCCGCAGCACATCATCCACGTATCGTTGGGTCTTCATAGTGCCCTCAATACGGACCAGGGGTGACCTGCTATCGTAGGCGGTTGCGCCCCAAATTATGATGCCACATTGTCGCGCGGTGTGGCATTCCACCAATACATCCGGATTGGACCTGTCATCACTTTGGCACCAGACGCATACATGGCGACTGTCATTGTTAAAACAGAAGCGAGACTCGTCTGAGAACACGTTCCTGTGCCATTCAGCTGTCCACGTGACTCTATCCCGACCCCATTACAAACGGAGGCATTTGTGCTATTGGGTCAATAGCAGTCTTCATAACGGGCGCCATGACTGCAGGTCGCCGGCGACTAATCTGTGGATAATGGTCCTTGTCGATATGGGAGCACCAAGGGCTCCACATGCTGCAAAAGGGCAACGGAAATGGCTTGCTTGGGCGTTAACGCTTGTCGGCGGATGCGTCGGTGCATGCATGCTGACGTCGCTCTGGCTATATCGGGACCCCTCAAACGTGCCACATTCACTTGTTCCAATCATCTTCGCCACAGCCAGGGCACTGTGTATGCGATTAGGTGGCTGTGCGCTGATATTTGACGTATGGACCAACCTGTCTGCCTGAGTCCGAACACTATACCCCTGGTGAAATCGTCTGTCAGCTGAAACAGCCTCGATTGGCAGCGGTCTGACATTCTCTGCTACTTACGTTTCCTTTGAGGCAAAAATTGTTGTAAAATGATTTCCCTGGCAGACAGAGCGGCGCGACTATGTCGATTCTGCAGGTTCCTTCCCTTAAATCTCACTCATCATGTGCGGGACAGCTGCGCATTTCACATCATTTACATAATTTGGTGAGCTGCGTCTACCCTGAAAGTTGAATATTTTGTTTGCCCACTCCTTCTTGGTGTCTCATTTTCATTTTCATGTAGTGTACAATGCATCGTATGAAATTTTAAATAACTGACGCAGATATGAAATGAAAACCATCGCTAGAGTTACATTATTTTAGCTGTCTCTAAAAAGCAAATAAAGTAAAAAGTGCTGTGCCATTTTATATTAAATTTTGCTATATGTTTAAGATTACCAGTTACATTCATATAAAATATTTGTGTAAATGCAACACACAATAAAAGTTGAAAGGTTTTCCGTTTCGAAGGCGATAAACAGCCTTCTTCATCAGAACAAGCAAAATGCGCAACACCATTTGTTCAACCATGTTTGGAATCTGCGATAGAATATCTAATAATGATCTAATACTAAGAGTAAACGATAAAAAAATCTGGAGAAAATAAAGAAAAGCAGGAAATAAAACATGAACGGAAAGAAAGCAAGACTGCAAGATATCGGATAACAGAGCGAAAATAAACAAATTAATAGTAAGTAAACCTACTAAAATGGAAACATAAGAAAGAACACCAGACGTTTAAATCAGCGGTAAAGCATAAAAACAAGAGAAGTAAGTCGAATATATATGAAAACAATTGGAAAATTTGGAAAAAAAAAATGAAAACATGAAGGAACCAATGGATTTAGAAGGCTATTAGCGAAAAAAATGAATTGTATTTATACGAATATTTGAATATTTTATATTAATTTAGTATTTTCAACAGCAGTTTTTGAGCGTTTTCTATGTACTAACTATGTTAAATAAAAATTAACTGTGCTAATTAAAGTATATAGTATTACATATAATTTTTTTATAGAGCATTTTATTTTTACACTTGGACACTTGAAAAACACCTTCTAGAGTATTGGATATTTGCCAGATATGACGGTTCAGAGTCATTTCTTTCATTTCTTATGCATAGAACATTTTATAAATTATCAAGAAGTCGGATTGATCTTAAAAAAAGCAAAAAGTTCACCGACCTTCCAGAATACTTTATTTAAATCGAAACACGCAAAATGCGTAGACTAAACTTCAAAGAATTGTTTTTTGAAAATTTTATGCTTAAACCTGATGCCTTTTCTCCACCGCATGACTTAAATTACAGGTTGAAAATGTTTTTATCTACTTTACTATTTGTTCTTTGATAAGTGATATATTCGAAGGTTCACATAATACCTGAAATAAACGCTGTTTTGAAATTATATGAAACTTGCATATTGCATTTGGTGCCGTCATGCATTATACTATCTTTGACTTGTGGCATGAATTAAGAAAGACACGTGTGTGACATTGTGATATGCTGTGATTTTGACTGATATAAAATGGCATGAGATGGCATTAAAAATAGAATGATAAGGAAATTTGGTGTTAAAAAGAAATAGCTGTGAATTGAAGAAACGTTAAATAAGGAATGTAGTCCAACTGAATTCAATGTTAATTTTTCTCAAATGTATATTTAATAGTAGCATACATTTTTGACAGCTGTCTTGAATCATTTTCATCCACAATGTCATCCAAATGGAAAAAAATCTGATGTGGGCAACATATGACTTTCCCTGCAGACTCAAATTCATCGTCTCTTTATTTCATTAATAATTAATTAAATTTAGCTTAATTGCACTAAATAACACACATAAATAATGTACTCAAAATCAGCATATCAAAAATGAGTCAAAAATAAAATATTTCGAGAACGGCTTGCACAACGGTTTAATTGCACAACACAACGCCTACAATTATTTAAAATGACATTGAATTGTCACTTTTAATTCAATTTTCATTCCCAGTTGGTAACTGGACGTTTCTTCAACGGTGGCGTAGCGTAAATGCGAAAAAACTAAAATGTCTCAAGAACGGCTAGCCTTAGTGTAATGGAGTTGGTCTTATTCTTCTCATTGTTAAACATTATGTATAAAACAAGCATTTAATTTATGTATTTGAGTATAGTATTTTATTTTAGATTTTGAAGATTTTTGCTGGGCATTTCCCAAAATAAGGACGGTTATTTTATCCCGAATCGTAGCAAAATATAATCAGCACCAGGGTTACTCGCAGGTGATTATATACCAAAATTTGTAAAATTTGATCCATTAGGTTTCCAGCTAGAATGGATACAGGAAATTTTTGCAGGCCATTTCGCAAAAACGGCGGGTTCTTTTATCATAAATCGTACAGAAAACTAATCAGCACCAGAGTCACTCAAAAGTGACTAACTTCCAAATTTTAGAAAATTTGATCCATAAGTTTTTGAGTTAGAGTAGTGTGGTAGCGGTTTCAGAACCAACCTCCAAGTACCGATTCCGCTACACACAAGGCCAGTGATCGTAAATTTTAGCAAAACAAAAGAAGAGGTAATTATCATACTTAACTTTAACATTCATTTTAACATTCATTTTAACTTTAACCCAGGATTTGTTTAGAAGCAGTTTTCCCAGTCTAGAAGAATTATATTCTAGATGGTATTCAGTGAGCAAGAACATGAGGAAATGCAAAGAAAACACAGGGCACATTTATCAATTTAAACAAATCTATTTATTTTAATAACTTGCATATTTATGAATATAACTTTACTTCATTTGTCATTTCCAATAATTCAGAGCTTTCTTTATCATTAACAAACATTTTCTCAATTTATGCTCTGTTCAAAATATCAATCATTATTTATTCTTAAATCAATATAATGTTATTTCTTAAATCATAAAATTAAATACAATACTATTTTACTTTCTCAAAACTCACTAAGCCATTACAAATCAAATTAATCATTTAAGTGTGCCAATGATGTATAACGTGCCAAAGTTTCAGTTGGAACCTCTGGTTCCGATACAAAAGGGGTTACCTGTATTGAAGATTAAAACCCAAATTCACAGAAAAGTTCCATACGGAAAAACACTGCCGGATACCGAAATAAATGTTCGAAAAAATGAGTAACCATCCATCTCACACTATAACCGGGCTTTTCGCCAGAAATTCCAATCATGTCATCCGTCTCGTTACCACTTGGTAGCAAAAGGCTCCGCGAGATATTATCCTGGAATAAAAAAAGGAAAATTTTAGAATAACGTAAAGGAACATCGAAATCTTCCAGGATCTTCTTCATTCAGCTCCGAAAAATGAAGCGCGGTTTCATCCGAAACAAAGGCTCCATTTCAGCAACTTTAGCCATTTTGGCCAAAACCCTTTGTCTTCTTCATTAAGACAAATTTCACGATGCGACTTCTCAAGTCGAGAGTTCCAAGTCGAATCCCAGGGTCTCACGAGTCCAGAAAAAGTTTCTCCTCAAAGCAGCTTCCTGATTGGCAGGCAAGCGCGCCCCAGCAACAGCTTTTCTCCTCCGAACACACGTCACACATCTCAGCCGAGACAGGAATCCTAGCTCGCGCCAACGAATTCACGACGAAACTCCAATTTCAACGCAAAACCAATTCGAACGAGGCTTACCGAAATACAGCACAGGCACGGAAGGAAAGAAAGTTGTTTTTCTCACAGAAAAACACGAGAAGGCTTATGGCGCAGAATTGCGACATGACAGTAGTTACATACATTGCACAGACAGACACACACACAGATAGACCGACAGGCAGACACACAGATAAACAGACACACACACAGACAGACAGACACACACACAGACATCACGCTAAAATAGTTTTTTTGTATTCTATAGGTCCCAAAACGTGTAAATCCGTCGAAAACTCGAGTTGCGATTTTCGACATGATTCCAATACTTTCCCTACACACAGCCATGTATTGCAGGGAAAGCAATAGGTAAATTTTGCTTTTTAAGTGATAATATTATCTACACCCTATAGCTCAGTAAGACTTATTAACTACGAAATTACTGACACAGCCTAAACTGCTAAATGCAGAAGCTTGAAAATATGCATATATGTGATGCTTTTCCTGTAAATAATAAAAGAAATATAAAATTTGAATCTTGTTCGAAAAATTTATAAATCTCGAAATTAAATTTTGTGTTTCAACATTCTTCCAGAACATAAACACCTCCAGGAGAGCTTCCTCAAGACCAACTAGACACACGAAATTCGTTTGAATTTCATTAAGCACAAAATTAAATAACCTAAATTTTCTGAAATAACTTGTATAAAACCTTAAATTATTCTTGGAATATTTAAATTTTTATTTGTAAAATAACATATGTTTACAATTCATAATTCAAATTGTATGTAGTTTTTATTACATACATAACCATAGTAACGGAATTTTATTTTAAATACAACAATTGTCTGCTGGCCATACTGATGAAACTATTGAAAATATAAATGATTAACTCTTAGATTATAATGTCTGAAAACGTTGATAATACACAACATACAAGGATCGAAGATAATATTTTTTTTTCATACCGCAATTTCCGTGTTAACAGAATAATAAAATGTACGCAATTTGTAGGCATTCATTTGAAACGGTTTTTGAAAGTCGTCAGTACTTTTAGTGTATACGTGTTACATATAATGGCCACTAATCAATTCGCCCTCTCGAAGCGTTCATGGAAATCGTTAGTTTCTCATATTGTTTCACGTTGTGTTTGTCATATTTTGAAAACAGAGCGTCTGTTTAATTTCGATTCGTGCAAAAGTCTATGCTCTGGACCATGACATCACCAATGACGAAATCCAACACGTATAACGTCAAGCTAACAACTTTTTCGGTCGATGTCGGTTTGACTATACCCAGGTTTATAAGAACCTTGGGGCTGCAAATATCTCAGCATATTTTCTATTTTCATTCTCTGCGGCCTAGTTCGGCACAGATTTCTAGAATTGAGTTTCCAGAGAATTTGAAACGGTTACTATACAACATAATATTTTGTATATTTAATATTTCTAATACTTCTATAATATTATTGGTTCATATGAATGGTACCCAAATAATTTCCAGTTTAATTTTTTACAATCTCATCATCTGTTAGGAAGCAATAGTTTCCAATGCGTATATATGATATTTTATTCATTTACTAATAAATTTCGGTTGGGCTTAATAAGAACTGCCCAAATGATTACCGTAGGAAAATAATTTACATATGACCTGTAGTGCTATAAATAAAATAAAGTAGAATTTAAGCTTGAAATTACAGTATTAATATTGAAAATTACGCGGCTAAAATAATATTTTGTATATAAAATACTTCTGTAATATTAATGGTAGATATGAATGGTACCCAAATAATTTCCGGTTTCATTTTATACAATCTCATCATCTGTGAGGAAACAATAGTTTCCAATGCGTATAAGATATTTTATTCGTTTACTAATACATTTCGGGCTTAATAAGAACTGCCCAAATGATTACCGTATAAAAATAACTTACAAATGACCTGTAGAGCTATAAATAAAATAAAGTGAAATACAGGCTAGAAATGACAGAATTAATACCAATATGAAATCCTCACAAAATATTCATTTCAATTTTCGTATTTTTCTACGATCAATTTCGCACCTGCGAAAACAGTTATTGGGAACGAATCTGTTATAAAAGATACCTTCTTTTTTTCATATTTATTGCAAATATCATTGTATCGATATCAATGTCTAATAAAACTCTAAAAACCAAAAATTAGAGTGGACAAATGCGATGCGTTGTCATATGCTGAATGGATACATGTCCTAGGCTTTTATCAAATGTAAATTTGGTCTGGATTTTATCAATTGTAAATTTTGTAGATATTTTCTCTATAATGTTTATATTTCATAATTGAACATAATTATCAGGTTTTCGATTTGTTTAATTTCTTATAGGAGACACGGCCATAGCCTCTGTCTAGGCTTCTATGCAAAGTAAAATACAGTGCCTTCATAAATATTAGCGGAAATATAGACAAAGAAAAACTAAAGCAACGTGAATATGCATAAATAACACAATAAGCCACATACAGCTGCTTCGAGGATATGTTAGACAACCTTCGTCAGTGCAAGAGAACCAGCGGACCTGAAGTCCAAAAGAGGAATTTCAAGGTTCCAAGGCTTTTTCTTTTTGGGACACCTGTGAGAAAACTCACGTATCCCCAAATCGGAAATATAAGTTCTAAGAATAGTTTTGTAATTGCAATTTGATGTGAAGAATTCATTTCTTTTCTGGATGGATGCTTGAAAAGGTTGACAGTCATTATGGCTTAGACTGCGATCAAAAATACCTTGGAAGATGGACCACCAATGTTGAGAGGTAGACAAAACTAAACTTGAAAAAGAGAGTAAACAGAGAGAAAACAGGCTCTCTGAAAGAAGATGGGATCAAAATGAAAGTCGCGGGACCCATCGTAGTCAGTTTCAATTCAGTGGTCACGAGGTCAAAGGGTGAGACGATAAATGCAAAGAACATTATCGTCTCAAGGTCAAAAAACTTTGAGTTACACAGTAGTTGGCAGTGCAGGCAGGTCAGGCAACCGAGTTCTTTGAGTTCTGGGCTCGTAAGTTCTTTTTGGGTCAGAGATGATGTGCCTGGGTCTGCGTTTTCTGCTAGCTGGTTTAAGATTGTAGTTGAGATCAGTATTTGCCATAGAAGGTTTCTCAACTCTTATAATGTAGAAATTTTGGGTGATTAATCTAATATGCTCTTCAATGCCAGAGATTTTAAGATCATGACGTATGACTTCGTTTTGGATAAACCAAGGAGAATTGGTTATCATGCGTAAGATTTTATTTTGGATAACTTGCAGTTTCCCAATATGTGATTTTGCAGCAGCTCCCCAAATGGGACATTCGTACAAAATCATAGGTGCAATGATTTGTTTGTAAGGGATAAGCGTGTTCTCCAGGGAAAGGGGGGACCTCCTACACAGCATGAGATGAAGGGAAGTAATAATTTTGTTGGCAGATTGGGTTTTTAAATAAATATGGGTGCTGAAAATCATGTGAGCGTCAAGGGTGACGCCCAAGTACATTACAGCGAGATTGAAAGATATATTTTCATTAAAGATTTTGATTTGAAAGTTATGAGAGATTGCTTTGTAGTGAGGTTTAAAAATAACAAAGTTATACTTGGAAGCGTTAATTTTGATTTTCCACTACACGAGCCAGCGCTCAAGGCTGTGTGTGATGTAGCTTTGTAGTATGTTGACCGTGTTGAGAGGAGAGCCAGCGCGGGCTATGGATTGCGGTGTCATCTGCAAAAATGCAGAGTTTAACCTGTGGAATATGTGGTATATCATTGATGTATAGGTTAAAACGCAGGGGGCTGAGATTTCCTCCCTGAGGGACTCCTGCATTGATCGGTCGGGGTGAAGAGAGCGAAGTACAATCTCGCACGCGGAAAGAACGCTTATTGAGATACGAGTTGATGATAGTAAGTAACTGGGTTGATAGGCCAAGCCGCACCAACTTGGTAATTAAACCCTGGATCTAGCACTTGTCAAAGGCTTTCATAATATCAAAGAACACAATACCAGTGTACTGCCTGTTGCTAGAGTTGGTGCGTATAGTTTCCACTACACGCATAAGCTGGATCTGAGTGGAATAAGCAGATCGGAAGCCGTGTTGATCAGGAATAAGAATTTGCTGGGATCTGCAGAAACTCTCCAATCTCTTGAGCAACACAAGTTCATAAATTTTAGACAAGCTGGAGAGAAGACTAATAGGATGATAACTGTCAGGAAGAGAGCTATCCTGATTTGGTTTTAGAAGAAGAATTACAGTGGCAGTTTTCCAGCTTTGGGGGGAGTACTACGGTATTCTGCGTTATAAGCCGGATATCTAGTACGCTGCCAATCTTTCCGTAGACGGTTACGCTGCTTAATTTTAGCCTTGATATCACTCGGGAGCAAGTGATAACTAGGAGGGGTAGTTTTAGGAGTTGAGGCAGCAGCAGTTGCCTCAAGTAGTAAGTGAGTCATTTTTGGACGGTATTATCAATATCGTCCGTGCTGGTAATTTTGGGAGGTCGGATACTAGTATGAATAAGTGAATAACGGAAGTTATTCCAATTTGTACGTAGCTCCACAGGATGGTCTAATTTTTTTTTTGAAAGTTAAGGGTCAATTCCACTGCTAAGTGATCAGAGTCAAGTTCGTTAATAGTTCTGATCACATAATTATAAGGTATTTGTCTAAAAATGGCCAAGTCAAGAATACTGTGGGACTGAACTGTGGAAAAGTGAGTTGGGGTTTGTGGAGCTACAATACTAAGATTGGCGCGCTGAGCCAGTCGAGTTAGAGCATTGCCATATCTATTCGAAGTATTGTTCAATGAGGTATGGCGAGAATTTATGTCACCAACAATGATCATATTACTACTAAGTTTAATAAGTGCTTCCAGTTCACCGGTGGGGAACTGGGAAGTATTTTAGGAGCTATGTAAACTGAAGCCATGATAAAAAGAACTGCATTTGGAATATTAATTTTGACCGCAGTTGCTTCCAGATGGGAAAAGGACGAAATATGAATGCTATGGTGGGGAATAATATTTCTGACATACAGAGCAGTGAAGAGTGTATTTTTATTTTTTGTCTTTTCCCCACTCAGTTTTCCCCGATTAGAGTTCAATAATAAAAAATATATAAGAAAAGTATAATATATAAGATAATATATAAGATAATATATAAGATAATATATAAGTTTATAAGAAAAGTATGCCGAAAAGTTACCAATCTTTAGGGTATTGCCAGGTGGGAGGTGGGTTTCACTAATACAAAAAATGTCTAAGTCCTTATTAATAACAAAATCACGCACCTCATCGTTATGTGGACGCAAACCATTAGCGTTCCAAATACCGATTCTGAGAGTCTGCAAAAGAGGAATAGGCGCGAAAGGAAGAAGCAAGGTATTGTATACTTAAGGCCTGGATTAAGAGAGAACCAATCCGCTAGCAACATAACGAACAGTTCAGCCAATCCGAAACGAGAAGTAAACAAGAAAGATCAATCATGCTTAAAGCATTGATTATGAAACACTTTCCAACTACAATGAAATTTTATTTAAACATGTCTAAAATGCAATACATTCCTCGGTAATATTTTAAAACTTATCACGATACTACATTGATTTAATATATGACGTCATGGAAAAAGTAACACGTCTGGATCTCTCTATAAAAGCAGGATTTCATTCATAACTTTCTCTCATTCATTTCATTCATCACAATACTGTAATAATTTATTTTATTTAAAAATTAAGACCATGGAGCTGCAATTCATAAACTTTATGCTTAAAACTTCATCGAAAAAAATCGTCCTTCTGTTTATAAAATCAATTAATATTTCATTCATATCAGCCATGCAAACTCCATGGACTGAATTATTTTGTGTTAAAGAAATACAGTAATTCTAATATATATACAACTCATTCTACATATTTTGCTGTTTACATATTACATAGGTGAAAAATAGGCTTAGTTGTAGAAACAATCAAATTTGAATAAGAATTTAAACTCAAATATATTGTCATTGTGTTGTTTTAGTATGTAGATGCACAGAATTTAAGCAAAAATAAAGTAGTTTTAGGACGGATACAACACTCAATATGAATTAAAAAGAACTTTAAAAAATCATAATTTTTAAACAAGGTGGATGAAATATATCATTTTGAAGTGGGTCATGTGTTCGTTTCATATCATGGTCACGTGATCGTTTCACATAAGATGTGTAATTATTATTTTAATTTTTATTTAAAAAACTACTGAATATATTTCGCTGAATTTTTTTTTATATATTTTATGGAACAATTTAACTATTACCTAAAACTTTCGAAGCAATTTCTGAATTTTAAATCCGCTTAAAAAATGTTTGAAAAATTAGGTCCCATTGGGCTCAATGTATTTCATTTTTTCAACCCGGGTTCAATCCAAAACTAATTGGGTGATATTATTCATTTATATTCCCATAGCTCCTACAGACCGTCTGAACAACATACTAAAATTTCATTTTGATTAAGTCATTTTTACGGCAGTTATCGTGCTAACGGACAGACAGACAGACAGACAGAATGAACAAAGTCATAAACACTTTTCAACTTTGTTGTAAAGTGTTAAAAATAACGCCAAGGTGCCTTTTTCGGGTCTTAAAGTACGTATGTATCAAACTTCACAGTCGTATGACGTTTAGCTTTCCCGCAGCAGAGTGCACAGACAGACAGGCAAATTTCTTTATTAACTAAAACCACAATCTTTCTAGCTACTCTTCTTAACATTTTACAACATATTTGAAAAATGTTTATGACTTTGTTCATTCTGTCTGTCCGTTCGCCCGATAACTACCGTAAAAACGACTTTATCGAAATGAAATTTTAATATGTGACTGAGATGGTATGTGGGACATATTGGAATGTAAAAGAATAAGTTCAGCCACTTAGTTTTGGATTGAACCCTGGTTGAAAAATTGAAATACATTGAACCCTGTGGGACTTAATTTTTCAAGCAATTTTTACGGGAAGTTAAAATTCACAAATTGCTTCGAAAATTTTAGGAAATATTCAAATTATCCCATAAAATATGTTAAAAAAAATTCGGCAAAATATATTTCATAGATTTTTAAGTAAAACCTAAAGTAATAATGGCACCCATATAATATGAGTAGATCACGTGATCCACTTAAACATTGAATATGGCATCCATCTTTTTTTTACTAGAGTTAAAATCGTAATGTTTAAAGTTCTTTTAAATTAATATTTAGTGTTGCATCCGTCATAAAACCGCTTCATTTTTGCTTATTTGCTGTGCATCTATATTCTGCGCCAACACAATTACAATATTTTTGAGTTTAAATGATCATCAAACTTTGATTACTTCTACAATGAAGCGTAATTTTAATGGTAGCAGAATGTAAACACGTGATTGTAAGATGAATTGTATAAGAATTGCTGAATATTTTTCACTCAAAATTATTTAACTCTGGAGTTTGGAATAAAAGTGTATGAATAAAATATTAACTTATTGTAGATAGAGAGCCAGACGATTTATATTTCGATAATGTCATTTGAATAAAGTTCAAATTTTTCGATGAAGTTTTAAGTCTTCAAGTAAAATAAATTATTGCAGTTCTGTGATAATTAAAAAAATATCCCCGCTGAATGTATCGCCGTTTAGAGATGTTTAAATAAAATTGCGTTCCAGTTGGAAAGTGTTTCATAATCAATGCTTTATGCGTGATTGATCTTTCTTGTTTAATTATCTTACAACAATTGAATTTTCGCGTACAATCCGGATATGAATCCTGGGTTACCAACTCAAATACCGTGAAATTATCATCGCAAATACATATGAGTGGAGAATATCAAGAATATCGTCTGGGATTAAAAATTAATATCAAGATTTTATCAATACAAACAGAGAAACCAACCTAAAAATACTGTATTAAAAAAGGAAATCTTTGAAGTGTTTAACCATTTTCCACCACCTATTTAACCATTACCTACTACCACCTATTTAACCATTACCTACTACCCTATTAACCTTTTTCACAACTATTTGTGTAGAGCCAACGGCCCTACCGTGCTGAAAACACCGGTTCTCATTACATCACCGAAGTAAAGCAGCATCGGGCGCAGTTAGTACTTTGGTGGGTGACCACCTGGGAACACCGCGTGCTGTTGGCACATTTCGGCGTGGTAGCCCGGTGGTTTGCACGCTGCCATAACTGCCGCCGTGTTCATGCGGAGTACGATCACGTTAAACATGTAGGTCCGTAAGTCCTTCCGAGAGGTTGGTGGTAAGGGAAGAAGGGTACGGTCCATGTGGATGCCTCTCCCACTGGGTTCCGGTCTAAATTGGGTGACACTTCCCGGCCGTCCAAACGGTTACCTTACACCTTTCTGGTAGGTCGGACGGTCTAGGTCTCAACAACAGCACCTATTTGTGTGAAACGGTTTTCTTCTTCACTTATTTGAAATCTAAATTGAGGCACAGATTGAAAGTTTAAAATGATTTGAGAATAAATTTATCATTAATGGAACCTAAAAATCAGCAAGTTTGTTTATATTAAACTGTGATGATTGTTATCAGTAAAGTCACTCTGCAAATTAAAAAAAAAATCATTATTCATATTTAGATGCATCGTTTGCAAATTTTCTGAGACATTTTTAATATCTGATCTAAATATATGTCTACAAACTAAATATTATTTATATATATTTATTTAGTTATATACGTATTTTATGTATATTTGTTTTCTATTTACATTAGAATTTCATTTATAATTGTAATTATATTTTCCACGAATGTTTTTAACGTTCTAACGGGTCTTTGAGTTTAAAAGTTTTAGACCCACTGTTATGTATAGTGAATTAGTAAATCTCATGTGGAGGTTTAATGGTAATGTCATGCGTAAATTGTGAATTGTTATGTATAGAAGGGAAAAAGACAAAAAATAAAATACAAGCTTTAACGCTTGGCATGCCACATGATTCACATTAATCATATTCAGTATTGCTTGTATTAAACTGGAAACCAACCAGAAATAATAAAAATGATAAGAAAGTTTAAAAGTTTTATATAAAACAGCATAAAACACAAATTAAGAATACCAACCGGTTTTGGCAGAAAAGAAGAACATTATTTTCAGTAATGCAAGATTCTTTAATCTCCAGTCACCAGCCACAGATCACTGCTAAAATAGCAAACGTGGCAGAAAAGGAAACCTGCCGCAAACTAAGAGTAAAGAGCAAAAGAAGAAAACAAGCAGAAAGAAATGACTAGCAGGATTCCATAAATAAACTACAAAATTCAAGGAAGAGGGAATAGCAAGGTTTTATGAATGAACAGCAAATTACCAAGGGGAAGGGGGTGAATGACAAGTAGTAGAATTCAAAACAATAGCTCAATGAGTAAAACTTTAATAAGAAGTGCCCTACAATAAATTAAATAGGAAGCTAACATGTTTCAGAAACTGTGCGATTCGTTAAAACTAATTGTAAAATTTACAATTTATAACAAAACTCTAAAATATAAGTAAAATTTAACAAAAATTATGGCAAATAATCGATTACTATAGCTGACTATAACTACTAAAACAAGAAAGATCAATCATGCTTAAAGCATTGATTATGAAACACTTTCCAACTTCAATGCAAGTTTATTTAAACAAGTCTAAAATGCAATACATTCCTCGGTAATATTTTGAAACTTATCACAATACTGCATTAATTTATTATATTTGAAAACTTAAACCTTCATCGAAAAAAATGAACTTCATTCAAATGACGGCATTGAAATATAAATTGCCTGGTTTAAACATCTCTAAAATGTTATACATTCCTCGGTAATAGTTTTAGAATTATCATAATACTCCGAAAATTTATTATATTTGAAAACTTCATCGAAAACAACTGAAATTAATTCAAATGACGTCATAGAAAAAATAACACGCCTGGATCTCTCTATAAAAACAGGATTTCATTCATAACTTTCTCCCATTCATCTCATTCATCACAATACTATAATAATTTATTTTATTTAAACATTTTGTTTAAGACCATGGAGCTATAAAAAATTAAACTCTATGCTTGAAACTTCATCGAAAAAAATCGTCCTTCTCTTTATGAAATCAATTAATATTTCATTCATATCAGCCATGCAGACTCCATGGACTGAATTATTTTGTGTTAAAAAAATACAGGAATTCTAATACAACTCATTCTATATATTTTGTTGTTTACATTTTACATAGGTGAAAAATAGGCTTAGTTGTAGAAATAATCAAATTTAGATGAGCATTTAAACTGAAATATATTGTCATTGCGTTGTTTCAGTATGTAGATGCACATAATTTAGGCAAAAATAAAGTGGTTTTAGGACGCTCAATATGAATTCAAAAGAACTTTAAAAATCACGATTTTGAGACAAGATGGATGCCACATGTCATTTTGAAGTATGTCACGTGATCGTTTCATATCATGGTCACGTGATCGCTTCATATACGAGGTGTTATTAATATTTAAATTTTTATTTAAAAAACTACTGCATATATTTCGCTGATTTTTTTTTATATATTTTATGGAACAATTTGAATATTACCTAAAATTTTCGAAGCAATTTGTGAATTTCAAATCCGCTTAAAAAATGTTTGAAAAATTAGGTCCCATAAGGCTCAATGTATTTCATGTTTTCGACCCGGGTTCAATCCAAAACTAATTGGGTGATAAATATTCATTTATATTCCCATAGGTTCTACAGACCGTCTGAACAACATACTAAAATTTCATTTTGATTAAGTCATTTTTACGGCAGTTATCGTGCTAACGGACAGACAGACAGACAGACAGACAGACAGACAGACAGACAGACAGACAGACAGACAGACAGACAGACCGACAGAATGAACAAAGTCATAAACACTTTTCAACTTTGTTGTAAAGTGTTAATAAAAGCAAATGATCAAAACAAAACTAAAAATACCAGAGAATAAAAAACTGAAATTGTCATGAAAACAAAAAGAAGGAAACAACTGGTTTCGGAGGAGTAAAGGTGAAGCTGTCTTGAAAAGGGTTGTTTTTTGTTTTTGAAATCGATTGAAAATATTATGTTGTATTTAAAACTGCTTTTATACACCGGGGGCTTTTATACACAGGGGTTCCACCGGCCACACAGAAAGCTACCATTAGCCTTTGGGTTGGTCGTGTGGTCTGGGCTTTCTACACCGGGGTTCCGGTCCCTGCTGATCATGCGAGATTTATGGATCTGGTCGTTTTTATTATCGCCACTTATTCCCGGAGATCGCTTCACAATATCTTTTATCACGCCCGAGTAGCGGGATGATATACACTCTCGCCCTAAACCTTGCGGCCTGAAATCTGCTCCAAAACGCTTACAATTTTCAATCGTAGTGCTATAAGATCTTTTTCTCGTTCGGGGAATTTTATAATAATTTAAGGAATCTAATCTGTGCTGTAAAAATAACCTGATACATATTTAATTCGAGATTTAACTGATTATATAGCGCACACGGTTTAAACTCTAAATTAAATTAATGAGATTTCAATTAAACAGTTAGCGCTTAATTGTCTATAAGAATCAATAATAAGATATATACTATTGTTAACTGCTTTAATAATTACATTTTGATCATAATTATTGATGACAACAATAGTTGCAAACGATCTGTTTATGAGAAATAACAATAAAGCATATTATTTATAATCAACCATCTTTGTCACGTGTCTCAGAACAACCAATCACCAAGGAGATAGAAATCCGCTCGATCAGAGAAATATTTTCCCATACTTGCAATACGGAATTTTATTAATTAATATTTAATTAACGAAGGCCAAAATTGAAATGTGTGGTCCATCTTGCACATTTACGGATTTATATTAGTTCATGTCCAAATTTTCAGAACTGCGCGTTTATCTGTTCATAATGCATTGCAAAAAGAAATAGCAGGAATTTTTTTTTTAATATAGAGAGAAAGCTTTCTAACCATATACACTGTTGTAGCAGTTTGACAGTATTTTGAATAGACAAAAATTATTTATAAAATCTTTTTAGAAAGAAAACCCTTCGATGTCGAAAATTATGTTCCAAAACGTGATAAAAATACGACCTCAAGAGCCACCAGCTGTGCAAGAAAACATTTGTATCCCTAGAAACTGCCGGAAAAGCCCATTTAATAATTAACTTTGGCAGGAGTTTTTCTGTTGAAACGAAGGTAGCTTCTACCACATGTAGTTACCTTAACCAGTACGTGTGAACATTGTTCATGGTAGCTATTTTGTTATTTCAAATCGTTGAAATGGCATAGATAGCATATTATCTGTTCAAACATTGGTATTTAATTATTGTAAATTTTATTACCTTTCAGATTGACACGATATAAATCTCCAGGTATTTTAGTAAATATAGAAGGAATACATTTTAACATAAAACGAGTTTTTTAATAAACTTCTTCTACACAAAAGCGGCACATAGAAAAGTAGTAAATACATTTTAATGACACGCGAAATTAAACCAAATTAAAAGTTCGAGATGCTCCAATTCAAAGCCATACTATACCATTACCCAGTATTGACATTAAACAAAATTGTCGAAACTGTTTCATTTGCTTATACCCTCATTTCCCTTTGACAATTTGGCTTAATAACAAATTTTGATAATGGTATTTATAAAGTTCTAGCAGTATACCCGTTCTTCATAAGAAGATATAGCCTTAAAAACTTAAAATTCACAATTATGTGCAAAATCCTATAGTATTCTAAACAAAATTAAAACATTTAACATAATTCTTCCACATGAAAGGATTATTAAGCATCTATGCTATTACTATTCAATTTATCTTCACAGGCAGATATGAAGAATAAAGAAATAAAATATAAGGAAAGTATTGTGACGGGGTCGAAAATTCGAATTCGAGTTTTCGACGGCAAAGAACGTTTCAAGCATCCCTGATCACGCATCGAACATTTTTGAAGTGATGACTGTGTGTGTGTGTGTGTGTGTGTGTGCGTCAGTGAGTCTGTGGAGACGATATCTCGCGAACAAATGGGGCGATTTGAATGAAACTTGGTATAAAAGTCACAATCTGTGAATACTGGAAATCTATTGTTTTAAAACACAATAGAATGTTTAGAACTCCCCTAAAGTTTCGAGTAAAATTTAAAAAAAATCGTCAAGAAATCAAAACCTTTAATATAGTTACGCAAATAGCAAATAGACATTTCTTATGTAATTTTTCCTTAGAAAACGATTGACATAAACTTTAGAACGCTAGCATGAATCGTTATCAAGATATTACACATTTTTCAAATAAATTTATCAAAAAATCCCATAAATTAAAAAAACATATTAACTGTTAAGAAACATGTTCATTTTTTATATGTAATATCATGCGATAAATTTGGTGACATAATTCTCGTGGTTTTAACTCGTTCCATTCACGAGAAAAGATACTTTGAGTAATACTTTTGTATTTGAACGCTAATAGTCATTTATCCATTGTAAGAATAACTTATTTCTCCTTCCATAACGCTTGGCGAGATTTTGGAGACGAATTTAGCGGAATGTCGCCAACTTGGCGACATATTTAAATGTTACCAAATTAACGAAAATCTCGCCAAATGAATAAAAATGACGACAAATTGAAGAAAATTCAATATCTTGGAAATAATATAAGTATCTACTATAAGAATAACATTTTTTAACTGTAAAAGTAGTAAATTTATTGCATTATATAAGGAAAGTCATGTGCTGTTCACATCAGAATTTCTTAAATTTTATGATTGGGTAATTCTTTCGTTGGGTAATTCTGAATTTAATAAGAATTTCCATAGATCTCGATAAACGAACATTTCAATAAGCATACTCAGAATACTTTTGATTTAGATACACGTTCTAAACTATGGATAATTTGTTCTAAACTACAGCTAGATCTAAACTGCAAATGTTCGAAACGAAAGATCATTTTCCTATTTGCAATATTTTATTTTATTTTTTTATATTTTAATGATTTTATGTTCGAATAATAGATCAGAATTTCACAATTGTAAAAATTTTGATTTGAAAATTTTATGTTTTGTTTATTAATGCAAATATTGGAAAAAGATAGTTAGATTGTGTTTTAAATGTCTAGATTTAAATACTTAATTATTTAATGGAATGTAAATGTTTCAAAGCCTTTTATAAAGAGCTATATTTTTTAAATAAACAAATGTACAAAAACAAAAATATATCAGCTTTATGATCTGAATGTCTGGCATATTATGGATATTTTAACTCATGTTTGAATATATAGTGGTTGAAAGAAATTAAAATAGTAAATATTTTATTTAGCAAATTTGTTTCAAACGTGTTATATTACATGTAAGGAATTTTTAATAAATTTGTTTAAATATTTTAAATATTTTAAATATTCAAATATTAGTTTAAATATTTTAAATAATATTGTTTTCATCATCAGTGCAGATAAAATGTTTGATTTAAATATTTGATTTCACCCGCAATATAAAATCCATTTAAAATATTGATTTCGTTTGTAATTGTTTTTGTGTATTTATTTTAATTTCTAAAATTCAATATGTAAATACATTTTGCAATGCTATTTTTCACAGAATTCTAATGACAAGATTGTGTCTAATGTAGGCAGACAATTTTATAATAGGTTGTCTATTTTCTTATACTTTCTGGTATAAAAGAAAAATAAATGGGAGATTCTTTATTTTAAAGTATTTTCTCTGCTTTCTTTCCAATACTAGTGCGCTTTGCCCACTAGCGATCACTACATATAGCAAACAGTTTTCATTGCAATAAAATTTTTAGTTAGCTCTGTGCTTGTTGCGTGGGTGCAAAGTTCGCAAAGCAAGAACAATGTCTCTAAATTCAGCGGCAGCAGGGTGAGTGGGTCCATTGAAGAGTAGAAAATACAACATGGAAATTGTAACAAAACCTGAGCAAGAGTCGTGAAAATAGGTGAAAATGAAGAATAGAAGAGACCCACTGTCTGACCAACCGTCCCCCTTCTATAACAAGTGCTTAACTGTATAAAGCTTTTGCATATTAAAATTACCGAATTAAAATTATCTTTTAAAGTTGATAAGTATTATATCTAACATATTTATTTGAATTATCCTACTATCAAAAGGGAAAAACCAATGTAAGTATGCCCCAGTATTCCAAAGCCAATAATTGGCCTTGAACATCGCGGTTTTTTTTTCTAAAAGGTAGCATTTGATAGGAGAAATTGTAAAAAACTTTAAGAAAATTCAATGACCTTTTAAATATGCTCGAAAAATCCCTAAAAGGGAAAAACAATCGACCTCATCCTAAAAAGCGTATATTCCTCCTCAATTTCCCATCTGCAATTTTGAGTGTTGTAAACGAGGAGCTAGAGCCAACGGCCCTACCGTGCTGAAAGCACCGGTTCTCGTTAGATCACCGAAGTCAAGCAGCATCGAGCGCGGTTAGCTCTTGGGTAGGTGACCACCTGGGAACACCGCGTGCTGTTGGCACATTTCGGGCGCTGTAGCCCAGTGGTTTGCGCGCTGGATTTGCACGCTGCCACAACTGTCGCCGTGTTCATGCGGAGTACGATCACGTTAAACGTGTGGGTCCGAAAGTCCATCCGAGAGGTTGGTGGTAGGGGAAGGAGGGTACTGTCCCTGTGGATGGCTCCCCCACTGGGTTCCGCTCTAAATTCGATGGCATTTCCCGGCCGTCCAAATGGTTACCTTACACCTTTCTGGTAGGTCGGACGGTCTGAGTCTCAAACAAACAAACAAACGAGAAGTTAGGGGTGCTTCAAAGAGAGTTGAGAAGCCTGAATTTCGAAAATGTCGATGATAGTTTTCTTTCAGCAGATTTTTGCATTGCTGACAAATTTAAAAATCTCGGATAATTAGCGACAGGCACACCCATGTTAAACACCTAACTGACACCTTAATTTTAGGGCTGCGATCTCAATTTTCCTAAAACTGAAGCTGTAAGTTCCGGATTTGTAGCTCAAGTGTCGTTAATTTGAAAAAAATCGGTACATTCTTTGTTACAGAGATTTTAACTCTGGAACGATGACTAAAACGTCCTAAAATGAGATAAAATAGACACCCATCCAGAAAATCTCCTCATATAATTTCCATGATGGGACTTCTTTTTTGTCAAACTGCAGCTAAACATATTTCAAAGGTCCTCCTAAGTGAAAATTTTGAAAAATGACTTTGTTGCTGCATACGAATTTTCAAAGATTTTTTTAATTCAATTTTGAAATCAAAATTTTATTTTTTTCACCATTCATCTTCAAAATTTAACATTTCATTGCCGTAAACGGAGTTGCCATTTCAAAAGAAATGAATATATTTCAATGTTGAATAACATGGAGTTAGATATATCTGCATTCAATGGGTCTGTTCGTTAGCACTTGACGTTATGCACAGAGCTAAATTGAGATTTTTGAATGAGATTTGTGATTTGTATTCGGCTATGTATATATATATGTGTATAGATATATATAATCAGTAGAGTAGTAAAAAAATGAAAACTATATTCGCAATTGGTCGAATTGTGCTACGATTTTGGAATTTACCATTTCCTTTGTACCTGTCGTAGGGAAATAATTCCGATCCCAACTCACATCATATTTTTTCTGCGGCATTTTGATCTATCTTAGCCCCTATAGTTCAGATTAATGTGGAATTTTACCTGTTAATTAAGGGATATCCAACCCGCTATGAGGGTGTACAATGATTGCCTGAAACATTTGCTTTTCTTTAGAGGTATCATGGATATTGTGCGCGTTTGCACCTCAGATTACCATCAGAAATCAAATGTAACAACGTGTTATGCACGGTGTATCATTAAGTGACGGGTTTCGATTTAAATTGTGTCTATCAGGGGAATTTCCATGTTATACTTTGCGATTAATTCAGAAGAGTATTGGAAATACAAAAAACTATATTGATTGCGGAGTGCTATATTGATTGCCGGGTGTTCACTTCTTAAAAGCTTCGTTTTGATCCTAGAAATTCTACACGTGCTGTGAAATAGAGAAAAGCATACTAAAGGCATACCAAAGGTGAACCCTTGGCGTTCCTCGACGGTATTCTAGGGTTTCCGCGATGTGATAGTTTCGTAGGAATTTTCTTAAATAAAAAAAAACGCGTAAAATTGGAATGCCTAATTTGGATTGGACTCCTCATTTTTAAGTTCCGCCATGAAATTAAATTACAAAAAGGTTCCGAGACTTAAAATATTTGAAAAAAGCCGATGTAAATATTCTGCGATGGTAATTTATGATCTCTTGCGACATGATAGTTTTGTATGAATTTTCTTAAATATAACAAAAACACCTAACATTTGTGCAGTGATACAGTTACACGGAAGATAATTTCATATTCCTGACATGGCTCGGCGACAAGGCGACGCTTAATTTTATAATGGACGACAATTTAGGCAATTCACTTACGAGTAATAATTGAGGAATAGAAAATTTATTTAAGAGTAATAATTGAAGCATGGTAGCTTAAGAGAAACTACGATGGACGCAAGCGAGCCCGTAGGCATCACAAAGTAACCAATGAAAACCAATGTAGACTATAACCAGATGATTGGAGCGAATTGGCACACAGATAGAGTCAATGAGAGCGAAGGCGTTTACTCGTTTTGAGTAAATTATTAATTTAAAATCCTTTATACAGCGAGTTTAACTGTTCGTAAGATAGTTGCGTTTATTTGGCGCATCTACAGGTCTGAGATGTGTTTTATTTGGAATGACGGTGGATGTTTTGTCTTGGTCTTTTCCTTGGGGAATTTTGTGTTGTAGCGGTCTTGGTGTTTTAGTTTGTTTTTTGTTTTTTCCGCTTGCTGTTCGGTGAGTGCAGGGTGTTGGCTCCTTTTTGGGTTTGAGTCGCTGTCTTCCCGGGGGTGAGTAGGTTTTTCGTTGTTCTCTTTGACGGTGCTTAGTATCGGCTTTTGTCGGTGCTGGTTCTGGATTTGAAAATGGCGGGTTTTTCCCCCCCTTCGGGGTGGAATGACTCCCTCTTTGACTTGGAATTACCGGATCTGATAGAATGTGCGCATGACTTAGGATGTAGAGAATTCACCTTTTTCTTGATTCCCTCGTCCCCCTTGCGGGTGGGCAACCCTTATAGGCAAAGAAATAACATTCTAAAAAATTGCTCTAATCATTCGGAGGTTTCAATACCGTACAAAACTAGAGCGGGAAATATACTTATAAAAGCAGAAACAAAGAAAGCAGCTTTGGAAATTATACAGATAAATCATATTGAAGACATTCCTATAACTGTAAAGTTAAACCTTGACAATATTCTATCAGAATATGTTTTAAATGGTATTGACACAGATATCACATTGGAGGAGATAATGGAAGACCTAAAGCACCAAAACATAGTTATTTATGAGATTTGCAGATTTAAAAAAATAATAGAGAATGAAATAAGACCTCTAAAAACAATCAAGTTTCGTACACCTACTCTAAAATTACCAGAAAATGTCCACATAGGAATGCAAATATACAATATTAAACCCTTTGAAGAAAAACCCAGGCAATGCAAAAAATGCTGGATGTTCGGGCATGGGAACAATAAATGTAGATCACAAGTTACATGCAAAATATGTACTGGTAATCATGACGAAAAAGAATGTCCGAATCCAACAGTCATAAAATGCAGAAATTGCAAATTGAATCATGCAGCTGACAGTGAATTCTGTGAAGCTAAACAGAAGGAAATGAAAATTTTAAAATTGAAAAGAGAGGGAAAAATTACTTATAGGGACGCAAAAAATAAGATAAACTCATCATATGCAGAAAAGGTAAAAAATGACCTAAGACAGGTAGAAAACACGCCAATCAATGCCGTAACCCAAATTGAAACCCAGGTAGAGGTTATAACGGAAATAGTTTTAAGAATTGTGCAACCCCTAATGGAGAAAATGGAACAAACTATAGCAAAACAAAATATGCTTATACAACAAGTAATGGATAGGCAAAATTTACAACCAAAGTATGAAGAAAAAGAAAAAATTGACTACAGTCAAGAGGAAGAAGACTATATAGAACAAGAAAATAGACAGGAACAAAAAATAGAGACAAGGACGGAAGGGAATAAAAAAAAAAAACAATAGAAAGGAGTCAGCAAAGAATTAAACGTATGAAAGAGGAATCACATATAAAGAATAACAATAATAAAAAAAAATATGAAAGTAATGAACAGGAGGAAAAAGACAGATTTCAGGATGAGGAAAAGGTTGTTTACACAAATGAAAGTGATATGGAGGAATGTTGCTCTGAAGATGAACTTGTAAGAACTGAGAGTGAAAACGAAAAGAAAAAGAAAATAGCTGTCATTAAAAAGGATACCATTTTGGATCCCCCTCTTAGCCCTATAGTTATCACGCCTCGTGTCAGTGGAGGAGACATCCCCTCTCGGGGAAATGTCAAGACTGTGGTGACATTTACGACTAGGTCTTCTGAGAAGTTAACCCCATGGAGATATGCCTGTTGGGGGGACTCTGGGTCCCTTGGTGGGAGTGCTGCAGAGAGAGTCAAGACGAATCCTCGTTCCGGAAGCAGCAAATAGTCTGTTTCCGGCTTGTTTTTGTTGTTTTGTTTTGTTGGCTTTTGAACAGTGTTTTTGAAGTTTTGGTGTGTTCTGATCCTTATAAACTCTTTTATATCGTTGTCGTTCTGTTAGAGCGTTTTTCTCTTCCCTTTGCTGGGAGAGGTTTTGAGTGTTGATTCCTGTTTTCTTTGCTTTTGTTCCCTCGAGGCAAAAGGCTTAGTGCCAAGCCTCATGCTTACATCTCTCCTTTGGGAGGGAGTGTGTTAGTGTTAGTGTTACAGGTCTGAAATTATTTGCAATATGTTAAGCAATCGTATAATATTTATAGTATGTTTTAATAGCTTATGTTTATTCTACTTGGCGACAGATTTGGCAATTCTAGTGAAAATTTTGAAGCATTTTTTTAAAATATTGCCAAATTGATAAAAATTACTCGAAATGAAGTTGAATGTTGACGGAAATGTGAATATGAATAAATGGCAGCTTTTGAAGATCTAATTTGCAATATATCATTATTTAACCAGTATATAGTTATTATTAAAGTGCATTAGCTAAATTTATACGTCAAAACAAATAATATATTCAAGTGATTTATATATATTTATTCCTTAATGTGCCACCAGAAGAAAAATTATAATGGTATCCTCCCTATACAGCTCAAAATATATCAAAATCATCTTAAAAAACTTCAAAAATAAACTGATGGCCTTTACAAAACATCTGAAATGTAAAAAAAGGCGAAATTTTCTAGTTCAGTTTACGACTTTGCATGCACGTCTCATAGACAAACCTTACAAAATAAATAAACATAAGAATACATAATTAGACTACGTATAATTCCATACTGCATTCAAGTTCAAAACAAATGTTATTTGTTCTGTGAATGTGTATTCTCTTTCTCATTTTTTTTTTGCATATAGTGAAAAAATTAATTTCATTCACTAACAACTTCTATATTATATAAATAATGATTTTCTTATAATGCCATAATGCTAGATTTCCTCTTGGCTGAGTCTCACCTACTTAGTGATATAAAATATTATTTCTGACGAAGAAAGTAACAAAATCAAAGTACTTAGCCGTCCCCCATGGTGCTGTGAATATTTAATGGGAAAGATGAATATTTCGGCTACATCTAAAACGACTAAACTGTGCTAGTCATATGTGGATGTACAAAAGGAAAAATAAATGTTTTAGACTGCATCCAAGTACAAAATAAGTATACTTGTTCACTGTTTTAAACTAACGATACATTTTGCATCTGTAATGTGAACAGTATTCTAATTTTACTTTCCTTATATACATAGTATAATGTATACGGAAAGTACTGAGACGGGATCGAATATTCGAATTTGAGTTTTCGCCGGAAGAGCACGTTTCAAGCATCCTTGAACACGAATGAAACATTTTTGAAATAATGTCTGCATGTGTATGTCAGTGAGACTATGGAGACGATATCTCATAAATGAATGGAGTGATTTACAGGAAATTTTGTACAAAAATTACAATCTGTGAATACGGGAAGCCTATTATTTTTAAACGCAATCGAATGTCCAGAACCCCCTAAATTTTTGAGTGACATTTTGAAAAAATCACCAAAAAATCAAAACCTTAAAAATTACATAAGCAGTCATTTCTTATGTAATTTTTTATTAGAAAACGATTGACATAAACATTAGAACGCTAGCATGAAACGTTTTCGAGATATTTTGATAAATGTATAAAAAATCACATAAATTTAAAAAATATATTAACTATTTTGAAATATGTTCACTTTTCATATGTAATATTATACGATGAATTTGGTGACATTATTCTCTAGGATCTAGCTCGTTCCGTTCATGAGAAAAAGTACTTTGGGTGTTACTTTTGTATTTGGATGCCAATAGTCCTTTATCAGCTATAAGAATAACTTATTTCTTTGTCCATAACATTTGGTGAGATTTTGGCGATGAATTTGGTGCGATGTCGCCAACTTGGCGACTTTTATAAATGTTGACAAATTAACGAAATTGTCGCCAACTTGTTAAAAATGACGCTAAATCAATGAAAATGACGAGTAACTGATGAAAATTCAATACCTTGGAAAGAAATTATGAGTAGACTATAAGAATAACCCATTTCTCCGACCTTCTCTAGCGCTTGGGGAGAAATTTAGCGGGACGTCGCCAACTTGGCGACTATTTTAAATGTTGCCAAAGTGACAAAAATGTCCCCATATTGATAAAAATGACTAGATATAGGAAGGGATGTTTCGCAAATTCCGATTTCCGTCATATGACGGGTATACTTTTTAGTATATAAGAAGTGATCTTCTCTCCGTTTGTCTATAGCACTTGATGATTCAATTGGCAAACTTGGCTAATAATTATAATTAAATAGCAAAATATTACCAACTTGGCGATATTTCACCTTATATTGCAAAAATGACACTAAATTAATGAAAATGACTCCTAATTGATGAATTAATTATAAAAATATTTAAATATATAGACTATATAACTTATTGAGGAAGCTATCAATACTGATAATTGTTCATTTAGAGTTACGCAAATTGTAAGCGAATTGGGTACCTTGAAATAATTTTAAATGCTGTCATCCGGAAAATCTCCAAATGTAGAATTCAAAGATAAAAAACAGTTCCGTGGATCTTATACGTTATTTAATGACTGTAAAAGGAGTAAATGCATCGTAATATATAAGGAAAATCATGTACTGCCCACATTAGATTTTTACTTCCGTTACAATGCATGGTAAATGCATGGGGAAAGTATTGGAATGGATTCAGAAATTAGAAATTGAGTTAGCAACAGATACACACGTTTTGGAAAGTCAAGAACACCAATGCAACATTTTGATAACGACGTCTATTTATGTATGTGCGTGTCTGTACAATGAATGTATCCTCTCTAGCTCTACATCTAAACGACGAAATTTCCCCAAATTTTTTAGGCAAGTCACTTGTAGATTACACTGGTTCATTTATTTTTCTGTTTATTTATTTTTTAACGTTTGTCTGTGAAACGTACATGTGGTGGCGTACATGGCTGGACTAGAAATTTCTGCCATCCCCCCCCCTCCATTTTTTACATCTCAGATGTATTTATAGAAGTTGATCATATATAATATCTTGAGTTTATTAGAAAGTCATATATCTGCAATTGCTTCAGAAAATAAAATACTTTTCAATATTTTATTAACTTTCAGAAAATTTATAAAATAGATTACTATAATAAAATCCCTACTGCTTTCAATTGCAGTTTTGCAAATCTAGCTGTCATCAATATATTTAAAGAACGTGACCTCAGAAACGTAGGTGATGCATTGTATAAACCGAAGTACACTTCCAACATTTGATTGCAATTTAGTAGGTTTTCTCTATAAAAAGCGAAACCATTTCTTAGAGATTTTATGTTTGATATCTTGCAACACCTATATTTTGAAAATTTATTTTTCAGTATATATATATATATATATATATATATATATATATATAAAAGTTTCTCTATGTTGAGAAGTTTTTTCTCACATTCCTGTCCTGAGACAAATTCCTTACCAATCTTATATTTGGTATAGTTAAACCAAGCAGAATCAATTCCGGATGTAATGAGATATCTGAATCCCATTCAAAAATAGTTTAGCATCCTTGGTAAATTCGTAGCCACCAGAATCTCAGAAATTCATGGATCGATGATAGTATGTATCTAAGGCTATAGTTTGGTTAAATGATGTCTATCACTGGTCTTTTACAGCGATATATACCTTTTCGCTGACAGAATGTTTTTGTGTATACGTGTGAGGTGCAGACACAATAAATCAAGAACAAATACTTCTACCATTATAAGATTTTATGTGGAAATACATTTTGTGAAAATATAGACCTATACTCAACGAACACCTAACCTGTAGCAATGTAGAAGCTACTAGTGAATTTTCACTCAGTCAAAGGTGTTTGGGTTGCCGATCAAGCACTTGATGTGAATTTTGGTGACAGAGGATTATTATTGTAAAATAATTTTTTCAATCGCGCAGAATTTCTAAAGTACGATTGATTATATGCATACCAGACATAATTTACCGTTTTTCCATAAAATAAGACGGTTAGTTTTGAGCTAAAATTTCTGCACACATTACCCCCAGAGGCACCCATATAGTGGCAAACTGACACACACATACTTACACAGACAAAAATTGCTTATTCGTGTTCTACGTTAACCAGAACATCTAAATTTAGTAAAAACTGGAATTTTTATTCGAGGTCTTATTTCATTAATGTCTTTTGACATATACTTTGTATTAGTGGTTCCCAAATTTGAGTTCCGAAGCAAACTGTAACGGAGTCCACAAATAACAAAAGAATACATGTTATAATTAATTAGATGTTTGATACATCATATTTATTTTAATTAAAAATTATCAAAATGTATTTCACATTAATACGAAATCAATCCATTAAGCTTCAACCATTAATAAAATATATATAATAGAAAAAAACATTTTTGAGTTATACTTTGCACTAAAAAGTAAAAATTAATTTTTACCTTATAAAATATTCTTGGACATATATGACAAAAAAAAAGTCATGGGTCGTTCATAAAAGAATTGTATTAGTTGGAAATGCATTGTATTTGGTAAACAGCAATATTGGATATCTTTTGAATGAAATTAATTGGAGTAAATGTCAGTATATTTGTCTATACATATATTTTTTTATTATACACGTGTATATAAATATGCTGTGAGATTTTTGAATGAAAATTGACATAAAGAAATATCATTTAATTGAACATAATCACTCTTATATATGTTATTTCTATGTTATTACTTTTGTAGTGCCTCACAATAATAATGAATGGACAAACATAATTTTTTAATAGGTTCACCTCGATTTTGTGTCACATATGACCAAGAATGTTGTGATAACTATTTTTTTCTTTTGAGTTTTAGTGCATGATACTAAAACTGTGTAATTTAAAAATTTGTTTATATACATTTTATTTTGTGCATTTTATTCTTTTGCGATTTTATAACAAATTTTTCTTCAGATATCTAAACAAACTTTTTAGATGTTAAACTGTTAGAGATTCTTTATATATAAATATATCAATTAATGGCCATGAGTAATATATATTATATATATATATATATATATATATATATATATATATAAATATATATATATATATAATATAATATATGCATATATGCATATATATAAATATATATAAATATATATATATATATATATATATATATAATATATATATATGTATATATATATATAAATATATATATATATAATAGTTTGAAAGTCCAATGAAAGTAAAGTGATAAGCTGCAACTCGAAAAACCTAACTTTCTAAAACACGAACAAAATAAAAGTATAAAACAGCAAATCTTCAATCAAATAGAAAAAATACAAATTACGAGTCATCAAGTTAAAGAAAATCAGCAAATTTCAATGGTATGGAAATGGTAATAGAAAAATATAAAAAACATGCATTATTGCTATACACATGGACAAAGGTTAGGTCTTAAAAAATAGACTTGTTCACTTCACAAAACTGTTCTTCGGGTCCCAGTATTTTGACGAAGCAAACACAAAATAGTATGTTGCTAAAGAAATAGACAGATTATATCTATAAACTATTTCTACTTGGACAACATACATAAAGAAGGAAAAATAAAAGAAAACATGAATACCTGGAACAAACACTGCATATGTCCGAACCAGTCGAACCCTGGGACCCTGAGTGAAGAGACCAGTGTTGCCATTCGCAAAGAAAAAAAAAGAAATGATCTACTGTTGCCATTCGTAAGAAATGAAAAACAGTAACGCGAAAAGGTAAGAAAAATTAATAATATACAAAAAGAGCTACAAAAAAGAGGGGCTAATAATAGTAAGGCTTATGTTTAAGAGGATGAAAAATATAAGTATTATTAATGCAAGAGAAAGATGTCTGGCTCATATAAGATACTATGAATAGAATTCATGAAAATCTGCCTAATCTAATCTTTTTAACTATAACGTTTACTAAATAACAGGGGTATTTATATAAATTGCTTGTAACTTGAGATTATTTATATGCATAGGATTTATATATATATATACACTCGGGAAGGGTTTGTATCGGGGATTTTGGTATGATGGCGCAATACCAAATCCTGTAAAAGCATTCGACGCCATTGATGTGAATATTTTATCTCTTATTTCAATTTCTGTATTGTTTTCAGCTTTAAATGTAAAAAATAACTACTTCTATTTTTTTTAATTCTTACTAAAACCTAATGATCACCAGAGTAAATCCTCATTTGTAAATTTCATGTTCTTGAATAAATGGTAACACATGCATACATTACATTTCAATTGCATGAATAGTCGCACCATGTACGTGTATAGAAAAATAGCCATACCTCTGAAAATAGTTGAATCATATTTTAACACCTAAGAAACGTGCAAATCTACTCAAATACTCGTGTTTGAGTACTCGTGTCTGTTAAAATACTTTTCCGACATACGGCATATTATATATTGTAAGGAATGTACAATTATGTAGAATATTGTGATCTGAATTGCTTCATGCAGCATATCTGAGTTATCGGGTCCAAAAGCGTTGTTACGAACGTACGAAATCTATTTCAATATAATTATAGGAAATGCATATGGAGTACTGGAAATAGGCCTCCTGCATTTGCGTACTTTCCGTATGGTAAAAATAATTATATATTTTTTTATTTTTCACTGTAAATTGTGAATACATATAGTTCAGCATGTATCTTTCTTCCGCACTGATGTGTAATTCTGCAGCCCGCGTAGCAGTTGTATCAATCATTAGATGTTGTAGCTAAAACGTTTCTGCTTAAAAGTGATCGCTATAAAGTGACCTATGAAAACTTTAACCGCTAGCGAGTGCAGTCCGCGCAGTAGGGTGCTTCCACGACCCAGACCGTGCACCTTGCCATCGAGGGCGTAAAGGCTTTTTAGGCACGGCCGGGAGAAAAAGAGACCCCCAGCACCAAGCATGTCAACGGGCCAACCCGCCCCGCCGGACAGAGGAAACCGCCGACTCCACCATGCAGCAGCGCACGACCCGGGACGCCAAGGGGACATCAGACCAACACCCGGCCGAGTGAGGCCAGAAGCCGCCAGTCCCAGAGAAGAACGCCGACGTAGACGACCGAAGCCCCCACAAGCAGACCAGGGACCCGCCCGCAAAGGGACCAACCAGGCAAAACGCGCCACCGACAGAACGGCGACGCCCTCCACCCACAGAATATTTATTTCCTCTAAAAGAACAGCCGGCCAAGGCGATACAAAGCAACAAAGCTTCTGCTTCATATAGCAGGAAAGGGATTCTAAAATCCAGATACAATAAATCAAATAATAAATAATATTATGTTTTTCATAATGTATAATACAATATATCAATCAAATATCAAACAAACATACAATATATCAAACAAAAATAAAATATAATCAGCATATAAAACATATCATACGAAATAACAAGCAAAGAAACTAACAAGTAAGACCTCTAAACAAGTAAAGAAACCCTTAAAACATAACATACAAAACCATTGTTAAATCAACAAACCAATATCAAAAGCAGAAACCAAAGCCCAGAAAACCATCCTAGACAAAAGCGAAAAACAACGAGTCCAAAACCGGAGCCCAAAACGAGAAAACAAATTATAAGATAAAAGATCCCACAAGCCCAAGGCGACCAAAACCAATGTCCATCCCTAAAATCAATAAAATCCATAGACAAGCTCAGGAATTCAATCTATAAATTATAGACTACAAATATAAATACGAATAATTAATACTATCCCAGCCTCATTGTCCAGAATCCTCAGCCTTACCACAAGATTTAAACAGTAAAACTGATAAGCCTGGTCAACAAAATTCTTAAGTTACTAAAAACCACCCCTGATTCCAAATAAACTCTTTTAATTCACTCAAAATTCTTACTATAAAATATAATATACAACCATAAAGTATAAAATATAATACTCTAAATATATAAGTACAGTTCCATTATACTTTATATCCCGCAAATTACCATACGGTAAACAAAAACTAATTCCCGTAGTTAATAAAGTTCTTGGAAACCTCCAAAGCCCTTTGAAAACGAGGACAGCCCCTATACCTACAAGAATGATCTATCTTCAAATTTAAACCAAAATTTTTATCAGCTTCGTCACAATTAATACAGCTCTCTCCTGCCGAGCAGCCCCCTTCATGGTTCTTTCCACAATTTAAACAAGTCAAATCCTCAGTGCACCTCATACTAGTGTGACCTAGTCCCCCGCATTTCGTACACAATAGAACACTACTAAATCCCCTAACGGGAAGACTACCCATGCCACAAAATAACCTTCCCGAGGAAATAACTACGCTATAAATTTCTGGGGCAACCTCAAGAATCCAATGTTTACCCTTCTGGGCCTTAATGCTAAAGCAGACTTTTAAATCATTTCTATCCCTCATACAAACATTCTGCTTTAGAATTCTATCAAAAACGTCCCCAGGCTCAAGTTCTGCATCAACTCCAAACACAATGATTTTAGGATGCCGACGAACAAAAGGGGCCAGGACATAACCACTCTCTAATCCAGGAATTTTCAAAAGACCCAATTTAAGGTTCTCCAACTGGTGAGAATGATTCACTACAATGGTCAAACCGCCACCGGAAACCCCAAAACATTTCTCAATAGCTATACCACAATTGCGATAGTCCAGGCCTTTTTGAACAAAGTTCAAGGTATCACGATATGAGGCACCATTGACTGGTCTAACCAAAAGCGAACGATCATCTAAAGTACCGGACAGGGAGGAAGGCGAAGTAGTCTGATCGGCGGATACCTCCGGCGGATAAGTCCGCTTTGCAAAGGGAACTTCCAACTTAGAGTCGGCAACCCTATTCAATACAGCCAAGGAATCTTTCAAGTTAACTAAAAGCCCACTCATCTGAGCACAGTGGGAGGCCAGAAGATTTTCGACCTTACAATCAGAGGGACAAAGTTCCCTAGATTCGGTGTAGCCGATATCCAGATCCCCTAAAGAGGCACGTCTAACCAAGCGAGGGCTTGTATCCGCCCCACCAGCCACAGCGGCACTAACCCTTTTTCCAGCCCTACATTTAATTAGAGCAGCTTCGGAAAATCTAAGTTGTCTAGAAGTTATCAGTATACACCCAACCAGAGGCTGAACAACTGTCTTCACCAATTCCTTCTGGGTCGATTTAGAGAATCTAGCGTCTCTTTTGTTTACCAAGAGGCGTCCAAACTTAACCATTATGTCCTTGATCAATACACCAGGCTGAACCGCATGGTTTCCCGAAAAGAAACAGTGCCGCAAGTCGTCTTCGTTAACCTTTTCAATAATATGAGATACAGGACCCAAAAAATCCGGGTCACAAGAAGAGACCACGATCACTTCATCATGAGTCTCCGAAACAACGGAATCATCATGGACGTCTCAAGCCAATTTACTCAGATCACCTTCATCACCAGACCCTTGGGTCCCTCCTTTAAGAAGTTCCAATCTCAAATTTAAATCTTGGATTTCTTTCTCTTTAGATTTAAGGTCACCTTTCAACCTTTCCAATTGACTAGTCCTTATATTTAAATGTCTTGTAGCATCATTTGCTACTGTCTTAGCGTCGTTCAAAGCTCTCTCACAATCCACTAGATTCATCTTCTTATCCTCCAATTCCACCTGAAACCTCACCACATTCACATTTATAAGAGCGCGTAATTCTGCCCGGTGACCCCTCAGGGCGTCCTCCTTTTGCCTCAAGGACTCCCTCAGGTCCATCATGTCAACTTCCTCTTCAGGTGAGGGCGGTCTAGCCATGGCTACCTGGCTCTTAACCATATTTTCATAAGCTTCTGGGAATTTACCACTCATTAACTCTCTAACCGAGTTTTCCAAAGCCAAATGTTTATCCTTAAGGGACTTCATTAAATGGTCCCTCTCCCGATTCAAACTCTGTAGTTTAGCCACTTCACTGTTCAAGATTTTACCTTCTTCCACGCTATCCTCCAAATTTTCTTCTTTAAGTGTATAAGCATCACAAAGTCTGATAATAATATCTTTCAATGGTCCTATAAATTGAGTAATTAATAATCCCTGCAGGGGCCTCGCAAAATACGAAGACCTCCTTTCTGAACAAAAGGATTTAAAAACTTCTAAATAATCCGTCACATCCCTTATAGGATACCAGTGACCCACCTGCTCATCTGTCCGTGGAGCAATACCATAATTTTCCCACTGGGGCAAAGACCCCAATAGAAGATCTAATTCTGATGCATAAAACATTTTCACTATTTAGATAATACTAATATAATAAATTTAAAACATTACAAAATATATTATAAAATATATAAATACACTAAATACCAATTACCATAAATTAACTTGTTGTAACATATATCAATACATTCAATACTCCAAGATGCAATTACACCAAAATCCAAAAATACCACTTGAAAATGTCAATGGTGAGTAAATAGTTTAAATCTAAAATCTTAAAGTATTAAAGTCACAAAGATAATGAGCCAGCAAGGAGAGTCAACCATCATCCCAAAAGGCGCCTACGTCAAGTCGAGATGTCGGTCCAAGTCTTGAATCTAAAGTTTAAAAAGCGTCACAAAATAATACGGTAGAGTACCCGACAGTGACGTTAGCACTCTAATGTGAATAAAGTTCCAATATTGAAGCCAAGCAACTCCAGCTCAACATTAACCAATGCCAGAACACTAATTTAAAGTGGTAAATAGAAGCAGCGAAAAGGACAATAATAGTGACGCAATTCCTGTTTAATCACAGGGTTGGTATATAACGTTACACAAGCCCGGGAAGGCGAAATAGCCATGACGTCAATGTCAGTTCATAAATATATATAAATTTTTCCATATTAGATACAACCATCAAACTTTAATACGACCATCTAGATGTATCTAGAAATATAATTACACTATTTCCATATTTTTAAATGATGTAGATCCAGAGAAACTCAAAAAGCTGCCCCGCAGCAAAACACAAAAAGGACAATTCGGTCAAAACCGGTTATGATTAACTGTAGATGTTTAACCCCAAATATACTTCTTAATTTCTCCAATTTTTCAAGCATAACCACTAGTCATACAGAGTAATACGTCCTCCGATATAACAGTTACAAGACTTATAAAATCAATAGAAAAATATCATTTCAGTACAAACCACAAAACACGGTATCCGCCATTATAGGATTCCAAGCAGGGGAGGAAAGAGAAGCGATGACGTCATATACATTTCGATAATTCATATAAATCTTTCTATGTTAACTACAAGGTTCGGTCTTTAATACAAAGTTCCATATATATATAGGTATACATCCATACCATTCTTATATTTTTAGACCATATGGATTTAGAGAATCTCAAAAAGCTGCCCCGCAGCAAATCATGAAAAGAGCAAATTCGTCGAAACCGGTTACAAGTGACTATAATTAGCTGACCCAATACATACTTCTTAATTTTTCTAATTTTTTACTTATATCCACAAGTCATACAGAGCAATACTTCTTCCAATATATCAAACACTAAACTTCAAAATCAGGAAGAAAAATATAATTTCAATTTGAACTACGAAGAGAACAATCCGCCATTACAAGGTTCCAATCAGCCCGGAGGGGAGAGCAGAAAGTCGTGACGTCAGAATAATATCAGTATTTCATGGAAATTCTTCTATAACTATAGGGCTCAAATTTTTATACAAGCTTCCATGTTTATATAGGTACCTATATATATTTTTAATTACCTATATATCTTATATTTTTAAAACATATAGATTTGGAGATATACAAAAGGCTGCCCCGCACAAAATCACAAAACGGACAATTCCGTCGAAACCAGTTGTTATATCACAATGTTGATTAATCCACATAAAACTTCATAATTTTTCTGATTTTTCCATATATTAAACATTTCACAGAATAGTATACTTCATCCAGGACATCAATTATAAAACTTTAAAAATCCACAGAAATATATCAAGTCAAAACGAAATGCGTAGTTGGAAGTCCGCCATTGCAAAACTTAACACAGGCTTGCCGATTCACTTAACACAGGAACGATATGGTACACAAAAACACTTATAATTACCTAAATATATACACAATTGATCCACAAACTATATCACTCTATACTGTATCCATCAGGGAACATTCCACAACTATTTTAAATCCTCAACTATCTTTACAAACACTTTAAAATGCATTCATTCAAGAGCTCAAAAGCACCCAACCTACACAGTCGCCGCCATTGCTGGGGATGCAGTAGGGTGCTTGTCCCGGCCATGACTGACTTCATTATTTTTACCTGGCTCTTCACATATGATGTCATGGTGATTAAAAAAGGGGTTCTTAAGAGTAGCCAAACGTGTTAATTAAGACTATCATCTTATCCCACCGATGTCACTAAATCTCCATGGACGTCACTGCGTCTCGTGTGAGCAGCAATTACAAATTCTCCATTGCCATTTTAAAACCAATGCAAAATTTTTAATTGTAACAATGCAAAATTTTCTGTATTTCGACATATGCTGTCAAAGTTTACTCTGGACCATGACATCACGAATGTCGAAATCTAACCTTTATGACAAAAGTCGACTGCTCAGGTTCACATTAAAGAACCTTGGGGCAACAATTATTTGCTCAACATATTTTCATTCACTGCGGCCTAATTCGGCGCAGCAAGTAACAAGAAACAGAATCATATCACTTTCTAATGCATTTTTAATATAGGACATTGCTTTTTTATATATAAAAGATTTATAAAATATTAACTGGTATATATAAATGGTACCCAATATTATTCCCAGTTTTATTTTTCGTAACCTCATAATCAGTGGGGAGACCAAACAATCGTGTCCGTAAAGGATAAAATCATTTTATTTGTTTATTAATAAATTTCGGGTTTAACAAGGATGGATAACCAAATGACTACTGTTGAAAAAAATTACCTATGATTTGATTGGCTATTAATAAAATAAAGTGAAATTGAGACTTGTAATATCATAATTAGTGCTAATATAATATACACGAGGAAAATTTGTTTCAATATTCGTATTTTCCACGGCCAATTTTGCACCTGCGAAAAGAGTGATTTGAAATAAATATGTTCGAAAATTTACCCTCATTTTTATATTGCAAATATCATTGCTATTTCAATCATTAAGAATAAAAAAAAGAGTGAACAAAGGATTTTATAAATAATGCTTATATTTTATAATCGAGCATAATTATCAGGATTTTCAATTTATTTAATTTCTTATGGGAGGCATGGCCATCATAACTTCTGCTTAGATTCCTAAACAAGGTAAACTAGAATGCCGTGTTCACAAATATTAGTGGATATATAGATTGTTAGGTATAGAGAGACTGTTACGGATATGAAAACAGATCAACTGTGCCTTGTATTCAAATAATAGGTAGCTTAGCTTTGCTTTTATTCAAGACATTTGCTCTTTTCAAGGAGAAAATACATTTACTGACACTAAAGGCACTTTTAGAAAAATAATTTACTGGCTTAAAAAACACGTTTGAACATAATTTAATATGGTTTCGATCCGAAAATTCCACGAATCAAATCGCACTCGCTTTCCATAAAGGCAAAAAAGATGAGAATCACAATTGACCGTATAGGCAACGCACCGCTCATGAAACAGACGATACCGTGATGCCACGAAAATTTGTATACAATCTTCTCTCCGCCCATCCACTTGTCTATACAAAATAAGTGCTTCCTCCGTTTCGACCTTTTGGGAATTTCGAACTGTCAAAGTGCCTGTGTGATTTGCTAAAAAAATCAAAGACATGCCTTGGATAAAGTATTTATAAGTAATTAACGTTAAGTAATGGGTTTATAAAACAGTTTCTAGAGTAATATGTGTTATTGTACGCAAGTGATAAAATATAAATGAACGATAAGTCACTTTCTATATATTGTAATATAGAAATCGATGAGATTTAATACACTTGAAAAGTATACGTTTCTTTAAAAATTCATTAAAAATCGTCTATTAAGCGTATGTATTCCATTTACAGTTTATTCAAAAGATAATTTTTCGATCTATTCGATGGCATCAAGATTGAAAATCTGTGATAATATTTTAGGTCACTAAGGAATCAATTTGCTCGAATATCGACCAAATACGTTATGAATCGGACTATAGTAACGTAACGAGTTTTAAGTATTTCATTATTCATATTTAGATGCATCTTTTGTAAATTTTCTGAACAGATATATTTAATTTCTGATCTAACATATGTCTACAAAATAAATATTATTTTATTTATACTTTTTTTTTAAATTTATATTTGTAGTTTACATATAATTGATTTTCATTTTACGCAAACGTTTCTAAACATTGAAACATGCAAAACATTCTAAAGTGTCCTTAAGTTTGAAAGTTTGAGAACCACTGCTATGTGTAGTAAATTAGTAAATCTCACGTCGAGGTTAAATGGTCAAGATATTATTGAATTGTAAATTGTGAATAGCTATGTATAGTAGGGAAAAGACAAAAAATAAAAATACACACTTCACTGCTTGGAATGAATTTCACACATGATTTACATTAATCATATTCAGTATTGCATTCATATAACTGGATCTCAATCAGACATAATGAAAACAATAAAATAGTTTAAAAGTTTTATATAAAACAGAGTAAAACGCAAAATAAGAATACCAATCGTTTTCGAAAGCATAAAAGAACATTCATTTTCAGGACTACAAGACTGTTTGATCTACACTCACCAGCGCAAGATCGCCGGTAGAATAACAAACGTGTCAGAAATGGAAAATTGCTGTAAACGACGTGCCAAGAGGAAAAGGTAAAAACCAAGGAGAAAGAAACAATTAGCAAGATTCTATAAGTAAACGACAAAATTCAAGTAAGAAAGAATGGATAGCAAGGTTTTATGAAAGAAAGGGAAATTACCAAGGGGGATGTAAATGACAAATAGTAGGATTCAATGCACTTGTTCAATGAGTAAATCTAAAATAAGTACCCTGTAATAAATTAAATAGGAAACTAACATATTTCGAATATTGCTAAAGTCGTCAAAAATAACTGTAACATTTACAATTTATTAACAAACACTATAAAAATATAAGTAGAACTTAAGAAAAATTAAGGCAAACAATCAATTAATAATATTAGCTGACTACAACTACTGAAATAAGAGCAAATGGCATTATCCCAAAGACCGGTACGGTCTTGAATTTGGCGACTTTGTTGAGACAGTTGCTATAGTATCCAACCAACTCACCAGGTGACCATGATTATGAAGAGTTAAAGATTTACCAAGTTCGCAACATAGCACTCCGCTTATCGCCGATTTGGCGCGATAAAAAAAAACGACCGTACCAGTCTCTAGGATTTAGCCGAGCAAATGATCAAAACAAAATTAAAATTACACTGAAATTATTATGTTAAGAAATAGAAGGAACCAATTGGTTTCGGAAGGGTAGCGGTCCACCTGTCTTGTAGTTCTGAAGAAAATGTTGTTTACTTTTGAAATCGATGGACAATCTCATGTTGTCTTTAATGCTGCTTTTTTATACAGGGACTCGGGCTTCTTTTACTGAAGCCCAGCAATTCACGAAGATCAATCACTTCGCGAGCTCTTTCATACGCCCCGAGTAGCGGGAAGGACATACATTCCTTTATCTGAACCTGGGGGCCTAACGACAGCTCCAGAACTATAATTGGCTAAATCCCAGTGATCGGGTACGGTCGTTTTTTTTTATCGCGCCAAATCGGCGATAAACGGAGTGCTATGTTGCGACCTTGGTAACTCTTTAACTCTTCATAATCATGGTAACCTAGCGAGTTGGTGGATACTATGGCAACTGTCTCAACATCGGGCGCCAGAAAATCACCATATTCAAGACCGTACCGGTCTTTGGGATATTGCCCTATACGGCTACTATACTTTTCAATTGTAGTCCTATAAGATCGTTTTCTATTTAGGATAGTTTTATAATAATCTAAGGAACCAATCTGTTCTGTAATAATAACCTAGTAAATATTTATTTCGAGATTTAACTAATTATACAGAGCACACGATTTAAACTCTAAACGAAATTAATGAGATTATAAGAATAAAACATATAATTGTTAACTGCAGTAATGATATCATTTTGATCGCAATTGTTCTTGACAACAATAGTTGCGAAACTCTCTGTGTATGAGAAATAACAATAAATCATACCATTGTTCTCACCCACTTTTGTGACGTTTATGAGAACACACAATCACGAAGAATTTGGAAATTCACGCGATCCATGAAATATTTTCCCTGACTTGCAATGCAAAACGTTATTAATTAACATTAAATTAATCAAGGCCTAAATCAAAATTCCACACCCGTTTTGCACATCTACGAATTCATTATAGTCTATACCCAAATTTCAAAACTGCGCGTTTTGTCGTCTGCAGTGACAAAAAAAATCGCAGAAAATTATTTTTCAATATGGAGAGAAAGCTTTCAAACCATTTACATTGCTGCAGTGGTTTGAGTGTATTTTGAATAGAAAAAAAATGATTTATAAAAGCTTCAATATGCAATTTTTAGAATGAAAAGTCTTCGATGTCGAGAATTATGTTCCAAAACGTGATAGAAATATGACCTTGAAAGCAACCAGCTGGGCAAAATAACATTTGTATCCTTAGAAACTGACGGAAAAACCTATTTAATAATTAACTTTGGCAGCAGCCTTTCACGTGAGGCGAATGTAGCTTCTACCATATGTACTTACCTTAACCAGTAAGTGTGAACATTGTTTATGGCAGCTATTTTGTTATTTCATATCATTCAAATGATATGGATATCAAATTGTCTGTTCAAAAGCTGGTATTTACTTATTACAACTTTTGGTAGGTAATACTTTTCAGATTGTCAAGATATAAATTTCCAGGTTTTTTAGTAAATACAGAATTAATACATTATAAGAAAAAACACGTTTTATAATTAACTCCTCTACATAAAAGCGGTACATGGAAAAGTGGTAAATAAATTTTATTGACGTGCGAAATTAAAACATATTAAAGGTGTGGACTTATTCAATTCAAATAAATACTATATCATTACCCAACATTGACATTAAATAAAATTGTCGAAACTATTTCATCTGATTATACCATCATTTCCATTTGGCAAATGCCCTTGAGTAATAACAAACTTTGATAATGATATTTATTAAATACCAGCAGTACACCCGTTCGTCATCAGGAACATATAATATAAATTTAAAATTCACAATTACATGCAAATCCCTGTAGTATTCTAAACAAAATTTAAAATATTTAACATATTTCTCCTTAAATAAAGAAGTAAAAGGATTCTCGTTATTGCTATTCAAAATTATTTTCACAGACAGATATGAAGAATGAAACACGGAAGATCAATCATGCATAAAGCACTGATTATGAAACACTTTCCAACTGCAAAGCAATTTTATTTAAACATATTTAAAATGCGATACATTTATAGGTGATATTTGTAAAATTATCACAATAATACAATAATTTATTTTACTTGAAATCTTAAAATCATGGAGGTGAAAGTACTTTCTAACTCCATGCTTAAACATCGAGAAAGACAATGCTATAAAATCGTCTGCGTCTCTATGTAAAATCAATGAATATTTCATTCATATCAGCTAAATTCTAAACACCAGGGCTAAATAATTTTGCGTTAAAACAATTCAGTAATTCTTATACAACTCATCTTACAGGTTGATGTGTTTACATTCTACATCCGTTAAAATTAGGCTTCGTTGTAGAGATAACCAAAGATCATTTAAACTCAAAAGTATTGTAATTGCGTTGGCGCAGAATATAGATGCAAAGAAATTATGCAAAAATAAAGAGGTTTTAGGACGGATGCAACACCAAATATAAATTTAAAAAAATTTTAAAAATCACGATTTTGGCACTTGGAAGAAAGATGGTTGCCATATTTTATTTGGAAGTGGTTCACGTGATCTATTCTTATAATATGGGTACAATTATTATTTTAACTTTTATTTAAAAAAACTTTCGAATATTTTTATGTATTTTATGGGATAATTTGAATGTGTCCTAAAACTTTCGAAGCAATTTGTGAATTTTAAATTCGCCTAAAAAATGCTTGAAAAATTAGGTCCTATAGGGTTCAATGTATTTCATTTTTTCTACCCGGGTTCAATCCAAAACTAATTGGATAATGTTATTCATTTATATTCAAATACGTTCCACAGACTGTCTCAACAACATACTAAATTTCATTTTTCTAAAGTAATTTTTACGGCAGTTATCGTGCAAACGGTCAGACAGACAGACATACAGAATGAATGAACAAAGTCATAAAATATTTTCAACTATATTGTAAACTGTTAAAACTTGAAAATATGAATAAATTCCATAATCTTTATACCGGAAGGTCATGATGGATATAAACCAGACACAAATGCAATTCCAATAAACTTTGTTTTTATACAGGATGATTAAGAAAAGATGGGCTACATTTTACGAGGTGGTATTCCACACCAAACCAAGATCCTTTGGATGAGTCGGACGGTCTGGGTCTTCAACACCAAACAAAGCAGAGCCAACGGCCGTACGGTGCTGAAAACACTGGTTCTCGTTAGATCACCGAAGTCATGCAGCATCGGGCGCGGTTAGTACTTGGGTGGGTGACCACCTGGGAACACCGCGTGCTGTTGGCCATTTCGGGCGCGGTAGCCCGGTGGTTTGCGCGCTGGATGTGCACGCTGCCACAACTGCCGCCGTGTTCATGCGGAGTACGATCACGTAAACATGTGGGTCCGTAAGTCCTTCCGAGAGGTTGGTGATAAGGGAAGGAGGGTACGGTCCCTGTGGATGCCAGTGGGTTCCGGTCTAAATTGAGTGGCACTTCCCGGCCGTTCAAACGGTTACCTTTCTAGTAGGTCGGACGGTCTGGGTCTCAACAACAACACCAAACCAAGCATTGTTCCTCATAGTTTACGGGATTGGAAATGAAATGTAAAGGCGTTACAGGGAAACGACCCCTTTGCAATCTTAAAAGCATCATTCTGGTTGTTATATTCTGGTTGGAGAAGAAAACCCCGTATGCAAATTTCATCTGGGGAAGAAGAAGAAGAACCCTTATGCAAATTTCCGTAATACCGAAAGTACGCCCTTATCAATTTGAAGCAGTTATTTGGAACGAGGTGGTCCCATAGCTTGGCCTCCAGCGATTGCAAGGTCTGTCGTGTCTTGTCTTTTTTTTGTGCGGATATCTCCAGAATCTCGTCTGTGACACTCCCCTTGAATCAGCAGAGGAATTCCTCTCCAGATTTTCGGCCGCTGCTGCCGAAGTACGCGACATGCCTGATCTGTTCGAGAGAGTTTGCCCCCCAACCTCCATTGCCGCTGTGATATATGCATTCAAGTTGGCGGTCGCTCTTTTGAGCCATTATTGCAATTATTACTTATTAAATGCCATTTTATAACTTCTAAGTCATTCTTGTGTCTTCGCTTCACCTTATCGGTTTCACCATTAAGCGGCTACTGGCGCTTTTACGTTTCATTTCCGACTGTGATAAAAAATGCTTGATTGACTAAGCTGAAAAATGATTGGTTTGGTGTGTACTACCACATCGTAAAGCCTGAGCCATCTTTGTATAATCATCCTGTACATAATTCTTTATTTTCTACATGTATATTTATTTCTGAATTAAACTCGTCTTGTCAAGTTAAAGAAGATTAAGAAATTTTCCGTTTTCACAAGTTTGTATAATGTCTATATCTCAAAAACTAAACAAAATGGATTCCATATTTTATTTCACAATGAGTCACGTGATCCCTTCATATATCATAGATGTAATTATTATTTTATTTTTTATTTAAAAAATTACCAAATATATTTTGCTGAACATTTTATTATACATTTTATGTGGTATTTTGAATAATTCCTAAAATTTTCGAAGCAATTTAATTTCGCTTTAAAAATGTGTGAAAAATTAGGTGCCACAGGGTTCAATATATTTTATTTTTTCAGCCCGGATTAAATCCGAAACTAATTGTGTTATAGTATTCATTTTATTCTCGTACGTCCAACTGTCTCAACAACACATACTGTCTCAACAACACATACTGTCTCAACAACATACTAAAATTTTTATTTTGATGAAGTCATTTTCACGGCAGTTATCGTACGAACGGACATATAAACAGAATGACCAAAGTCATAAATACTTTCCAACTTTGTTGTAAAGAGTTAAAACTGGCCCCATATGCAAATTGTATGCACAAGAATTTGTAGAAGACGTTATTCCTAATCAAATGGCATCTCTAAATTTTCTCGAAAGTGAGCGATGCTCGGATAATAAGATGTGGAGTGTTTTGCGTAGTTGTGCATCATTAATAAAAGCTATACATCATAAACATGGTGAATCTGATGAGTCATTTGATATTTACACAAAGTGTTTAAAAAACGTTTTCCATTTTTAAATAACTTTCAGAAAAATTGTAGAAAAAATTACTATAGAATAAATCTTTTGTAATGACTCTAGAGTTTATTATTTATTCGGCAAGAATTTAATAAAGCATGACATCTTAAATGTACGTTATGCGATGTGTAATAGAAAGTCCGTCATTTGTACTTCCAATATAGAAATTTAGGTGGGCTTCGTCTCGGGTATTATCGAATTTCTATTACCGAGCTCAGGGCACAGTGGGGTTGAAAACGCTGGCATTTTGTTCACGGACTCACAAGCGGAACATAATTTGTTCACTGCAACTCTCATCCTGCCCACTTGTAGAAATGCCGACTCGGACGCTGTAAAATCACGTAATCAATGCACTAGCATTGCTTCTATAAGCATTACGCAGCCATTACAACACTGAGAATAACCTTCACTTATGTGGCAAAATTAATAATTTCCTTCGATTTTTATAAATGAATTATATTTTAAACTAGAAGCATACCCGTTCTTCGTAAGGAGTATATAATAAAGAAACTTAAAATTCACAATCATGTGCAAGTTCCTATAGTATACTAATTGACATTGTTAATCAAAATATTCTATTAAAATATTTAATTTAATGCTCCTAAAAAGAAATGTAAGAATATCGATTATCGCTATACAAAATTATTTCCACAGGGAGATCTGTCGAATAAAACATCTTGGTCCCGTTTGTAAATAAATTTGCAAAACCTATGAAATTGAAACAATAGATCCAAAATAAAAGCGCTAAAATAGTATGGGACCCGTACAACTTATATTAGCGAATATTAAAATATATACCCGTGTATTAGTAGAAGATTACACGTACTATAACATATGAGGTTCTAAAATCTATGTCAAATTAAAACAGATGACGCAATAAATTGAGAATATAAGTAATCCCATAATCTTTAAACCTAAAGGACCGTAATTAATTCCAATATATGCCAAAATGAAAGTGCTAAAATTTTACACCCGTCTTACTTATATTGACGTAGGTTAGAAAATATGTCCGTGTCTTAGTAGAAGATTACCCATATTGCAATATTAGTTTAAAAAACATTTGTCAAAATAAAACAGATGACGTCATAAATTGAAAATGTCAATAATTCCTTCAAACGTTAACCCAGTAAGCCGTAATTGATTCCAATGTATGGCAATATATGTTAAAATATATGCCATTATACTCGTACTACTTATATTCACGTAGATTAGAAGATATACCCGTGCATTTGTGGAAGATTACCCCTACTACGTACAATATATGAGTTTCAACAGTTTTTCCAAAATAAAGCAATGACATAATAAATTGAAAATATCAATAATCCCCGACTCAATAATCTCCGAAAATATCAATAATAATAATAGTTAAACCTGAAGACCTTAATTGATATAATCCAGTCAAAAATGCAATATCGGTGAAATTTATTTTATATACATATATTTATTATTTAAATCCGAAAATATTTAATAAAAATCGTCTGCTACATAATTGGATTTAAATCCATTACTAAGCGACATGATATAATTCTCTTCAAATAAATGGGCAGAAAAAATATCGTCTGCATAGTGCTATCTGTATGGGAGGTTTAATTGTTCGTTTTTCATTAATAGCTCGACAACCCTTGGACGTAGAAACTCGATACATGGACAAAATTTTAAGTGTTGCTATTCCAAGGATACACACAAAATTTCAAGAAATTTAGTTCAGCCGTTCTCCAGTTATGATGAGACAAACATACATACATACAAACAGAAAGACAAGCAGATTTTCAATTTTGTTTACATAGATTTGATGAACAACTTTCATTTACTGTATGACTTAAATTTTCTGAATTTGCTAATTCTGAATTTAATGAAAACTTCCATAGATTTGATAAACGAACATTTGATTAAGCCTACTCATAATACTTTTCGAGTTAGATACCAATTCTAAACTACAGCGGATTTGTTCTAAACAACAGCTAGTTCTAAACTGCAATTGTTCAAAACTAAAGCTCAATGTCCTTTCTCAAATATATTTTTCTTTTTTATTAATTTTAATTATTTTATATACGAGTAATAGATTAGTATTATTAAACAGTCATAAAAAATTTGATTTGAAATTTTTTTATGTTTAGTAATGTGATTAGTAGAATAAGATAGTTTTTATAGCTTTAAATGTATATATTTACTAAATTAATTAATTAATTAAATTAAAATTTGTGAGTATTTCCTAAGGAGGTTTGGAAGTATTTAATAAGAAAATATATATATATATTCGTGGAATTAATAAATGTAAGCTCCTGTTTGTAAAAATTGCAACACCATGAAGGAATCACGCGATTAAACTGAAACTTACAACAAATGCAAATTTGGGCGTGCTATGAAAATGATTGTAATTTTAGCGTCATCGCCGATGCGTGGGCTGAGCAGCGCCCTCTGAACTGCTATTTTACCCATATAGAGAGCTGTAGCGGGACGTTGAAAATATTCTGTAGTTGTATGTCGGCGGCAGACATTTCATGAGAAGTCACTATGCCTCTACGACGACAGAGGGTGCCATATGAGTGTGTGTGTGTGTGGGGGGGGGGGCAGGAGGTCGCGACGTGATAAATTTATGTGAATTTTCTTAAATATTAACAAAAACGAATAAAAATATTTGAATGCATAATTTGGAGCACAATGGACTTCTCGCTTTAGAGTTTCGCTTTGAAATAGCATTTCAAAAATGTTGCGCGACATACAAAGTTTACAAAAACATTGATGTATAGGAAATGTGTTGTGACAAGGTCGAAAACATGAATTCAACTTTTCGACTGAATTCCCACGTTTTGTTTATTCAAAACTTTAATTGAAAGTTTATGAGTTGATGTTTTTGAGTGTGTGTTTGTGAGTCTGTGGACGTGAAGTATTACTAATGAGTGGATGGTTTCGAATGTAATTTGATTCGATTATCACAATGAGTTTATATGATACAATCGTGGTATACGATTATATGATCATAATCGTGGTCGAAGACTTGGAAACCCTATAAGTGTTCGAATTATTTTTTGAAAAAGGAAATTAAGACACACAACCATGCTAAATATAAAATCATTCGTAAGAATTCATCATAAGTTGGGCAGTTATTAATTATTTTGAGGCAAGAATTTATATTATTTTTTCTTTATTTTTACTAGGTAGGTATTATGAAATTTTGTGAATATCAAAAATATTCACGAATATTAGATATTTTTGTTTTCCTATTATTGCCCAATTTCCATTATACTTTTCAGACTTTTATTTCTCAGAGCGAGTATCCCGAATTTTAGGGTATTTCAAGAAATTTCACGAATTTAAAATTCTTTCTCCTATTATTGTCTAATTTCTTTTATAATTTTCAGATTTTTAGTTCGCGGCGCGAATATGTGCAATTTTTCTGAATTTTAGGGTATTCTCAGAAAGTTTGCGAATTTCACATTTTCTAACCTATTATTGCTTAATTTCTATTATAATTTTCAGATTTTTATTTCGCGGTTCGGATATCCGGGATTTTTTTGCAAATGTTATGGTATTCTGAGAAATTTCGAGAATTTAAAATTTTTTACCTATTATTGTCTAATTTCTATTACAGTTTTCATATTTTTCTTTTGTGGCTGAAATATCTGCAATTTTTTTCGAGAATCCCATTTTCTTTTTTGGAAATTTCACGAATACCAAATATATTACATCATTGAACCTTTTAGACGATGAAGATTTGTTTGCTTTCTCTTTTATATAGAGAAAGTGTAAAATAAGTTTGTGTCAGCAAAAGTTTGATAGATTTCTGGAATACGAGAAAAAAAATCATCTTCTTAGGTACATAAAGTCGCCATCCGCTGTCAGGTAATACCTACGGTGTCGATGTCGAATGATATTTTTCGAAATGTTAAAACGCGTCACAGAACAATAGGCACTGTATTATAGAAAAAAATCTGTAAATGCCACCTGTTGTGAGGTAATATCTACAGTGTCGATGTCGAACGACCATTATCTAAATTGTAAAACATGTCAAAGGACAACAGACATTGCATTAGAGAATAAAATCTGTGAATGCCATCCGTTGTCAGGTAATACCTGCAGTGTTGATGTCGAACGATCATTTTCTAAATTTTAAAACATGTCACAGGATAACAGACACTGCATTACAGAAGAAGACCTGTGAATGATCGGTTTTCATCACATGATCAGTTGTCATGATCAGTTATCAGTTGTTAGATAATACCTATAGAGTCGATGTCGAACGATCATTTTCTAAATTTTATAACATGTCACAGTATAACAGATACTGTATTACAGAAGAAAATACGTAAATGCCACCCGTTGTTCAGGTAATAACTACAGTATCGATGTCGACCGATCATTATCTACATGTAAAGATATATCACAGGACAACAGGCACAGCATTACAGAAGAAAATCTATGAATGTTATCCGTTGTCAGACAATACCTACAGTGTCGATGCCGAACAATCATTATCCAAATTTTAAAACATGTCACAGTATAACAGATACTGTATTACAGAAGAAAATACGTAAATGCCACCCGTTGTCTTGGTAATATCTACAGTATCGATGTCGAACGATCATTATCTACATGTTAAGACATATCACAGGACAACCACACACAGCATTATAGCAGAAAATCTATGAATGTTATCCGTTGTCAGACAATACCTACAGTGTCGATGTCGAACAGGCATTATCTAAATTTTAAAACTTGTCACAGGCCAACAGCCACTGCATTACAGAAGAAAATTTGTGAATGTACAATGTAATATATCTAAACATTTTCTTTTAAATGAGAATCCTGCTATCATGTGACGACTGTGATAACAGTGGCACAATTTGAATGGTTTATAAATGTAAGTATTCGTTTTATAAAAGTTGTAATATAATAGGTATATATTTAAATAGTAGTTGTCAGGTAGTATTTTTCTAGAAGTATTAGTTGTTGTTGTTGAGACCCAGACCGTCCGACCTACCATATAGGTGTAAGGTCACAGTTTGAACGGCCGGGAAGTGCCATACAATTTAGACCGGAACCCAGTGGGGAAGGCATCCACTGGGACCGTACCCTCCTACTCCTACCACCAACCCCTCGGAAAGATTTACGGACCCACATGTTTAACGTGATCGTACTCTGCATGAACACGGCGGCAGTTGTGGCAGCGTGCAAATCCAGCGCGCAAACCACCGGGCTACCGCGCCCGAAATGTGCCAACAGCACGCGGTGTTCCCAAGTGGTCACTCACCCAAGTACTAACCGCGCCCGAAGCTGCTTGACATCGGTGATCTAACGAGAACCGGTGTTTAACGAGAACCGGTGCATGGTAGGGCCGTTGGCCCTAGAAGTATTAGTGTATATCCTCGGGCGCGAAAATATTAATAATGATAAAAATTACGGCTCTAATCAGGATAAAAGAAATGGCTCCCTTTTGAATAATGGCATGAAAAGTTCTCGAGATATTATACGTTTCTGAGAATACAGCTATCAAAAATGTTGCGGGAAACTATAGGAGGCTTAGAAATTGTTATACCAAAAACAGACAATATGACAGAAATATTAATAACTATAGAACGAATAACGCGGCATTCTCCGGACCCTAAATAAGTAGCCTCTATGCATAAATAATTAAATAAGCGCCAGCTTCTTAAATAATGCGCTCCAAATCGCACACCCCCAGTACAACAAATGTGGAGGAAATTCGTGATTTATATTCCCAAGTGACATGCACAATAAAATATATCGATTCCTTGGAACGTATGGGAAATCGCGAAAGATACTTTGCGATGACTAAATGCTATCACTGAAAAAATTAAAATTACGTACGAAATCAACTTGATTTCCTCTGGATTGAGTCTCACCTACTTGTTGAAACAAAATGCTGTTTCAGACGAAGAAAGTGACAAAGTCGTGGTATTCGGTTTTTCCACATGGTACTGTGGGTATTTAATGGAAATAATAAATATTTCGGCTGCATCTAAACAATCTGACTGTTCCAAAACTAACGATACGCTTTTCATCTGTAATGTGAACAGTATTATATTTTTACTTTCCCTACAATGCATGATAATGTATAGGGAATGTATCAGTATAGGTTCGAATATTAGAAATCAAGTTATTGACACATTTACACGTTTTGGGCACTCTAAAACACGAATGCACCATTTTTAGAACAACGTCTGTTAGTGTGTATGTCTGTGCAATGTATGTATCCACTCTAGCTCCAAAACTTTACGACGGAGTTCCCAAAATTGTTCAGGTAAGTCATTTTGTAGGATACTCTGGTGCATTTATTCTTCTGTTTATTTATTTTGTCAGGTATGTCTGTGAAGCGTGCATGTTAGGACGTAAACTGAACTAAAAATTTCCTCTTTCGTCCCTTTTTTACATCTCAGATGTTTTTATGGAGAATTGATTATATAAACCTGAGTTTGCAAGGAAAGTCATGTGCACACAACTGCTTCTAAAAAATGAATGATTTTTCAATTTTATACAACTTCCAGAAAAATAATTAAATAAATTACTATAATATATTTCCTATTGTTATCAATTACCAGTTTTATAGTAAATTGGGTTAAATATTTTTTTAAATCGTGACTTTACAAGTGTAGGTCATACGATGTGTTATAAGAAGCAGAGGTTTCTCGTCCCGGGACATGACTGACTTGCATATTATTGCCTCGTTCTGCGCATATGACGACATGGGAATTAAGAACACGGATATTTTGTTCTCGGGCTCTTAAGAAGGACCGACATTGTTTTCTGCGACTGTCATCTTACTCCAACGAGGTCACTAAATTTCATTGGACGTCACTGGATTCTGTGCGCACAACACAATTTAAAATCTTAGTGCAAGTTGTTTACGTCTGGATATTTCCACTACAAAATTAACAAACTATTTTTAACTGTAACAATGCTTGTTGTTTGGCAAGTCCTCTCAAAGTTTACTCTGGAGGGTAACATCATGAATAACGATTTTCATTCACATTACGCCAAGCTGACAACTTGGTTGCGGGGCTGAGTGCCTAACCTTATATTACAGAACCTTGATAGGAAGTACTTCTAACATTTGGTTGCAGTTTAGTAGGCCTTTCTCTGTAAAAAGTAAAACCATTTCTTGGATATTTTATTTTTGATATCTTGCACGTCTGCACCTTGAAAATTTATTTTTCGCTGTTCATAAAGTGTCTCTATGTTGCGAAGTTCCTTCCCACATTGCTGTCAAGAAACAAATTCCTTGCATATGGTATGGTTAAACCAAGCACAATTGATTCCGGCTGTTTAATCTGAGATATGTGAATGACATTAAGAAATAATTCAGTCTCTTTGGTGTAATTGTTGCCACCAGAATCTCGAAAATATATGGATCGATGATAGGATCTAAGGCTATCGATTTGTTGTTTAACATTTATCACTGGGCTTTTACTTTAGTATATACCTTTTAGCTTACAGAATGATTTTGTGTATGTGTGTAAGGTGAAAACACAATAACTCAAGAACAGATATTTCTACAGTTATTATATTTATGTAGAAATACAGTATGTGAAGAAATATAACTAAATTGTATTTTTATTACTTCCCATATTGGAACTCGAATTATCCAAATTTTAAAAATTTCATAATTTTTTTTCAACAGGAAATCAATGTTCATTCCCGGGGCAATAATGGTAATGTGTAGTTTATTGGAGAAGTAATAATTTGAGCTATAGTATGGGAATTAATTGTATAAGAATGGTTTATATTAACATATATAAGGCAAATGCATGGAGTTAGAAAGAAGAAGATAAAACTCCTACTTATTAAAAGCTTGAAAGTACCATAATGCTTTGAGAATTATATCTTATTGTCACAATACTTACGTTTTACCTTTTTTCATTTAGCAAAATAAGAAATTGTAGTATTTAGTACATGTATTTTTGGTATTTCCTAAATAAAGTTAACTAATTATTAATAGAAATTCCAAGTATTTTGTTCCAGTTATTATAAAGAGTACAGAATGTATGAAACTCCCATATGTTCTCATATGACATAGCATGAATAAATTGTGTTTGATATATGTAATTTTGATTATTTTGTAAATCAAAGTTTTCCAATTTCTGAGTTGAAGTAATAGGTATATATTGCTAGTTGTAGAACAGGATACAGAATATATAGATTAAAGTAAATTAAATGGAAAAATAAATTAGAATATATAAGGATAATAATATTCTTTATTATTTAAGTTAAAATTTGTATTGCATTATAAAACTTTGGCTCAAAATTAACAGTTTAAGAATTTATTAAATAAATGTTATTTACCAATTATTTTTTTATAAAATATTATTTATCAATTAACTCTAAATGTGCAAAAAACTGCCACACTAGGAGCTAGGGCAAATAATAAAAAGTAGTAAATAAAAACCTTGAACTTCCAATTAAGGGTCACTGAATTAATGTCACAGTTTGACGATAAGAACCACATATTGAAACTGGAGATTAAAGGCGCATCGCGCCTGGTGCTCTGTTCTGTACGACACTCGACTTTATTTAATTCAATACGTTTCCATTGTCATAAACATGCATAGAAATACAATATAGTGGATTGTGCAGAAATAGAGTACAGTGGAACCTGAATTGTTGTTTTAAACGATTTTGGCGTTTCCATGACGTGAAGTTTTAGATCCTTATACTTACCTGTATCTCTATGTAGTAGATATTAGAACAAAATAGCGGAGCATGTAACAGCCATAGGGTTTACCGCCCTGTTGACAACTTGAAAAATGGAATGTTTAAAATCGTTTTACAAGACTATTTGAGAAAGCAGAATAGGAAATATATTTTCTTTACCACGTACTGTAAATAAAAAAATGAAATAGAACACATTTTTAAACATTTCGATTCATAAGCATTTTGGTTTAAAAAATTTCATCGCAATCGATCTCACTTTCATTAAACCAGGCACGTATCAAGCAAAATCAAAAACGTGACAAAAGACTGGATTAATAAGTAATTTTAATAAAAGGAAAAAGTTTGTAATGAATCATGACCCAAAACGTTATGGAAATGTGATCTCGGTCGCATTCAGCTTTGCGAGAGAAACATTAGTTGCCCTAGGAACAGCCGCAGAAGCATATTTTATAATTTATTTTGGCAGCAGTTACTCACTCGAAGCGAAGATGACTGCGACTACTATCGCAACTATAATTTGTGCGTGCAAACTGTGTTCAGAATGAACCTTTATAAGCAGCTTAAAGTGAGTTGAAATATTGTTTGAACGTATACAATACTGATAACATGCCAGAAAGGGGGTCATATACAAAGTTATTACATATACTCATGTTTACATTTAGAGAAATTTGTAATGTAATAATTTAAAAAAAAATCTGGTAGCTACGATAACTGAATATTTTATTCTTACACCAGTCTGGATGTATAAAATCCCATTACTTTTCCTAAAAGACTTTTCATTTTGTAGAAAAATAATTAAAAAATGTCCCAAGTGTCATTTTATATGTTTATAATCAATGATTCCCTACATTTAATGGTAATATTTTAGAAAATTCCAATTTATAGTGAAATATTAGTTTCTGGTTAACCTCTTTTACTGTATGAGATAAATATGTGAAAAAAATTATGTCATTCATTCGTCTTATACAGGGTAGCCAAAATAAAACTGCCCCGAAAAACTCTTTTAATGATCTCTTTGCTGTTTAGATTACGTTTTCACGAAATTTCGAAAAAAACTTTTCAGGGCCAGTTTTATTTTGACCACCCTGTATATATACCGGGTGATTCAAACGTTCATAGCAAAAGTAAAACGCTATAAAAATATCTATGGATCGGAGAGACAAAAAACACAAAATCCCCCACCACGGTGAATATTAATCTGCAAACCGCATCTCCGACCCATATATATATATAAACTCCGACCCATATATATATATATATATATATATATATATATATATATATAAATAATTGAAGAATTTTAATGTACTTGTATTATATATACCTGAGATTGTTCATTTATTGAAAAGTTTTGTATAGCAAAAATGAAAAAGGATGTCTGAAGTGATTATTTGAAATCAACAGTGACTGTACGACAAGGTTGTGAAGATGATAAACAGAACATTATAAATAAAACATTATAAATAAAACAGGTACTAAATTTGTATAAAATACCCCTTTTTCCCTGTTTTAATTAAATTTATATATATATATAATTCTTAATAAAGTGTTCCATATTGTTATTTACATATTGTTAGCGTTACATAAGTTTAGCGCTTGATTGGCAATACTGGCATTTATCTTTATCAGTGGAATGCGGCTATTCTCATTTTGTGTGGCAACAGATATATTTATCTTACTGTTTGGCAACTGCTGAAGTTGTTGATTCCGGTATTTGGTGATAGTAAGGCTTATTATAATTTTAGGTTATAACACCTATCTTTTCTTTTATTTAATTAAATTTATAATTGTAGATCTCGGGCCCGGTTTACAAATGCAGGGTCTTTCAAAAGTCCGTATAAACTTAAAAATTGATTAAAAATCGAAAAATCATTGCATTGAGATACGATTTGTACCATAAGTATTGTCAGGACGGTTTTTTTTTTTGTTGACGTAAAAAAAATTTTGTAGTTTAAAATATCACCTATAGGTGGCACTGAACGCATTGTAAAGACAAAGAAAATAACTTACTGTACGTTCAGTACCTTTATTATATGTTATTCGCATCATGTGTTCGACGTGTCCTCCTCAAGGTATGGCACAATTCAGGCGATTGAAAACACCCGTAACTGCAGAATGCAGCATGTCTGGATGGATGAAACTTACTTCACGACGAATGGAATCTTTTAGTTCCGACAATGTGGAAGGGCCTGATTGATAAACTCGTGACTTTAAATACCCCCCCCCCCTCACAACCAAAAATCAACTGGTGTCAAATCTGGAGACCGAGGAGGCCATGGTATCTTGCAATGCCTACTGATAAGTCTGTCTTCTTCCCCGAAGGATGTCAATTCGAAATTTCTTTACTGGAGTTGCAATGTGAGATGGTGCTCCATCTTGCATAAATGTTACAGTAAATATCACATTTTGTTTTCACAAATACGGTATAACTTGCTCATGCAGAAGAGACAAATAACGCTGTGCATTTGCTGTGTAAGTTTTCTAACCAGTACTTGAGCTAAACTCCACGAAGAAAAGGGGTCCCAGAATGTAAGAGCCAGTGAAGCCACACCAAACTGTCACCCGAGGTGAATGAAGTGGCTGCTCTATGTACTCACGTGGATTAGAAGTCGCCCATATACGACAGTTGTGTGTGTTCACATTTCCATGCAGAGAAATGTGGGCTTCGTCTGTCCACTACACATTAAATAACCACTGTGGCTCCTGTGCGATTTTTGACATAGTCCGTTTGGCAAACGTTTCTCGCTGTGCGGTATCTACCGGTAAAAGCTGATGGCGTAATTGTAATTTGTAAGGATACAGATTTAAGATATCGTGAAGGATACGCAGTACCGAGGATGCATGAATATCCAATCGCCTTGCAGCTTCAGAAGCGCTGCTAGTCCCAGCAGCTGTTTCAGTTGCTAGGTTTTCAATTTCAGATGCCACATCATTGGCATGGGAGTCCGTTAACGATGGTCTTCCACTTCGTGGACGATCCTCCATACATCCAGTTTCTTCAAATCGTGTGACAAACTTCAGTAACCCAGAACAGGTGATATGCCCTTTTCCTTTCTTTTGATTTTTTCCTAAAACGGAATTTTCGCAAAACATATGATACTGATTTTCCGCTCACGTAATACAGCTTCAGTAACATGTCTTTCTTGATCAAAGTTTAACATTCTCGCAAAACCTTCTTCTTTGCACTGTTTACTAATGAATCAAATGAAGAATCTATAGAGCACTGCAGCTCTATTGTAACAGCTTCATTTACATACTTCTGGAAGATGTGTTCGGGTAAGCGCCATCTATAGGTGATTTTTTAAACTACCAAATTTTTTCACCCCTATTCCGACAATAATTATGGTATAAACCGTATCTCAATACGATGATTTTTCGATTTTTAATGAATTTTTAAAGTTTATGCGGACTTTTGAAAGACCCTGCATATCGATATGTAGACGATCTTATCTGTGTAGGATCTAAATAATATCAGAATCGATTTCTATCCAGATAATCTGGAATTGTTGAATAATGAACCTTCTATTAGTGATAATGCTAACTTTCTGGATTTAAATCTATGTATTGAAATTTCTAATAGAATTATTTATGATTTAAACGATAAAAATGATGATTTAGATGATTTAAATGATGATGAATTTTAATATCAATAAATTATTATCTTTTACTTCATGTAATTATGTTCAAATATTTTGTAACATCATTAAAAATCAATTGTTTTGATTTTAATAATAATAAATTTCTAATAATAGATCTAATAATAAATTTCATCATTTACATATAAATAACCTTATTCAAACTAGTAAATCATATTGTTATCCACTATATTTGGCAAATAGAATAGTAAAAATGTTTAGGGTAACTCAGCGTTGCTAAAAGCATCTTATCATGACAATATCACTAACGAAATTATATTCACTTCCCCTCTCCCCATACTTTTTATTGACGAACTGCTACTTATGGTTTTTGTTTCTATTATTACGCATATCGTTACACATGCATCATCTAACAATATACTTTGCCAGGAGATATATGCAATGTGCCTATGGTAGGCCTTGTCTAAATACTATAATCGATTTGGAACTACATGTTACGATAATAACAATCATTATTACTTGTATGTTTTAAATAGCACTTGATGTATTTTGAATGCAGTTTATCTGGTGGTGATACATTTTTATACTTTAGAATGGATATTCTTTTTACAATTTTTAAGTTTGGCAACATGGAGATTACTCTTTATGATTGGCAGCACCTTCTTGGCACGTTGTGTTAGGTTGGTATTTGGTGTATGATCATCTACATGCATATAAGTCAATTCTTCTTAGTTTTTTAATTTTCTCAATGTATTTCAATTTATAGTACATTGGGATGGATATCTAATAGCCTTTTGTTCACAATAACAAGCCTATAAAATGAAATGAACTATTTGAAGCTGATGTATTGTAATTACCCCTTACGATTTTACAATTACATTACCCTCAATCCTTTGTTCGTCCTTCCAACTTTTTAGAATATCGTTTTAATTTGTGAGGGTTGTTTTCTAGTTTTCCATATTGATGACTAGCATTCATTGAGATTTTTCTGCTAAAAAATTAAATTATTTTGTCTGTTATGATTTTTTGTACTATTTCTCTTCAAATATTCTACTTTAATACATCTATATATATATATATAAGTAATCCCTCTGCAATAGAGAATTAGAGCGAAAAACGTAACGGAAATATGACCAACAATGAATTTAGAAACGTTTGTCTTCCTAGATAAATGTAATATTTGTCTTCCCAAAAGCATATTCTATAATTCACTTCGGAAGCAACCAATCGCACGATTGGTGACTGCGTGATTGGTGACTGCGACTACAACTGCCTCTATAACTTTTCTCTATGAACAGGAATAACTAATATTGCTAAGCAAGAAGGCAGTCACGGATGTAAGAACAAATGTCCGGCCAGCGAAGAATATGGGTGAGCCCCCAAATCAAGCAACACATACATTGGAGTATATCCAATGCTATTCATTTAGGGGGAGGGAGGTGTGAATTATAATTTAGAGGTCCTTTATCCGTATTCAATGTGCTATAATTATTATTAAATTGAGACACTCGAAATAGGGCATTTATAACCCCTGAACCTGAGGTCGCCCAGCGCACCTCTCAAGGCCAACATTGAGGTGACAATAGCACCCGAAGTTCTGAACCAGTAGCGGCCTCCAGGGCCGTATTTAGGGAATATGGCCCTAAAATTTGAATAATGTATCAGATATAATATTAATGCAAGAGTTTGAATTAGCATTTTTATTACAAAAGGTTGCAGCTGGTATTATGTAGTACTCTCATGGGCTCCCATATAATAGCCCGTATAATAGGCTCATGTCCCGGTCGACATTTTCCGTCTTGTCGACTGATAAATCCGGCACTGCTTGAAGGAAATTTGGAGATATAGTGTCTACCCAAGTAAGCAGCTACCAAACATTCCCCACTTTAATCATACGTTTTTCGAAATATTTTATGCACTTACTTCGAATAATGTGCAAATAAAATAAGTTACTTGGTAGCGGATGTGTTTGGTTAGACACTGGCTTTCCAAATGCCTTTCATCTCTGACAGCATTAATATGAATTATGGACGAGCGAAGTCTATCCTCCATTTCTAACGAAGCGAAATCAATATTTTCCTGAATTTCGTAATCCCTTTTATTTAAAAACTACTATAGGCAAGAAGATGAAAATTTTCACACGTACGTAAAATTGACCGCAGATGGGCAGCATAACAATTTCAGTAATTAGAACATATTGTACCAGGGTGAAACATCCATCTGAAAACTGCGCATGCTACGTACAGATAACAAGTAAACAACAACCTTTAAATAGCTAATCAAAGCGTGTGCACGTGCATGCATTGTTATTTAAACGTGTCCCTGTATATTAAATACTTTTTTACGATGTAAATGTGCTACTTTGATTTCATTATTTTCCTGTATTCTTATTTGTTTAATTTAAATATTCAAATTCTGTATATGCTCTTTTGATTTAGGATTCTCAAATACTGAAATTATTTTTTTGTACTTCTAATTTCATAATTATTTGTTAAGTTTTAATTTCAAATCTCTCACAGCTCACAGACCTCATGTGCACGAATTCACTTAAAGCCGGGCTTTGTGGTATATAAAACTTTAATTTCTCCTTACATATGTGTTGGGATTTGATGTCTTTCAGACAATAATGCTGAATCTAGAAGGCAATATTTTGATGTAAGTATTATTCACGAACAGCAAGTTGCTAAATAACGATAATTAAAAGTATCTTTCTGTTTGTATGTCAGTCTGTAATAACCCCTTATAAATCAATAACGGCTTAACGGATTTTTCTCCAGTTTATAAAGTTTATTAAGGGCTAGGCTTATGGCTTAAATTACTTTGATTTATATGACTTTAATGTAAAAAATTGAAAATTCCTTCATACGGTATCAAGCAAGATGTCATATAATATACCCAACTAAGAATTTTTTAAATTATTTAAAACCAATAAAACTTTATACAAGGAATGCTATAAGTGTTATCTATTTACACTTCCCCGAGGAAAAATGGGAATTAAAATGACAGATTTGTCGGTCTGTATGACTGCATATAATTCGAAAATGGTTCAGTCAATTTATTTTTTTCTGCAAAATACATTTACTACAGAAATATTTCACATTTTGCACCGCGTTAATTTTATTACTTTCTTATGCTATATTTACTAGAATAGAGAAAATATGGTTTTCAAGAAAATTTTCGAATTCGAGATTTTGATGCCAATATATGTTTTAGAACCTCCTGAACACATTTTGACTATTTTTGGAAAGATGTCCGTCTGTCTGTTGTTGTTGTTGAGACCCAGACCGTCCGTCTGTCTGTGGTCGATTTCTTGTATAGACGATAGCAGCTACAAATATGGGATTTTCACGAAACTTCATATCCGGCTTTGACATTGAAAAATCCAGAAGTAGGTGGAATGTCTTTTAATTCGAGTGAAGATTTCTAAATTTATTCGAAATTTTATATTTATTTCACATGGCAGCATAGAAAAAAATTTGACATAATCATGCATAAAAGCGATTATTTATGGTTCGATGATTATAAGACTTGATAGTTTCAATCATTGTTGAGAAAAATAACCGCAGTACAATTCTTGTGTTCATTACGTTATTAGCTACCTTGGAAACGGGGGGAGGGGGTAAAATTACCCTGATGGGTACATTCCCAAGTACGGTATCAATCGAAATATTTTTTCAAGCTTTTTAAAGTGAAAGGTAACACGGCATAACTGTAATCAGTTGGATCAACGATACCGATTTCCAAAAATTTTAATTTTTAAATATGAGGGAAAAACCCACAAGATACTTAAAACTGGATTTTCGTATGAGAAAGTCGAGTGGAGCCACACTCCAATTAATACCAGTACTATCTAGAGTAACAACGAATATGTCTACTAGTGGAATAGAAAGGTATGAAAAAATCGAATGCAATCGCTGTTCGTCTTCTTCTATACTACTTATTATATATCAAGTAAAATCATGAAAATGCGAACACATTTTGACTCACAAACATCGTTTTGTATAGAAAATAAATTGTAATCGATGCCATGTAATTAAATTAGGCACCAATCAAATATAATCGAAACGTGCCGGAAGTCTGCATTAATAAATAATTTTCATGAAAGAAAGAATGTTTGCAATATATAATTATATGGGACCCAAAACGAGAGGTAAATGTGACCTCGGTTGTATTCCATCAATGAGAAAGAAACATTAGTCACCCTAGGAACAGTCGTAAAACATGTTTTATATTTCATTTCGGCCACAGCCATTCGCGTGAGACGAAGGTGACTGCGACAATTACTACCACGATTACTTGTGAGTCGAAAGCCCAGACCATCCGTCTCGTCCGAGGACTTAGAGAAGCTATTTGGATGGCCGGAATTACTTGTGAGTAAGAAACATCGTTCAAAATTAACAATTACTTTTTGTAAATTGTCTAAAATGTGCTGGAATTTTAAATAAAATAATGCAATATCTATAATATGACATACATGCCATATAGCGCTTGTGAACATTTAGAGTTATTTGTATGGAAATGTTTCATAAACATACTTTGACAATAAGATAGTTGCTTGTTAAATGAATAATTTGATGCCTTGAAATACGTCAGTCTTTCTTACAAAGTTATAGAATTCGATTTTGTCTAAAACATAACAACATTTAAAAATAGTTTTATGCCTATTTGCTAAAGATCAAATTTTATAATTATATTTGAAATGGTAATGCTTAGAGATGCCTTGGAAATTAAATATTTTAATTTTAATTTAAATAATAATGCTTTGAGCTACACACGTATTTTTCTCATACCACACTTTGGCTCCAGGATCAAATTCAGGCACAAAAACTACTTCTATATTTCGATTCTGCCGCACTCTTGCTTCAAGATACTGTGCTTCAGCAAAAAACTTCATACATGATATTTCATCATAGTTAGCCTCGTCTTTCGTGTTCGGCAATTTATTTTAAGTACATATTTCTAATTTGAGAGATTGTTTAATTGAAATGCAAAATTCTTTCTTATACTTTTCTTACGGTGAGTGGTATTTTCTAAAAAAATAGGGCGTCTAACATTTTACAGAGTTAAGAAGAAATTTTTCAATTAGCAAAAGTAGCGCTGTACAGAAATCAGTCTAAAGAAGAACACCCGGAGCAATTATTTACGATATTCGTGAATATATTTACAATGGAAGTAACGTGAAAAACTACCAACATCGGAAAAATCGGAATAGGATTTCCTTCGATTTCACAATTTTTCCTTGTATGTTGACTCGTGCTACAGGGGCGAACTACAAATTGAAACCATACTTCACATAAGAAGTATGTGGTCAATGTTATTTTCAGCTGACCCTGTCTTTGTAAGAAAAAAATTCTGATTATTAGTAATCACTAATTAGTCTAATATTATAGATCATTTCACTGTTTTTTTTCCTTTAGACTCGCTACTTTGCAGCTTTTTTAATTGAAATTTTCTGCTGAAGGGACTCAACAGAGACCTCCTGTTTGGAGTACCCCTCCCCCTCCCTATGGCATCCCTATTCGAAGCACCAGTATCAATATATGTTTCATTATCACCAGAGTTAATATCAGTAGTTTGATCAGAGTCATTGGAGGAATTTGCGGTACAAGAGATTATAATAATATTGAACAAAGTTTAAAATATTGAAGAGAATAGACACAAAAATATAGGTACAGTTATAAAACTGCCATCAGATTATGGGTATATCTGCGATTATTTGTAGTAGCCGCTACGAAGAGATAAGTAGCCCGAAATATAGACAAAAAACGCGAATTAAATTATTATCGCAGATAATAACAGACAAGTCTACTACTTTCTATCCAATATGGAAATAATGCATGGACTGAATTCTAAGTTTTGAAATAGTCCCCGATAGACGGGGACTAATTATACTACTAATTATGCGGGGACTAAGAAATTATGCGAATTTGAGTATACAGCAAAAACTCCATTATCGGACTTTATAGACACCAAAAGGTGTTAAAATAATCAAACGTGTCGAAAAACTAAATTTTTCTTTAAAATAGAACAGACATTAGATTGTAAACAACATAAAAATAGCACCAAGTAGCAAACATTACCAAACATTATCAATATTCAGATACAATTTATGCTAGCGTTGTAGGTGAAGTTCTATTGATTTTTCAATTAATATAACCTGTACAGCAGTTATATAAATAATACATCTAGGCATATTATTATTATTTCAATTTTTGTCGATCTCCACAGGACATTTAAAAAAATATGATTATTCTCCAATTCCACCAATATTTAATCACAATACAGGAGTGATTCAATTACCAAATTCCATGAAATTTGATTCAATATTTTTGTCTATAGATATTTGAGTCTATAGATATATTGTATATGCACAGACGCTAAATAAACATTGTTTATCCATGTATCCTCGAGACTTTTTCTAAACATTGCCGTTCGTAGTTTTGGGTATATCAATAAAGGGCTATTAGCAGTGCTAAAGATGCTATTATATCTGCAATAGTGCTTACCGCTCCGTGATGAAAGCGCCCTCTATTGATTGATACAGAACTACGAACAATAAACTTGAAATACATTCCCAGTGTGCTGAAATTATGCAAATCCACACGATATTCTAATTCTATTATCTCCAGTTCCATACCTATATTATATTATGTAGTGTAATAATCGAGAAAACTAAAAACAATTTATCTGTTTTAAAATTACATTTCAGACCCCCCCCCCTTCCCGCATTTGCTTCTATTAAGGAACACCTGAACATAAAGTCAGTCTCCGAAGAATTTTCTCTTTCTTAAGTAAATTAAACTCGCCTGAAAGAAAGTTGAATACCGAAATTAACGAAAACCGTATTAGAGATGCAAAGTTTTGCGTTGTGTTTTTAATGTTTAGCAGCTTGCGTTGTATGTTTACAGAGAACAGAAGAGTAATCTTGATTAAACTATTTTATTAGTCATTTAAAATTTTATACACCTTGTTAGCTATATAATGCGATTTAAATCGACGCAAAAATGACTGTGATGTATAACTAACTATGAATGCACATGTAATAAATATTTTAAAAACATTTTAATATATCGTATATATCTTTAAACAACATATGCAGTTTCGTGTATCCTTACGATTTATCCATACTATTGAAAGTCTTATAGATTATGATAAATGGGTCATTAAGTCACAATTACGTATACACATAACATATAATATTTGTATCGAATATATATTTCTATGGCATTCATGATTCGATTGATTTGAAATAGATTGATCATTTTTATTGATTGATCAGTTCTCATATGTAAACTCTAACTGCCTTTGAAAAATATGTTGATTATGTCGTAATTCTAAGGAAATTGTGCCTGAGTGGGGAATTCAACCACCAATCTCTGGTCAACTAAACAACGCTCTATCCAATCAACGACTTACAATTTCTTCTGCGTTTGAAGTATGCATTTCATTAAATGTACAGTTATCCTTCATATTCTCACTGCAAATACTTTCAAATATTCCCACATCGAAATTTCTTTCCACTTAAACGACATTTTCAAAACCAAGGTTTTTCTTTAAAATTGATGTATAAAAATGTTCTCAACATTCCATATTTCTTATGCAAAATTTTCTGGCATTTTACTGTCTTTGAGTGCAATCCCCTCCATGATTCACACAAACTGTTTCTTGTTATTTTAATTATGACGCTTTTATAAAAATTAAAATACTGATCGTGCCCAGAAGTTTAAGAAAGATGGGGATTTCAGTGGCGGGTGGTCAGGGGACACAGGTGTAGAGCTGCTTCACTAAAAGCTATTTGTTTAACTGCTTATTAGTATTATTATTTGACAAATGTTTCAGAATCGTTTCGCTATTTTAGGTAATATTTGCCAACCCTTCTGGCAGCAGTGTATGTTGATGATGTTCGTTATCCAGGAAGTGGGGCAAGCACGCCAATGAATCTGATTCACAAATTTCTGAAGTCACGAATCGCTAATGGATGATAACGGATAATGTGTGATATCGGTTAACATCAGATAAAAAGTACTGCGCTTGAATATTCTAAGTATTACGCCACTCCATGCATATAGTTCATTCACTTTCCAGAACTTATACAGTTAGTAATTAAAACATCCTTAGTAATTAAAAAGAATTCGCGGACCCCTTGATATCCGGTTTTTACAAAATTATCCTTGAAAAGAAGGATTTGACAAAAATTTTATTAGTTTTAAACAGATACATTTAAAGCCATTTTTATATACGGTGTTTATGTGACGGATCCTATTTGGGGAACCACTACTTTAAACCATTGTGTATAACACAGCCTGTGGAACACTGATCAAGAATGAGAGGAACACTGATCAAGAATGAGAGGTACACTGATCAAGAATGAGAGGAACACTGATAGAGAAGCTTTCAACGTAGTCATTAGAAATTAAAACGTAAGATTTAATTTATAAATAATTCAATCTGTAAATATGTCACTTATTTTATCTATCTCTCTATGAACTAATTCGTCAATAATACTAATTTTATTATGTTAAAGGAATGATTTAAAAAATGAACCATTCCTTTAACGAAACAACTCCATTTACTTGAATAGTTTCGAAACAATAAAAATACTTTAAGATACACTTAAAGTTCTATACTTTGAATTTCTTACCCAATTTATTGTAAAAGATAATCGAACAGTAAAAGAATAATAAATGGTCATTTAGAAGACAATGAATTGAAAAACCTCATTTAATTCAAAAGGAATTCTAAGACAAAAGCGTTAGATAACTTTCTAATGCTTGAAAACTTTTTGTTTCTATTCAGTCTAAATCTCAAAATATCTAAGCATTACAAATAAATACAGTTCATTAACAGATACAATAAAAGACGCTTTCAAATTGAAGTTAAGTAATATTCAGTGTAAGATTTATGTTAGAACATACTTCTTTATATTTTTACCTTCTTAGTCGTATAAAGTACTTTTATGGTTTTTATTTTCATTTCTCTGATTTTTAAAATCCTGAAAGCGATTGAGATATACCCGGATGACGCTAAGCGATGAGACAACTTTCGAAGAGCTGACCTCATTCTTTAGTGGAGTACGGAAGTTTTCAAGCTTTCTGTTAATGATATGGGAAAATGTCAATTATAAAGTTGTAAAATGTTGAAAATAATTACTAAGAATTATAGCCTTTCCCTAAAAATAGAAAATAAGCTTGTGAAGACCAGTGCACAAAATCTGACTCCCAACCTAAAAAATCTGGGCTTTAGACTCTGCGGCAGAATAAAATGGACAATATTATTTATACATAAAATATAAATTGACCATCTACATCAAAGACGCATACTTGCACAATTGTAAAAAGATCTCGCCGAGTGTTATTTTATTTTTGTCTTCATTTACACTGTTGCATGCAGATTAATAAAATTTTCACTTTTAAAATCGTTATTCTTAAAGTTATTTTTCATCTTTTGCGGGGAGATATAATATGTATTAAAATTTTTGCAACGCTCTAAAAATGTGTAATTGACATTTTCCCTACCTCAAACAGGAAGAAAGATTTCCCCTATATTCCACTAAAGAAGAGTGAGAATTTTCTACCCCGTCATAATGCTTTCTAAATACATTATATATATAAGGAAAGTAATGAATAAATAAATGAATAAATAAAATATGTGCATATATTAAATATTGTTCTTTTATGTTAAAAATGGTATTAATAGTATACTTTTGCATTGTAAATTATTATTCGATTCACAATTCGAATCCGTCATGGATTCAAAGGATTCCCGTGTAATCCAGATGAAAAGGATTCTAATAAGCATTTAAAGTTTTGCCCATGTTAAATCTCATAGGGTCTTCCAATGTTTGTCAGCAGTATCAAAAAAATGACGGACTCACGCCGATGGTGCATATCTAATTTTGGTGCAGATTATAGCTAACCATTTTTAATAAATCATTTTGGTAGCAGTTATTTATATATTTATGTTGAGAAATTAAATGAGGAAAAGTTATTTAAGGCAAATGATAAAAGCAAATGTCGAACTCTCATAAATACAGAGTGATTATAATTAAAGTTCCCGGTTTGAGAATGATCTCAAATAAAAAGCACTGGTCAGAATGATTTGAAATTTTGCGTGAACACTCGCGGAGCAATGGAATTTTGTTTGGTGAAAAAAAGGCAGTAGTTCAAAAAGTCGCCGCTACGAGCATAATTGGCGCTTTATTACACTAGAATGCAATACAAAAGTAATAAACGTTGACTTACTCATCGGTTAATGACGTAATAAATGTTCAATATGCTGTCCTTCGAATACTGAATTAAAAGTCGATCTTTCATCATTATATGCATACAAGTAATGAAAACATTTTTTTCATCTATTGAAACAATGTTAAATTCCAAGCAAAGGTAAGCCTGTCTTTTTTCACAAGAAGTGGATTTAATTTGTTTTGCATAATTGTTCTTCAAATGCTGCTGCACATTTGCATAAGACAGTAACGTTGCAATAAACGTTTGCTATAAAAAAAGAAGAGCGGAACTTGTTTCTCATAACTTAATGAAAAATCTCTATTGTTCTGTAGCAATGACTCTATTATTAAAAGAGCATGCTCTTGTCAAATTGTTCTATGGGAATAACAACTCTTGTTTAGTAGCTCTTAGAAAGTTCAGAACGTTGAAAAAGTTAAAATCTGGTCCTCAGTGTGGCAAAAGCTTGCACAAAATGATTTTAAAATTTGTAAAGATTGGCTCTTTGGACATCAAACCTAGCAGGGGACGAAAAGCAGTCGACTGAGACATAGTAGAAGAAGCTACAGCGTTAGAAGAAGAGCGTAACGCTAATGCATCTACGAGTGTACGTGGAATTGCCCGATCATTAGACGTACCCTCCAGCTCGGTGCAAAAAATTTTGAAACACATTTTGAAATGTTATCCTTACAAACTGACCCATGTTCAACAGTTGCTAACTGCGGACAATGTTGCACGTGAAATGTTCCAATTTCAATTTCTGGTTCGGATACAAGTGGACGATGAATGGCCGTGGAACGTTTTGTGGACTGACGAAGTACACTTCCATCTCCACGGAACTGTTAATACGCAAAATTGCAGAATCTGGGCAACCAAAAATCCACAGGAACTACGCCAGGTGCCTCTTCATTCCCCCAAAGTCATTGTGTGGTGCGGATTAACAGCAGCGTTTATTATCGGACCTTTCTTTTTTGAGGAAGTTGGTCCTCGTGGTCCCGGCACCTGTTCTGTCAATGGCTATCGATATGAATGTCTTTTGAAAAGTCACGTTATACCCACACTGCAAGAGCGTCACTGTATCGATAACACTATTTTCATGCCGGATGGGGCTCCACCACATATCGCAAAACCAGTGAAGCGGCTACTTCGCAGTCATTTTGGAGATGACAGAATCATCAGCCGCCATTTTTCTGTAAGATGGACAGCACGTTCTCCTGACCTCAATCCATGTGATTTTTGGCTTTGTCATTTTTTCTCTATAAATCTAAAGAATGTGGTGTTTAATGGACACATTACCAATTTAGAGGAAGTAAACATCACACATCACATGCACAACATCTCTACAGAAACACTCAAATCTAATGTTGAACACGCAATGTGGGGTTTCAGCTTGTTTCAGAATGCGAAGGACAGCACATTGAACATTTATTATGTCATTAGCCAATGAGTAAGTCAACGTTTATTACTTTTGTATTGCATTTTAGTGTAGTAAAGCACCATTTATTCTCCTAGCGGCGACGTTTTGAACTACTGTTGTTTTCTTCACCAAACAAAATTCCATTGCTCCACGAGTGTTCACGCAAAATATCAAATCATTCTGACCAGTGATTTTTTGAGACCATTTTCAAACCGGGAACTTTAATTATAATCACCCTATACATTATACTCTTGTATTCTCATTGATACTCTCCGCTATCAAATTATCTCTTTAGAATTGAAAATGTCATTTATATATATATATATATATATATGTATATATATATATATATATATATATATATATATATATATATATATATATATATATATATATATATATAATATATACAAACTACTTGGACAAACGATTTTTTTATCGATTATATTCTATTTATATATATACACATAAAGTTTTAGTTAAAAAAATACTGCGACACAGAACACAAAACTATCAATACAAGATACGATAACTTTTACTGAAAAAACAAAACTTTACTTAAAACTATCAATACAAGATACGAAAACTTTTACAGAAAAAACAAAACTTTACTTATACTCGTCACATGAACGACATATATTGTCCGATCACGCATTTAAAAAAAATGTTACAGCATACAAGACATGGAATGAGTATACATTTGTTTTGCTATTATCTATATAAAATAATTTTAATTTCTTTCTGAAAGTTAATCAGAATATATGTATTCCGTAATTTGGAATTATATGTAACACTATTTTCAAATCATTGAAAATATTATAACTTTCTCCACAAATGATTATAGATAAAAAAGAAAATAATATATCCTTCAAATTATTTATAAATGTCTATAAGAATTTATAAAAATCATTAGAGACGGCAACGATGATCTGCCATGATCTGCCACTTCTGAGATCTTATCGTTTTGTCATATGTAGCCCAGTTTCATTTCTTACGTCTCAAATATCACTATGTTTTCTTTGTGCAGCTGGTACGTGCTTAACAAAATAAATGGTTTAAATAGAAATATATAGTAGACTTTCATTTATCAGACTTAACTGGGACCCAGTAGTTTTGAAGCAATCGAACTTGTCGGATAACCAAATGTATGTTAAAAATTGTATAAAATTTTGAATTTCGGCCATTTTTGAAGGATTAGTGCATTAAAAGGTTTTTCGGCCTACCTATTATATGATCTTTCGCTTTAAAATCAGCTAGGAAAAACGGTTGAAGCCAGAAGCAAGTGAAGTACAGAAGAATAGAGATGTTAAATTTCTAAAAAAATTAATCAGGCCAGCGACAAGACCTATAAAATGAAAATTGCCTAATCGCTTGTTTAGTGCTTAATAATCGTATTTCGCATCGCTACAGATACATCGCTACAAAGAAAATCGCTACATTTCATGTGAAGCACGCTTTAACAAACATTGTATATTTCCAAAAATGATAATGTGGATATATGGATATGAATATATGGATATGAATATATGATTGCTATGTGTTGAAGTTGTTCGCAATAAAAATCTCTACAAATACAATGCATTTCAAGCATGTTCTGACAAAAATAGTGTATTTCTAAATGTGATGACGTGATTATATGGACGTGAATAGATGGTTGCTATGACGTAAATGTATGTTTGCTATATGTTGAAGATCGGAAGAGGGTTTCCCAGATTTAACGAAATATCACCAATTTGCGACATTTGACGACTTTTTGAAGGTTCTAGAAACACCTCGAAATAACGAATATTCTACGAGATATGAGAGATTTCTTGATGTTTCTATAGAGTTTATAACGGAGTTATCACTCAGTCAGTTGGAGAGCAATTTACGTGATACGAACAACATTAAACTGTGATATATTGTTGCTGCTGTTAAAACCCAGACCGTCCTAACTGTGATATGTGTCAACATTTTGAGAATAGTAGCGGCTGCTTTGCAAAATTAGTGGAGTATTAACGTGCTAATTTACTGTACATTGTTCCAGCGTACCCTACGCTTGTAAATAAAAGTGTTAGTTATCCTGAATTTTGGACTTATTCTTGCATTCTGAGTGTACACCAAGATTCCAGAAGTTAATTTGTAACATTATAACTAGAATAAACAAAATTTCGGTACAGGAAAATGAATTTTTTTACACAACTTGATCACGATTTTGCTTTTATCTGTAAGGGAAATAAAAAGAATGTAGCCACGTTGCACTGTAATTTAACTTTTTGCACACTACAGTAATTAAAGAGACAGGGCGTGAAACTACGAAATCTTTCACCGTTCTCTTCCGAAATTATTCTTGGTAAAATTAGTATAAAAGCATTGAAGGTACTTTCCCACCTGGATGAAAAGGTATTTAGGGTCAGTATAACTGATTTCATTTATTTATATTTTTAGCTGACTTTTAACCTCATTTTGCATAACTTGTCGGAATATTTATTCAATGCAGTCGTTTTTGTTTAGGAATTAGAAATTCATTCCGGAGACGGCAGTTCATCATTTATCATATTTCCCGTCAAAACACTGTAGAAATGTATCATACTTTGAATTTTTTATTTTCATATAGCTGTTCAATAGAGATTGTCAAGAATTCTGGATTCAGAAAGCAAAAGTTACATTTCTCTACCCGAACCACCAGGATCAATATATGTTTCATTATCACCAGAGTTAATTTCAGTAGTTTGGTCAGAATCATTGGGGAATTTGCGGTACAAGAGATTGCAATAATATTGAACACAGTTTAAAATATTGGAAAGAATAGAAAAAAATATATAGGTACAATTATAAAACTGCCAACAGTATAAATATACCTGATTTTGGGTATATTTGTAGTAGCCGCGACTAAAAGATAAGTAGTCCGAATCATAGGCCAAATACGAGAACTAAATTAGCATCTCAGATAATAACAGTCTAATCTGCTACTTTTTATCCAATGCGAAGTTCTGCATCGACGCAATTCTGAGTTTTGGAATCTTCCCCGGTAGACGGGAACTAGTATAGAATGAAATTTTCAAAACGCCATTGTTTTCATTCATCACATGAACTGCATATCATTACACAATCATGTATTTGCATACACTATTAATGATACAGTTATTTAAAGAGGAATGATAAAAATATTGCTTTATTACACATGAAATAATTTTATTTTATTTCTGTGATTTACTTAGAAACTACTTGTAAAATAATTTGAAATTATTTTTAAAATGATTTCCAAAACATCGAAATAATATTTTTTTTTACCTATAATTATGTCTTGGTAATTTTACATCCGTCATATTATTTCTAAATACTTTCTAAGAATTTATTAAAATTATTAAAGATGGTCACATTATTCCTATCATGTTTAGGCTAGCGTCGTTTCGTCTTCAAAAAACAAGGTGTTCAGTTTGTGCAGATGACCCATGTTTATCAAATGAAATTATGCGACTTTGAGTATACAGTAGAACCTCCATTAACTGACTTATTGACCGAAAGGTGTTAAAATAATCAAAAATTTCGAAAGACTAAATTTCTCTTTAAAATAGTACATATTTTAGAATGTAAACAACGTTAAAATAGCAGCAGGTAGCAAACATTACCAAACACTATCAGTATGCAGATAAAATTTATGTTAGCGTGTTATAGGTGAAGTTCCATTAATTTTTCAATGAACACAATCTGTACAGCAGTTATATAAATAATACATGTAGGCATATTATTATTATTTCTGTTTTTATCGATCTCCACAGGAAATTAAAAAAAATATCATTTTTCTCCAATTCCACCAACATATAATCACAAAACAGGAGTGATTCAATCACCAAATTTCACGAAATTTGATTCTATATTTTTAATGTTGAATCTATAGATATATAATATATGCATAGAAGCTAAATAAACATTGGATATCCATGTATCCACGATACTTTTTCTAAACATCGTCGCTTATAGTTTTGGGTACATCAATAAAGAGCTTTCAGCAGTGCTAAAGATGCTATTATATCTGCAATAGTGCTTACCACTCCGCTATGGAAGCGCCCTCTATCGATTTACACAAAACTACGAACAATAAAGCTTGAAATGTAGTCCCAGTGTGTTGAAATTATGCAAATTCACACGATATTCTAATTCTATTCTCTCCAATTCTATTCTTGTATTATATTATGTAGTGTAGTAATTGGGAAAACGAAAAACAATGTATCTACTTTAAAATTAAATTTCAGGGTCCACCCCCCCCCCCCCACACGCAATTGTTCCTTTTAAGGAACATCGTATATACCACACCTGAACATAAAGTCAGACTCCACAGAATTTTATCTTCCTTGAGTAAATAAAACTCGCCTGAAAGAAAATTGAATATCGAAGCTAGCGAAAACTGTATTAGAGATGCGAAGTTTTGAATTGTGTTCTTAATGTTTAGCAGCTTGCGTTGTATTTCTACAGAGAACAGAAGATTAATCTTGATGAAACCATTTTATTAGTCATTTAAAATGTTATACATCTAAACTATTTAATGCGATTTAAATCCAGGAAAAAAAGACTGTGATGTATAACTAACTATGAATGCGCAAGTAATAAATATCTTTAAATACGACTATAATAAATACGACTTTGAATATACAGTAGAACCTCCATTAACTGACTTATTAGGACCGAAAGGTGTTAAAATAATAAAAAATTTTGAAAGACTTAATTTCTCTTTAAAATAGTACAGATTTTAGAATGTAAACAACATTTAAATAGCACCAAGTAGCAAACATTACCAAACACTATCAATATTCAGATAAAATTTATGCTAACGTTGTAGGTGAAGTTCTGTTGAATTTTCAATGAATGTGACTTGTACAGCAGTTATATAAATAATACATGTAGGCATATTATTATTATTTCAATTTTTGTCGATCTCCGCAGGTCATTTAAAAAAATATGATTATTCTCCAATTCCACCAATATTTAATCACAATACAGGAGTGATTCAATTACCAAATTTCATGAAGTTTGATTCAATATTTTTGTCTATAGATAGTTGAGTCTATAGATATATAGTATATGCACAGACTCTAAATAACCATTTTTTATCCATGTATCCCCGAAACTTTTTCTAAACATTGCCGTTCGTAGATTTGGGTTCATCAAGAAAGGGTTTTAGCAGTGCTAAAGAAGCTATTATATCTGCAATAGTCCATACCGCTCAGCTATGAGAGCTTGACACAGAACTACAAACAACAAAGTTCGAAATACAGTCCCAGTGTCCTGACATTACGCAAATCCGCACGATATTCTAATTCTATTATCTCCAATTCCATACCTATATTATATTATGTAGTGTAATAATCGAGAAAACTAAAAACAATTTATCTGTTTTAAAATTCAATTTCAGAACCCCCCCCCCTTCCCGCATTTGCTTCTATCATGCGGGAACATAATGTTAGAACATAAAGTTAGTCTTCGAAGAATTTTCTCTTTCTTGAGTAAATTAACCTCGCCTGAAAGAAAATTGAATACCGAAGCTATCGAAAACCGTATTAGAGATGTGAAGTTTTGCATTGTGTTCTTAATATTTAGCAGCTTGCGTTGTATTTTTACAGAGAACAGAAGATTAATCTTGATTAAACTATTTTATTAGTCGTTTAAAATTTTATACATCTAGTTAGCTATTTAATGCGATTTAAATCGACGCAAAACCGACTGTGATGTATAACTAACTATGAATGCGCATGTAATAAATATTTTATAAACGTTTTAATATATCGGATACATCTTTAAACAACACATGCACTTTCGTGTATCCTTACGAGTCATCTACGCTATTGAAAGTCATGTAGATTATAATAAATGGGTCATTTAGTCACAAATACGCGTACATATAACAGATAATATTTGTATCGAATATATATTTCTATGGTATTCATGAATCGATGGATTTGAAATAGATTGATCATCTTTATTTGATTGGTCAGATCTCAGTTGTAAACTCTATCTGCCTTTGAAAAATATGTTGATTATGTCGTAATACTATGGAAATTGTAAATTAAACCCGTCTCAAAGAAAATTGAATAGCGAAGCTAACTATAACTGCCTTAAAGATGCGAAGTTGTGCATTATTTGCTTAATGTTTAGCAGTCTGCGGTGTATGTTTATAGAGAACAGAAGATTTATCTTGATTAAACCATTTTATCAGTTGTTTAACATTCTGTACATCTAGTTATCCATTTAATGCAATTTAATTCGAGAAAAAAGGACTATGGTGTATCTTATCTATGAATGCGCATGTAGTACATACTTTATAAACATTTTAATATATCCGATATATTTTTAAATGACACGTCCTCTTTCGTGTATTTACGATTCAACTGCATTATTGAAAGTCATATAGATTATGATAAATGGATCTTTAAGTCAGAAATACGTGTAAGCATTACAGATAATAATACGCGTAACATATAATAAATTTCAATGGGATTCATGAATCGATGGATTTGAAATAGATTGAGCATTTTTATTTGATTGATCAGATCTCAGATGTAAACTCTATCTGCCTTTGAAATATATGTTGCTTATGTCGTAATACTATGGAAATTGTATCTCAGTGGGGAATTGAACCACCTATCTCTGACCCGAATATATATTTCTTTAAAATTAATGTAGAAATTGTTTCTCAACATTCCATTTTTTTAATGCAAAATTTTTCTTGCATTTTACTATCTTTGATTGCAGTCCCTTCCATGATTCACACAAACTGTCTCTTGTTATTTTAATTACGACGCTTTTATAAAAATTAAAATACTGATTATGCCCAGAAGTTTAAAAACCGTTGGTGGTATCAGAGGCGGGTGGTCAGGAGACGCAGGTGTAGCACTGCTCCACTAAAAGTACGATTCATCCACACTATTGAAAGTCATGTAGATTATGATAAATAGGTCATTAAGTCACAAATACGTATACACATAACAGATAATATTTGTATCGAATATATATCTCTATGGCATTCATGAATCGATGGATTTGAAATAGATTGATCATTTTTATTTGATTGGTCAGATCTCATATGTAAACTCTAGCTGCCTTTGAAAAATATGTTGATTATGTCGTAATTCTAAGGAAATTGTGCCTCAGTGGGGAACTCAACCACCAATCTATGGCCAACTAAACAACGCTCTATCCAATCAACGACTTACAATTTCTTCTGCGTTTGAATATGGATTTCATTATATGCACTGTTATCCTTCATAGCCTCACTGCAAATACTTTCAAATATTGTCACATCGAATTTTCTTTCCACTAAACAACATTTTCAAAACAAAGATTTTTCTTTAAAATTAATGTAGGAAATTTTTCTCAACATTCCATTTTTCTTATGCAAAATTTTCTTGCATTTTATTGGCTTTGATTGCAGTCCCTTCCATAATTCACACAAACTGTTTCTTGTTATTTTAATAATGACGCTTTTATAAAAATTAAAATACTGATCATGCCCAGAAGTTTAAAAATGTTGGTGATTTCAGTGGCGGGTGGTCAGGGTACACAGGTGCAGAGTTGCTTCACTGAAAGCCATTTTTGTTGAATTGTTTATTAGTATTATTATTTGGCAAATGTTTCAGAATCGTTTCGCTATTTTAGGCAATATTTGTCAACACTGACAGCAGTGTATGTTGGTGACGTTCGTTGTCCAGGAAGTGGGGCAATCACGCTAATGAATCTGATTCACAAATTCTTGAAGTCATGAATCGTCATTGGATGATATCGGTTAATGTCGAATGCTAATAACGTCCAACTCATCCTAGGACATAGAGCAGCAATGTGGGCGGCCGGTATATCGGATAATATGTCATAGCGGACGATATCGGATAATGTGTGAAATCGGTTAATATCGGATAAAAAGTACTGCGCTTGATTATTCTAAGTATTACGCCACTCCATGCATATAGCTAATTCACTTTCCAGAACTTATAAAGTTAGTAATTAAAACATCCTTAGTAATTAAAAAGAATTCGCAGACCCCTTGATATCCGGATTTTACAAAATTATCTTTGAAAAGAAGGATTTAACAAAAATTTCTTTAGTTTTAAACAGATGCATTTAAAGCCATTTTTATATATAATGTTTATGTGACGGATCCTATTTTGGGAACCACTACTTTAAACCATTTTGTATAACACAGCCTGTGGAACACTGATCAAGAATGAGAGGAACACTAATCAAGAATGAGTGGAACACTGATCAAGAATGAGAGGAACACTAATCAAGAATGAGTGGAACACTGATCAAGAATGAGAGGAACGCTGATCAAGAATAAGAGGAACACTGATAGAGAAGCTTTCAACGTAGTCATTAGAAATTAAAACTTAAGATTTAATTTATAAATAATTCAATCTGTAAATATATCACTTATTTTATCTATCTCTCTATGAACTAATTAGTCAATAATACTAATTTTATAATGTTAAAAGAATGATTTAAAAAATGAACAACTCCTTTAACGAGACAAATCCATTTATTAGAATGGTTTCGAACAATAAAAACACTTTAAAACTGCTACACTTAAAGTCCTGTACTTTGAAACTATTGCCCAATTTATTGTAAAAGATAATCAAACATTAAAAGAATTAATGGTCATTTAGAAGACAATGAATTAAAAAACCTTATTTAATTCAAACGGAATTCAAAGGCAAAAAGCGGTAGATAACTTTCCAATGCTTGAAAACTTTTTGTTTCTAGTCCGTCTAAATCTCAAAATATCTAAGCATTTATATTACAAGTAAATGTAGTTCATTAACAGATACAATAAAAGACACTTTCAAATCGAAATTAAGTAATATTCAGTGTAAGATTTATGTTAGAGCATACTTTTTTATAGTTTTACCTTCTTAGTTGTATAAACTAATTTTATGGTTTTTATTTTCAATTCTCTGATTTTTAAAAACCTGAAAGCGATTGAGATATACCCTGATGACGCTAAGCGATGAGATAACTTTCGAAGAGCTGACTTCCTTCTTTTGTGGGGTACGGGGGCTTTAATGCTTCCTGTTAATGATATGAGAAAAGGTCAATTATAAAGTTGTAAAGTGCTGAAAATTAATACTAAGAATTATAACCTTTCCCTAAAAATAGAAAAGAAGCTTGTGAAAACCAGTGTACAAAATTTGACTATAGGCTTTAGACACTGCGGCAGAATAAAATGGACATTATCTGTATATAAAGAAGAAAAGTATGTATATGTATGTATGTATGTGTGATCCAACGTCACGGGAGAACGGGTAGAAAGAATTTGATGAAATTTAGTGGGTAGTCTTGAAAAAGCCCCACTTAAAATTTAGCCCATGTTTCGAATTTCTCCGACCAGCAGTTCTCGAGATATTAGTGAAAAACCTTTTCATTTGTCTCATCATCACGGGAGAACATCTGAACCGAATTTAATGAAATTTTATGGGTAGCTTTGAAATAGACCCTCATAAATTTAGTCCAAGTTTCGAGTTTCTAAGACCAGGGGTTATAGAGATATTGATGGGCAACCAAACTTTTTCCTAGGAGTTCTACTCTCTAATTCCATGATTCCCAAAGAAAAAAGTTGGAAATCGTTGATTTTAACGTGAAAGTCAATTAAATCTAGTGGGAGTTTTGTGGGAGTTCTTTGAACGTATTAGTCACGTTTGAAAATCTCAGGTTTCAAATATGAATTTAAATGGAAACTAGTCCCATGGTTTATTTCTCACAGGCTTACTCAACAACCAAAAGTACTAAGAAATCACAAGAAAGATCAATCATGCATAAAGTATTGATTATGAAACACTTTCCAACTTTAAAATTTTTTTTAAACATCTCTAAACATCTCTAAATGCTATACATTCAGCGGCAATATACCACAATACAGCAATAATTAATTATATCTAAAAATTTAAAACTTCATCGAAAGGAACAAACTTGATTCTAATGACGTCATCGAAATATAAATCGCCTGGCTCTCTGCAAAAGCAGTAAATATTTCATTCATACTTGTTATTTCATTCATCACAGTACTATAATAATTTATTCTACTTAAGAACTTAAAACAATGGCGGTAAAAGTAATTTAACTCTATGCATAAAACTTCATCGAAGAAGTCTGCCATTAAATCGTCTGCTTCTCTATGTAAAACCAATGAATTTTTCATTCATATAATCTATATTGCAGATTCCTGAGTAAAATAATTTTGCATTAAAGAAATTCAGCAATTCTTATGCAACTCATTACAGCTTAATCAGCTCTTACAGCCTAATCGGCTCTCACAGCCTTTCGTTGTAGAAATAATCAAATTTTGATGATCATTTAAACTCAAATATATTGTAGTTGTGTTGTTTCAGAATACAGATGCACAGAAATGAAGTAAAAATAATGCGGTTTTAGGACGTATACAACACTAAATTTAAATTAAAAGGAACTTTAAAAATCACAATTTTGACACAATATGGATGCCATACTTTATTTTGAAGTGGGTCACGTGATCTCTTCATATGAAGGGATTAATTATTATTTTAATTGTTATTTTAAAAAACTACTGAATATATGTTGCTGAACATTATTTATATATTTTATGGGATAATCTGAATATTTTCTAAAACTGTTGAAGCAATTTGTGAATTTTAAATTCGCTTAAAAATGTTTGAAAATTTAGGTCCCATAGGGTTCAATGTATTTGAATTTTTCAACCCGGGTTCAATCCAAAACTAATTGGGTGATATTAGTCATTTATATTCATATAGATCCCACAGACCGTCTGAGCAACATACTAAAATTCCATTTTGATAAAGTCATCTTTACAGCGGTTATCGTGCTAACAGACAGACAGCATGAACAGAGTTATAAACACTTTTCAGCTTTGTTGTAAAGTGTTAAAAATAGTAGTTATTTTACTATCAGCATTTTGTGAGGAAAATTCATTCTTATGCAGCTATGAGTTATATACTGCAATGATTGCTTTCTCTTACATAATGCAATGAATTCACATCTTTCACAGTAAAAAAACAATGTATAAGATTCATAGCCCTATATGTTCTGGTGTACTTTTTATCACAGGTAAATCCCGAGCAACGCCGGGTAATCGCTGCTAGTTATACATAAAATATAAATTGATCATCTACATCAACGACACATACTTGCAAAATTGTAAAAAGATCTCGCCAAGTGTTGTTTCTTTTTGTCTTCATTTACACTGTTGCAAGCAGATTAATAAAATTTTCACTTTTAAAATCGTTATACTGAAAGTTATTTTTCATCTTTTGCGGGAGATACAATGTTTATTACAAATTTCGCAACGCTCTAAAAATGCGTAATTGACTTTTTCCCTACCTTTAACAGAAAGCAAAAAAGCCCCCTAAATTCTACTAAACAAGAGTGCAAGTCCCTCAAAGACGATAATTAACTGAATATTAACTAATACTTCAGAGGCTTCCAGTGTTCATGGATTTTATTTTTTGTTTCAAATTTCGTTCAAATTGCTTCATTCGTTCGTAAGATATCGTCTCCACAGAATCACACACACACACATATATACATATATATATATATATATATATATATATATATATATATATATATATATATATATATATATATATATAAAGATATATACAATACATATATATAAATATATACATATATATATATACATATATATATATATATATATATGTATATATATATATATATATATATATATACATATATATATATATATATATATATATACATATATATATATATATATACATATATATATATATATATATGTATATATACATATATATATATACATATTCGAAAGAGAAAGGGGAACAAGTCAACGGGAAAGTTGGCTTGTTTCCTTTTTCTTTTGAATATGTATACTTACTTTAAGTACCTGTGCAGCATTGCGCCATCTACGTTGCGTCCTTTTTATACTTTAGTATGCCTTTTCTATCCTGTTCATCTTATTTAAACTTATATATATATATATAACACAGACATCACCTCAAAAACGTTTGATTCGTGTTCAGGGATGCTTGAAACGTGCTCTCCCGTCGAAAACTCGAATTCGAATTTCTACCCCGCCACAATGCTTTCCAAATACATTATATATAAGGAAAGTAATAGATGAATAAATGAAATATGTGTATATATTAAATATTGTTCTTTTATCATAAAAATGGTATTTATAGTATACTTTTGCATTGTAAATTATTATTCGATTCTCAATTCGAATCCGTCATGGATTCAAAGGATTTCCGTGCAATCTACATGAAAAGGATTCAAATAAGCATTTAAAGTTTTACCCATGTTAAATCCCATAAGGTATCGTGTTTGTCACCAGTATCTTCCAATGTTTGTCACCAGTATCCAAACAATGGCGGACTCAAGCCGATTGCGCAAATCTAATTTTGGTGCAGATTGTAGCTAACCATTTTTAATAAATTATATTTTGTAGCAGATATTTATGTTGAGAAATTAAATGAGGTGAAGTTATTTAAGGTAAATGATAAGAGCAAATGTCGAACTCTCATAAATACATTATAGTCTTGTATTCTCTTGTACTCTGATTGATTCCCTTTTACGTCAAATTATTTCTTTAGAATTGAAAATGTCATTTATTTATAAATATATATATATATATATATATATATATATACCTAAAGTTTTAGTTTAGTTAAAAGGAATATTGCGTCACAGAATAGAAAACTATCGATACAGGATACGATAACTTTTACTTAAAAAAATAAAACTTTACTTATACTCATCACATGATCGACATTTATTGCTCGATCACGCGTTTTAAATACAATGGCAAATATAGGTATATGTGCTATACGGACACATGTTTTGCTATTATATATATAAAATAATTTTAAATTTTTTCTGAAAGTTAATCAGAAACGGTGTATTACATAATTTGAATTTATCTATAAGATTATTTTCAAATCATTGAAAATATTATAATATTGTCTGCAAATGAATATAAATAAAAAAGAAAATATTATATCTTTCAAATTATTTATAAATGTCTATAGGAATTTATAAAAATCATTAGAGACAGGCAACATTGATTTGTCATGAAGTACTTCTGAGATCTTATCGTCCTGTTATATGTAGCCCAGTTTTACTTTGTACGCCTCAAATAACACTGTTTTCTTTGTACTGCTAGTACGCGTTTTACAAAATAAATGATTCAACTATGAGTACATAGTAGAACCTCAGTTATCCGTTCTAACTAGGACCGAGAGGTTTGGAAGTAATCAAATTTCTACGATAACAATTATGTTAAAAATTGTATAAAATTTTGAATTTCGATCATTTTTGAAGGATTCGTGCATGAAATGACCTATTATATGAACTTTCGCTTTGAAATCAGCTACGAAAAACTTGTGAAGCCAGAAGCAATTGAAGTACAGAAGAATATATATATTAAATCTCTAAAAATTTGAATCAGCCCTGCGATAAGACTTATAAAAGGAAGATTGCCTAATCGCATGTTTAATAGTTAGTAATAGAATTAGTAGGCATAGTAGTTAGTAGGCATATATTATCGTTATTTCTATTATTGTCGATCTCCGCAGGCCATTTAAAAAATAGATTATTTGTTTCCAATTCCACCAACATTTAATCACAATACAGGAGTGATTCAATCAACAAATTTCATGAAATGTGGTTCAACGCTTTTAAAGTTCAATCTATAGATACATATATATATATATATATACGGACACTAAATAAGCTTGTTTATTCACGTATCCACGAGCCCTATTCCAAACATTGTCGTTTGTAGTTTTGCGTCCATCAATAAAGAGTTTATAGCAGTGCTAAAACTGCTATTGTATAACTACAATAGTGCTTATCGCTCAGCTATGAGAGCGCCCTCTATCGATCGACGCAGAACTATGACAAATAAAGCTTGAAATATGTTCCCAGCGTGCTGAAAATATGCAAATTCACACAACTGATAAAACTAAAAACAATTTATCTGTCTTAAAATTAAATCACAGAATCCCCTCCCCCTTTTCTCCTTTTAAGAAACAACGCATATATCACATTTAAACATAAAATCAGTCTCCGAAGAATTTTCTATTACTTGAGTAAATTAAACCCGTCTCAAAGAAAATTGAATAGCGAAGCCAACTAAAACTGCCTTAAAGATGCGAAGTTTTGCATTGTTTGCTTAATGTTTAGGAGTTTTTGGTGTATGTTTACAGAGAACAGAAGATAAATCTTGATTAAACCATTTTATCAGTTGTTTAACATTCTGTACATCTAGTTATCCATTTAATGCAATTTAATTCGAGAAAAAAGGACCATAGTGTATCTTTTCTATGAATGCTCATGTAATAAATACTTTATAAACATTTTAATATATCCGATGTATTTTTAAATGACACGTCCACTTTCGTGTATTTACAATTCAACTGCATTATTGAAAGTCATACAGATTATGATAAATGGATCTTTAAGTCAGAAATACGTGTACGCATAACAGATAATAATACGCGTAACAGATAATAAATTTCAATGGCATTCATAAATCGATAGATTTGAAATAGATTGATCATTTTTAATTGATTGGTCAGATCTCAGATGTAAACTCTAGCTGCCTTTTAAAAATATGTTGCTTATGTCGTAATTCTAAGGAAATTGTACCTCAGTGGGGAATTGAACCACCGATCTCTGGCCAACTAGACAACTTTATTTCCTAGATATTAAACACCATTTGTATTTACTTGTTTACGATTTATACAATATATGATCTCTCCCCATTGGGTTACAAACACAGATATAAATTATTCTATATTTAAATACATATAATTTTTGAGAAAATTCTGCCATTTAATCAAATTATTTGTAAGCAAAATTACTCAAATTGTACTGTTTACCCTGTAGAGTATTAGATGTGATTTCACTCTAAAATAACAATTATCTGAAACGGGGATAAAACCCGTCACCGTCTGTATTGCGCTGGAATTTGTTAAATAATAAGCAACGCCATTCATATAAATAATTCAAATGAATTATAATTCCATAACTTTTAAACTTGGTGATAAAAAAAAAATCCTTAGTAATTAAAAAGAACTCACAAGCCCCTTTATATCTGGATATAACAAAAAGTTCTTTGAACACCAGAATTTAACAAAAACGTCATTAATTTTAAAAGATACGTTTTACGTTATTTTTATATATAATTTTTATGTCACGGATCTAAATTTAGTAACCACTAGTTTAAAGCATTTTGTATAACACAGCCTCTGGAACTCTGATCAAGAAGGAGAGGAACACTAATAAAGAAGCTTTCAATGTAGTCATTAGAAATCGGAAAAATTAAGATTAAATTTATAAATAATTCAATCTGCAAATATATTACTTATTTTATCTATATATCTATGACCTAATTAGTAAATGATGCAAATTTTATTTTCTTAAAAGATTGATGTAAAAAATGAACTACTCCTTTAAAGAGACAAAACAATTTATTAGAATGGTTTAGAAACATTAAAAACACTTTAAAACTGCTACACTTATAGTTCTGTACTTTGAAATTCTAACCCAATTTATTGTAAAAGATAATCAGACACTAAAAGGACAGGAAAAAGGACTTTTAGAAGACAATGGATTGACAAACATTATTTAATTCAAAGGAATTCTATGGAAAAAATCGTTAGTTAACTTTCCAATGCTTAAGAGAGTGTTTTTTTTAGTCTGTGCAAATCTCAAAATATCTAATCATTTATAATACAAGTAAATGCAGTTCATTTACAGATACAATGAAAGATACTTTCAAATTAAATTTAAGTAATGTCCGGTTTAAGATTTATGTTAGAGTATAGTTCTTTATATTTTTATTTCCTTAGTCGTAGTATAAAGAAAGTAGTTTTATAGTTATCATTTTCAATTCACAGAAATGTTTTTAAAGATCTGAACGCGATTGCGAAATACCCCAATGACACTACACGATGAGACAACTTTCTAAGAGCTGACCCCCTTCTTTAGTGGGGTACCGGGACTTTCATGCTTCCTGTTAATGATAGGTAAACTTTTCATTTATTAGCTTTTAAAGTGTTGAAGAATTAGTACTAAGAATTTTAGCCCTTCAGTAAGAGTAGAACCAACCGAAGCCTGAAGACCAGTGTGCACAATCTGACTCCCAATATAGACACAATCTAGAATTTAGACAATGCGGTAGAATAAAAGGACTTAATTTTACATAAAATACAAATTGCTCAACTATATCGACAATGATTACTTGCACAATTGTAATAAGATGTCGTCGAGTGGCTTTTTTTTTCTCTTCGTTCACACTGTTGATGCATGCATATTTAAAAAATGTTCACTTTTAATATCGTTATACTGAACGTTATTTTTCATTTTTTGCGTGGAGATAAAATATGTATTCCAAATTCTGCAAAGCTCTAAAAATGTGTGACTTTTTCCCTATCTCTAACAAGAAGCGAACCCCCCCCCCCCTATGCTCCTCTAAAGAAGGGGCCAGCCCCTCGGAAGTTCAGTCATCGTGCAGAGCCATTGCGTTTTCATATATACACCTGAATAAAAAATGCGATAATTCCAATTCTTTTCTAGTTAATTGCCTGATCCACGTCTGTCCTAAACACGCTGTTTATGACAGACGAAAAGGCGATGTTTTTTAACACTTTCTAATATGGTTTAAAAGCATTAAGATTTGTTCATTCTGTCTGTCTGCCCGATCACACTACAACTGCCGTAAAAATGACTTTATCAAAATGAAATTTCAGTATGTTGTTGCGACGGTCTGTGGGACATATGGGAATGTAAATTAATATCATCACCCAATTAGTTTCAGATTGAACCATGGTTGAAAAAATGAAATACATTGAACCCTATTGGATCTAATTTTTTAAACATTTTTTAAGCGAAGTCAAAATTCACAAATTGCTTCGAAAATTTTAGGAAATATTCAAATTATCTCATAAAAATATAAAGAAAATGTTAGCAAAATATGTTCAGTAATTTAAATGAAAATTAAAATAATAATTACACCCATATTACAGGGTGTTAAAATAATAATTACACCCATATTACAGGCCCGACCGTCCAAACAGTTACCTTACACCTTTCTGGTAGGTCGGACGGTCTGGGTTTCAACAACCCATATTACAGGGTGCTGTTGGCACATTTCGGGCGCGGTAGCTCGGTGGATTGCGCGCTGGATTTGCAAACTACCACAACTGCCGCAGTGTTCATACGAAGTACGATCACGTTAAACATGTGGGTCCGTAAGTCCGTCCGAGAGGTTGGTGGTAGGGGAAGGAGGGTACCGTCCCTGTGGATGCCTCCCCCCACTGAGTTCCGGTCTAAATTAGGTGGCACTTCCCTAACGGTTCCAAACGGTTCCAAACGGTTACCTTACACCTTTCTGGTAGGTCGGACGGTCTGGGTCTCAACAACAACAACCCATATTATATGAAGAGATCACCTGACTCACTTCAAAATAAAAATTGTATCCATTTCTTTTTCCCAGTGTAAAAATCGTGATATTTAAAGTTCGTTTAAATTTATATTTAGTATTGCAGCCGTTCTAAAACCGCTATATTTTTGCGTATTTTCTGTGCATCTATATTCTGCGCCAACGCAATTACAATATTATTAAGTTTAAATGGTTTTCAAACTTTGATTGCTTCTACAACGAAGCCTAATTTCAATGTATGTAGAATGTAAACAAGTGATTGTAAGATGAGCTGTATAAGAATTGCTGAATGTTTTTCATGCAAATTTATTTAGCTCTGGAATCTGGAATAAAAGGGATATAAATAAAATATCCAAATCTTTTAAAGATCTTTTAAAGAGAGCCAGATGATTTATATTTCGATGAAGTTCATTGAATGAAGTTCATTTTTTATGAAGTTTTAAGTTTCAAATATAATAAATTATAGTGGTACTGTGGTAATTTAAAACATATCAAAGCTAAATGTATGGCAGTGTAGAGATGTTTAAATAAAATTGCATTTCACTTGGAAAGTGTTTCATAATCAATGTTCACCAGATTTAACATTTACTTGAACAAAGTAAATGCCCATAAATTCACCAGTTCGTTAGGAAATCAACGTAGTAGATTTCAGGAATGTGAGGCCAGGAAAAACAATATTTTTTTAAATAACGCGCCATGGTGTGCAAGTAGCTAAACAAAGGTTTAAATAAATAGACACCAGATTTGACATTATAGTTGAACAATATTGAAGACCACCCATAAAGTCACCAGCTTGAGATGAAATCAACCTAGGCGAGACCAGAAATGTGAGATCTTAAAAGGAATGTGTTTTAAAAATTAATACGGCATGGTTTGAAACAAGATGGACAAAGCTTCAAACGATTAGGCATATTTGGCATCATATTTGGACAATATTTATGACCCATAAATTCACCAATTTGCAATGTAGGAGAGTCAAAAAATGTGAGACCAGGCCATTCTGTTTGTCTGTCTGCCTGTCCGTTCATACAATAACTTTCATAAAATTTGAAATAGCACTTTAGTATGTTGTTGACACGGTCTGTGGCATGCTTGAGAATGAAAATCGATGATATCGCCCATATAGTTTCAGATTTGACCCGAATAAAGAAAGAAAATAATTGAACCAAATGGGACATAATTTTTCAAATATTTTTTAATCGGAATTAAAGTTAACAAATTGCTTCGAAAATTTTGGGAAATGTTCAAATTATCACATAAGAAGTGTAAAAGTCACATATCATAAAATCATATATGACATAAAAGCCATATATCGCGTAAAAAGTGTAAGAAAAATTCAGAAAAATATATTGGGTAATTTAAAATGAAAATAAATATAATGATTAGATCCATGTTATATGATCTGATATACAAGTATGAATAGATCACGTGACTAACTGCGAAATAAAATATGTCTTCCAATTTCTTTTCAGCTGTATATACCATGGGCGTTTAAAGATCGTTTGAATTCATATTTAGTGATGCATCCGTCATAAAACCGCTTTAATACAGAAACTCAATTGCAATTTTTTTTTTAAATGATCGCTAAACTTTTTGAGTTCCTATAACGAAGCCTAATTTTAAAGCTAAACTAGCATATAGAATGTGAACAAATCAAGCGATTGTAATTGAGTTGTAACAGAATTGCTGAATTTTTTTTCAAGCCAAATTTTTTAGATCGGGAGTCTGGAATCTAAGTGATATTAATGATATATTCATAGACTTTACACAGAGAGTCAGACGTCCTTCCGAGAGGTTGGTGGTAAGGGAAGGAGGGTACGGTCCCTGTGGTTGCCTCCCCCACTGGGTTCCGGTCTAAATTGGGTAGCACTTCCCGGCCGTCCAAACGGTTACCTTACACCTTTCTGGTAAGTCGGACGTTCTGGGTCTCAACAACAACAACAGAGAGTCAGATGATGTATAAAATGAAATGGTTTGTCATATTTACAACAATTTCGAAGATATATTTTTACATGAGATAAGGGAGTCTCTATAATAATGAAATATTATAATCCTGAAAGAGTATTAACTAAAATGCATCGTAAACACTTTGCAAATTATACTTTCGATGGTGTCATTTGAATATTTATTTGATGTAACTGGTATTGTTTTTTTCGGTCAGGTTTAATGATTAATTTTGTCCATAGCTGTATTTGAAGCAACTTAAAGCGTAAATAAAATTGTATTCCAGGTGTAAGGTGTTTCATACTCAATGCTTTATGCATCATTGGGCTTTCTTGTTTACAATATTGGATGTGTAAATTTAATTATTTTCTGTTATGACATTTAGAAAAGTTCTTAAACATTTTTCGTCTCAAGAAAGAAGTACCGGAATGTCGATTCAATGCGCTCCGAGCCAAATACATTACTGGCGATTTTCCAACCTTGACTATTTATTGCCAATTTGAATAGTTTTGATTAGTTATTTTCAATTTGACTCCTCCTCCTTGTTCTTTGAACCAGACCGTCGACCTATCAGAAGGTTGTTTTTGAGACCCAGGCCGTCCGACCTATCAGCAGGTTGTTGTTGAGACCCAGACCGTCCGACTTACCAGAAAGGTAAAGGCAACTGTTTGGATGGCCGGGAAGTGCCACCCAATTTAGACCGGAACCCAGTGGGGGAGGCATCCACAGGGACCGTACCCTCCTTCCCCTACCACCAACCTCTCGGAAGGATTAACGGACCCACATGTTTAACGTGATCGTACTCCGCGTGAACACAGCGGCAGTTTTGGCAGTAGCTGGAATCGAACCCGGGACTACCGAGTGCAACTCCCGCGCGCTGACCATTGGGCTACCGCGCCCACCTACCAGAAAGTGTTAGGTATCAGTCTTTGGTATAGGTTTGCCATATGCCTAAGTTCGAAGAAAAGTTATCAGATTTGGTGATTTATCGCCCATTTGGAGACATTCTGAAGATTCAAGAATCACCCCAAAATAGCAATTATTCGAAATAGCAATATATGAGATATTTTTAGAAGTTTCTACAGAGTTCATAAAAGGAACATCAATCAGTTGGAAAGCAACTGATGTGATACGATCGACCTTGAATTGTGGTAGTCGTCAAAGTTTTGAGAATAGAAGTAGTTATTTTGTGAAATGAAGTACTTCAATATTTTGAGAATAGTTTTAGTGGTTTTGTAAAATTGTTAGAGTATGTAAGTGCTGTTTTACTGTTTACTGTTCCCGTTTACGCTGTGAATAAACGTGTTAGTTATCAAAGAATTTGAATTCATTCTCGTATCTTGAGCGCACATGCACGATTTCCAAATATACGTTATAACAACATTTTATATCTTTTACACGTGTTGAATGGTATTAGAGAATTACTGAAATGCCACCTACTAAGTTTGATTCTATTCTAATCCCTAGAAACTTCTTCAGTAGGCCACGAATAGATATATTTAAATTACCATCACCCTATATATAACAAACCTGTAAATAAATTTCAGTCAATATTCAATTTTATGCCTTTCCCATATCAGATTTCGTTTGATAAAAAAAGTATATTATGCGTCTCTAAATAATGTTAGTCGCTGAGGAAGAATGTTTCCATCGTGAAAATTAAATCTAGCTGGCAGCAAATTGCTTCATATAACGAAGGAAAGCAGCAATAAAGATTCGTCGGTATGCATTGGTTTATGGTGAGCAAGAAACTTAATCTTGAATTAACCATTTTATTACTCTATAATAAAATGCCTTTCCTCTTATTATCAATTTGATGCAAAGCTTCGCGGAAATATTCATAGTGTATAGGAAAGTGTTGAGAATTGAACACATCTTGGGAAAGATTCAAACAAAACTTGCGATTAAAGTTACATTATAGATCAGTTAAAGCATGTTACTGAAAGTTTCAGGGGAATGAGCTGTCGGTAATGGGGAGTAAGGTTTCTGATAGTTACAATAATATATTTTACGATATATATATATATATATATATATATATATATATATATATATATATATATATATATATATATATATATATATATATATATATATATATATATATATATATATATAATATATATATATATATATATATATATATATATATAAATATATATATATATATATATGTATATATATATATATATATATATATATATGATAACTTGAAAATCCAATGAAAGAATAGAGAGAAGTTGTAACTAAAAAATCCTAACTTTATATAAAAGCTACAAAAAAAAAAGAAAAAGTATTACATAGCGAATCTTCAATCAAATGGAAAAAAATTCAAATTTCGAGTCATCAAGCTAACGATAATCAACAAATATCAATGATAAGGAATCGATAATAGAAAACCAAATGAAATCCAAGAATTAATGCTATACACGTGGACAAGTATAAATAAGTGGATAGGCCTAAATAAGTGAATTATTCCTTTCGACAAAACTCTTCGTCGGTCCAAGTATTTTGTTAAGATGAACACAAAATATGTATGTTTCTGAAAAAAATAGATAGATTATATCTATAAACTATTTTTACTTGGACAACATACATATAGATGGGAAAATAAAGGAAACAAGAATACCTGGGAAAATATCTACATGTGCCCTAACCATTGGAACTCAGAATGAAAAGACCAGCGTTGCCATTCGCAAAGGATAAAAGTAAAGGTCTACTGTTGCCAATCATAAGAAATAAATAACAGTAATGAGAAAAGGCATAAAAGGTGATATTATACTGTAAGAGCAACAAAATAGTGGGGTTATAATAGTAAGGCTAATGTTTAAGTGGATGTAAAAATAAAGTATTATTAATACAAGAGAATGTTGATGTCTGGCTAAGATAATCCATTAAAATTCAGTTAATCTAAATTTTTTAACTACACCATATACTAAATAAGCTGGATATTTATATAATTTGCTATATAATTATATATATATATATATATATATATATATATATATATATATAAAGTACCCTCCAGTCACACATAATAATTTACATAATACTGACTTTAAAATCTTAACCAATAGGATATCAGCCAAATATAAGCAAATCCATCTAAAAAATAGTCGTAATTCCATATCTTCTTTTAATACCCAAGTTTCATAAATTCCCTGCAGCTTTTCGAACTGTTACTAGTAGGCATAATTTTTACATTACTAATGCTGGTAAATTATTATTAAAAATTTTAAATGAAGTATCCTTGTCAGGTGATATCCCAAACAATTGTCATATTGTAAAAAGCAGTTTTGAATTTGTTAAGAAATTAATACCTTTTACTAATATTCATAGTATTTATTACTTTTGATTTTAAGGATTTGTTCAATAATATTGATATAGATGAAGAATATAATATCCCCCGAAAATATTTAACTTTTCTCTTTAAAATATTACTTAATTTCACTTTCTATGAGAATTATATTCAACATGGTGGTACTTTGTTTAAACAACAGTTTGAATTTGTTAAGAAATTAATACCTTTTACTAATATTCATAGTATTTATTACTTTTGATTTTAAGGATTTGTTCAATAATATTGATATAGATGAAGAATATAATATCCCCCGAAAATATTTAACTTTTCTCTTTAAAATATTACTTAATTTCACTTTCTATGAGAATTATATTCAACATGGTGGTACTTTGTTTAAACAACAGTTTGGTATGCCACAAGACATTATTGGCTAATCTGTATTTATTCTTCTATGAAAAGAATATTAACCCAGAATTGCACAATATGCACATATTTAGATATTTAGATGACATATTATGTGTATTCCATAATAATATTCATTCCTACATTATTTAACTTTTATCCTAATAATTTACAATTAAATGCAAGTAATAATGACTCTAACGTTGCAAACTTTTTAGATTTAAATTTAGATACTCAAAACTGTAATCTGGCTATAAACTTATATGATAAAAGACAAGATTTTAAATTTAATACATCAAAAATTCAAAACTTTGACTCTTGTGTGCATATATCAGTTTTAGAAATATTATAATCAACCAGGTTCTTAGAATCAATAAAATGTGTGTTAAAAATTATAAATTAGCACATTTTATAGAATTATTGAGTACAGCGACTAATAATGCATATCCTCCCAAATTCATAATTAAAATTATCAACTCAGTGTATCAACTTCCACTTAACATCCAAGACAACTTTCTCAAATATGGTGGCTAATAATATGAAAAAAAAGTATTACAAATATGTATTAATTATGCAATTAAATACAAATGAATAATAATAAAATAAAGTAAAACAGTCAGAAAAATAATAAAATTGGAAATTAAGATGCATTAACGTTAATGTTTTGAATTTTATTTTCTCTAAACAATTGTAACTTTACCCAGTTTGATACTACGATTTGAGCGCCCTTATAATGGTGTTTAGTGGCAGTTTCGTTTATTCATTTTTCCTATGATTTACTTGTTTAGTAAAAATTCTGATCTATGCTTCATGTTCATATTCTGTTCTACTTATATGGATAATTGTCCTGTCTCCTGCTCTGACTCACTGGACGGGTCTGGGAGGGTCACTGTGAACATTTGTCCTGCCTCTTAGGTTGTATTTCTTCATGTTTATTAAAGTGCTGCTCGATATCTTTCATACTGTTGCGGCTGTACGCACTTACACGTGGTGAAAGATGAAGGGTTCCTGCCTCATGGTAATACTAGATTTTATAATTTTTCTTATTTTCAATTTTTATCCTTTTGGCGCCTGTAGTATGGGTTTTGGCATTTATAGTAACGTACATTTGTCAAATTTGAAACAGGCATTTGTATCACTTAATTAGAATTAAATACTCAGATCTGAAGAAGAATTTAATACTGGTTAATCTTCGAATTTGGACAGGTGCTGTTCTTTTATAGCTGTTCTGTTCTGATGATGTTAATATATCTATCATTACATTTTCCTAATAATTATATATATATATATATATATATATATATATATATTCTAACATAGCTATCAGGAATCTTACTACCTATTACGAACAGCTGACTCCCTTGAAACTTTCAGTAACATGTATGTAAATGTTTTACATGTCTTCTTTGGTTGAAATTTGTTTTAATATTTTCTTCGGCCCGTCAAAATCTATCGGCCTCATTTCTTACTCAAAAGCTTCATAAACAGTTACATTATAATATACACTTTCAATCATAGTTATTTATAGAAGAAGTTTGATATAGGACGCTTTCTAACTATCTAATAAGGAATGTTAATATAATACCTTATATTAACATTTGCGTTGTCACGACATAAAAATTTATATTTTATATATACATATATTACGGCTACAAGCACCGGGGAAAGAATATATTCCCTATTGTTGGCAATAAACAGCCGATTTGAACACTTTGAAAAAAGTTTATAATTTCATTTAAAAAAAAATCTAATTAAAAATTTGGAAAGAAGTCTTGGGGATGCATTAGTTCAGATATAAATGCAAATGTGTGAAAAACCTCAGTTGAGAAAAAGTGGAGGATATAACTGCATCACAGAAAATTATCAATAGCTTCTATATTACATTTACTCACTGCATGATCGACATACATTGCACGACCACGCCTTTTTAACATAATAAACAGGCAGCTGGTAGATGACGGATTAAACATGTTTACTGGATTGCTATTTTATATATAAAATATTTTTTTTTCTTTCTGCAATTTAATCAGAAAACATTTATTACATAATTTGAACCTTTCTGCTACATTATTTTCAAAACATTAAAAACCTTATAAAATTGTCTACAAATGATTACATGTAAAAAAGGAAAAATAAATCTATCAAATTATTTATAAATATCTATAAGAATTTATAAAAATCATTAGAGATGGCAACATTAATCTATCTCGAAATACGTCTGAGATCTTATTGTCATATCATGTTTAGCCAATTTTTTTTCGTACGCGTCAAATATCACTCTGTTTTCTTTGTGCAGCTGGCAAATGTTTAACAAATTAATGATCCAACAATAAGTATATAGTAGAGCTTCATTTATCCGACCTCAGTGGGGCCCAATGGTTTTAAAGCAATCACACTTGTCAGATAACCAAATTTATGTGAAAAACGGTATAGAATTTTAAATTTCTGTCAATTTTGAAAGATTAGTGCATTAATAATCTTTTCGGCCTACCTATTATATGAACTTCCGCTTTGAATTCAGCTACGACAATCGGTTGAAGCCTGAAGTAAGTGAAGTACAGAAGAATAGAGATGCTAAAATTTTGAGGTGAGACCTATAAAAGGAAAATTGCCTAATCGCATGTTTAGGTGCTTCCTAATTGAATTTCAAATGAAAATCCCTACAGATACAATGCATGTCAAGTATGCTCTGACAAAACTGGTATATTTCCAAAAATGATGACGTGATTATATGGGAGTGAATATATGTTTGCTATGACGTGAATATATGTTTGCTATGACGTGAATATATGTTTGCTATGTGTTGAAGTTCGGAAGAGGGTTTGCCAGATTTAACGAATTATCACCAATTTGGCGATCCTTGGCGACATATCGAAGGTTCGAGAAACACCTCGAAATAACGAATATTTTACGAAATATAAGAGATTTCTAGAAGTTTCTATACATATTCTATAACGGAGTCATCACTCAGTTCAAGAGCAATTGATGTGATGTAAGGTAAATTAAACTGTGATATTTGTCAATGTTTTGATTATAGGAGCGGCTGTTTTGTGACATTAGAGGAGTATTTACCTGCTGTTTTGCTGTAAATCGTTCCTGCTCACCCTGTGCCAGTAAATAAGCGTGTGAGTTATCCAGAATTTTTTACTCATTCTTGCATTCTAAGCGCACACCAAGATTATAGAGGATAATATGTAACATTATAACTAAAATAAACAAATGTTCGGTACAGAAAAATGAAATGTTTCAATACGACTTGACTCCCTATCATGATTTTGCTTTTCTTGGTAAGGGAAATAAATAGAGTGTAGCCACGTTGTACTGTAATATAACTTTATGCGTACTCCAGTAATGAACGATGCAGGGCGCCAAACTACGAAATCTTTCATAGCTCTCTTTCGAAATTATTCGTCGTCAAGATAATATAATAGTATTGAAGGTACGTTCTCACCTTGATAGAATCGAACTTAAGGCCAGAATAAGTAATTTTATTTATTTTTTGGGCTGATTTTTAACTTCATTTTGCTTTACTTGTCAGAATTTTTATACAACACAGTTGTTTTTGTTTAGGGATTAGAAATTCATTCCGGAGACGGCAGTTCATCATTTATCATATTTCCCGCCAAAACGCAGTGGAAATGTATCATACTTTGAATTTTTTAATTTCATATTGCTATTCAATTGACATTGTCGAGAATTCTGAATTAAAAAGCGAGTTACTTTTCTCTACCCAAAGCACCAGCATCAATATATGTTTCATTATCACCAGGGTTTATGTCAGTAGTTTGGTCAGTATTTTGGGGGGAATTTGCGGTACAAGAGATTATAGTAGTATTGAACAAAGTTTAAAATATTGAAAAGGATAAAAAGAAAATATAGGTACAGTTATAAAACTACCATCAGATTATAGGCCTATTTGTAGTAGCCGCGACAAAGAGATAAGTAGCCGGATGTATAGATCAAAAACGCGAATTAAATTAGCAACGCACTTAATAACAGACAAATATGCTACTTTTATCCAATATGCAAATACTGTATAGGCGCAATTTTAAATTTTGTAATCGTACCCAATAGACGGGGACTATTAAACAATGAGATTTTCAAATTATAACTGTTTTTATACATTATATGAGCTGCATATTATTACAACAACATGTTTTTAAATACGATGTGAACCAAGAAGTTAACGCAATGCAAATAAATATTTCTTTATTACATATAAAATAATTTTATTTTATTTCTGTAAGTTAATTAAAAACTGATTGTAAAATATTTTTAATTTATTTTAAAATGATTTAAAAAACATTGAAAATATTTCTTTTTACCTATAATCATTTGCAGGCAATTTATTTCTAAATACCTCTGTTTTATTTCTAAATACTTCTGCTTTATTTCTAAATACTTCTGCTTTATTTCTAAATATTTTATAAGAATTTATTAAAATTATTAAAGATGGAAACTTTAGGCCTATCATATTTAACTCAGTATCACTTCGTCTACAAAAAGCACTCTGTTCTGTTTGTGCAGCTAATATATGTTTCACAAAATAAATTATGCAACTTTGAGTATACAGTAGATCCTCCATTATCTGACTTAATAGGGACCGAAAGTTGTTAAAATAATCAAAAATCTTGAAAAACAAAATTTCTCTTAAAATAGTACAAACGTTAGAATGTAAACAACATAAAAATAGTACCAAGTAACAAACAGTACCAAACACTATCAATATCCAGATCAAATTTATGCTAGAATTATAGGTGAAGTTCCAGGGATTTTTCATTACAGCAGTTATATCAATAATACATGTAGGCATATTATTATTGTTTCTATTTCTGTCGACCTTCGCAGGCCATTTCAAAAATATTATCTTTTTACAATTCCACCAATATTTAATCACAATGCAGGAGTAATTTAATCAACAAATTTCATGAAATTTGGTTCCATCTTTTTAAAATTGAGCCTATGTATATATATATATATATATATATATATATATATATATATATATATATATATATATATATATATACGCACAGACCCTAAATAAACATTGTTTATACATGTATCCACAAGCCCTAATCTAAACATTGTCGTTATTAGGGGTCCAACAATAAAGTGTTTATGGCAGAGATACAAATGCTATTGTAACTGCAATGGTGCTTACCGTCCTGCTATGGGAGCGCCCTCTATCCATCAACGCAGAACTATGAACAATAAAGCTTGAAATAGAGTCTCAGCATGTTGAAATTATACAAATTCATACAATATTTAAAAAATAATCTTGTCAATTACATCCCTATATTATATTATGTAGTGTATTAAGCGAGAAAACTAAAAACAAGTTATCTGTTTTAAAATTAAATCGCAGAATAAACCCCCAACCCCATCTTTTGCTCATTTTAAGAAACAGCGCATTTATCACATTTGAACATAAAGTCAGTCTCCGAAGATTTTTCTCTTCCTTTAGTAAATTAAATCTGTCTGCAAGAAAATTGAATAGCGAAGCTAACGAAAACTGCATTAAAGATGCGCATTGTTTTCTTAATGTTTAGCAGCTTGAATTGTATGTTTAACGAGAACAGAAAATTAATCTTGATTAAACCATTTTATTAGTCGTATAACATATTTTGCATCTTGTTAACCATTTAATGTGAGTTAACTCGAGGGAAAAGTATTATGATGTATCTTTAACAATGAATGCGCATGTAATAAATACATTTTAAATATTTTAATATATCCATTATATTTTGGAGCTACGTATGTACTTTCATGTACGATTACGACTCATTTATACTATGGAAAGTCATATAGATAATGATACATTGGCCATTAAGCCACATTGATCATAAAATCACATAAGATTGATTTGAAATAGATTGGTCAATGTTAATTGATTGGTCAGACCTCATATGCAAACTTTATCTGCCTTTGAAAGATATGTTGCTTATGTCGTAATTCTAAAGAAATTGCATGAAGTCAGGAATAACACTACCGATCCCTGTCTAACTAAACGATGCTATGTCCACAACGCTCTGTCACCTACAATTTCTTCTGTGTTTGAAGTGGATATTTCATTGTATGTACAGATATCCTTTAAAGCCTCACTGCAAATATTTTCAAATATACCCATATCGAACGTTCTTTCCATTTAAACCACATTTTAAAATCCAGATTTTTCTTTAATATTAATGCTGAAAATTTTTCTCAACATTCCAATCTTAAAATGTTTTTTGTATTTTACGGTCTTCCTTTGATGTGATTATGTAATTCCTGTTCATGTCATTCCTGACATTCATTCATGTAATTCCTATCCCGTACATGATTCACACAAACAGTTTCTTGTTATTTTAATCTTGACGCTTTCGTAAAATTAAAATACTGATTATGGCCAAATGGTTACGAAAAGTTGATGATGTCATTGGTTGCGAACATCAGATGAATTGTTGCTGCACTGAAAGCTATCTGCTGAATAGGTTATTATTATTATTCTTTGGCGAATTTTTCAGATTCTTTTGGTTATTTTTAGATAATATTTGACGACGCTCGTGCCAGCAGTTCGATGTATATTGATGATGTTCGTTGTTGAATCCCGCCACTGAATCTGCTTCACTCATTCTTGAATTTGTGGAGCCGCCACTGGATGATATCGGAAAATGTATGATATCGGGTGATATCGGATAAGAAATAGATCCGTCTCAGTTGACAGACGCATTTCATACTTTGTGTGGGACGAAGAATGAAATGAGTTAGTTTTAAGGATTATATTACTATTAATTGTTTATTGATCTTTATTAACAAGGTCGTTGATCTCATGAAGTGGAATTAACATTTAAACGTACATCGCTCGTTGTTGTGCCGCAATAACCCTCCAATTATTTTTACCTTTTGTGTAAGTCCTGAAAAGAATTATTAATTAATATCAAAAGATTAGACTATTTAAAACTTAAACAATATCATTTATTAACAACATCAATTTATCATCAACAACAATTTATCATTTATATCATTTCTCATTTATTATCAATTTTCATTTAACTATTTTAGCTAGGGGAGGTACGACCAGAAATATTAATTTTACGAAGGTGTCTAGGACCGGTAACATCAGAGCACATACCTTCCAGTTTAGACCTGGGCTCATCATCTCGCTTGCATCGGTCTTAGTGCTGAAGTACAACCATAACTCCATGGTGTGGAAGACCCAGACCGTCCGACTCATCCAAAGGACTTAGAGTAACTAGTTGGACAGCCGGGAAGGATAACTCCATGGTGTGTGGCTCCTACTCGTACTTTTCATTTCGACTGATACTTTACATCTGCAACTGCTAGGTCATGTTCGCTTCACTCCTTTTGTCAAACTCTTTTCAACAACACTTCGTAGGAAAACTTCTAGCAAACACATTTCGTGTCAGACTTACTTCTGCAACATTTTGTATCCGAGTTACTTCTCTAACATTTCGTATCCAAGTTACTTCTGCAACATTTCGTATCGGTGTTACCTCTACCACCTTTTGTATCAGAGTGACTTGTGGTTCCTTCGGCGGGGGGGGGGGGATTGCACCCTTCTTCTCCTTGGCGCTCATTGGTTCTTCTGAACACAATGGCATCACTTGACATTTATCAAGGCCCCTCGCAGCCCCTTTGGCCTGGGACACCCAAATTTATGGTATTTGACCTAAAAGTTCACGTTGTTGTAAACTCCGGCGCCAGCTAGACTAAAACCTTTGTTAGCCGTTCTATGCACCATAAATATTGAAATAAATATGTCTCATGTGAGGACATATTCTGGCCTCACACTTTGGTTGATTCTTTAATGTGCTGAAGGATGCCTTCCAAACCTGTTGATATCTTTATTTGTCTATGGTGCAGGTTTCATTCACAAGATATAAAATATCAGTATTTTTGCTTGTTTACTTTTTATACAAAATACGCTACAAACACAGTTATAAATCTTTATTCAAACGCAAATATTTTGGGGGAAAATCAGATGTGGGAGCAATGATGTTTTTAAAATTGTAAGCAACATTACTCAAACTAGACCATTTACGCTCTGTAGTATCAGATGTGATTTCACTTTCAAATGACAATTATCTGAAACGGGAATAAAATCCGGCACGGTCTGTATTACGCTTGATTATTCTAAATATTACGTCGTACTATTCATATAATTAATTCAATTCACCTTCCATAACTTATAAACTTAATAATTAAAAAACCATTGGTAATTAAAAAGAATTCGCGGGACCATTAGATATCCGGATATAAAAAAAATGTACTTTGAACACCAGGATTTAACAAAAATTTCATTAGTTTTAACATATCCGTTTTACGTTATTTTTATATATAATTTTTATGTCACGGATCCTTTTTTGGGAACCACTACTTTAAGCCATGTTGTATAACACAACCTGTGGAACGCTGATCAAGAATGAGAGGAACACTGATAAAGAAGCTTTCAACGTGTGTCATTAGAAAAGTGAAATATTAAGATTTAAGTTATAAATAATTCAATCTGAGAAATATA